>WAAF01012090.1:456628-853977 GCA_013400475.1 Tricholaema leucomelas
GCCCCGCCGCGCCCCCGGCCTGGCCGGGCCGCTCTCCGCACTCGACCCGCGGCGGAGGCAAAGGCGGCGGCAGGGGCCGTTTGGGGGGGATCAGGAGCCGCGGCCCGCTCCGGCCCACGCTCCGGAGCCGCCGCCCGCGCCCCGCCAGCCCGCCGGGACCTACAGCCGCCGCCACCGCAGCCCAGCACAGCGACTCGGAACCGCATTGTTCGAGGGCCGGAAGCGCTCGCGCGCCCTCCGCCCCGCACCCGGAAGCGCCTGGCGGGGCGCCCGCCCCCTCCGCGCGGTCACGTGGTGGGCGGCAGCGGCGGCCCAGGCCCGGCACCGGGAGGCGGCGGCAGCAGCGGCGGTGGCCGGGGTAGGTGGGGCTCGCGCTGCCGGCGGGGTCTCGTCTGCCCTGTTCCTCTGCTCTCATCCCGTCCCTCTTCCGCCGCTGCCCCGTCCGTGTTCGGCGGTCCCGGCCAGGTGCGCGCGGGCGCTGTCCTGTCGCCGCTGCGGGACTTCACCGCCTCTCCTCGCCTCTGACTGGCGAGAGGCGTGCGGGAACTAGAGGTCCTCCTGCGCTCCGTTACCGGTGCGTTCTTCTCCTGCCTCCGGGTCGTGTCTCACTATCGGTGTCCTCCCGTCCCCTCCGCCTACCGGGGGCCGCGCGGCCTCGGTGTGGAGCCGGTCGGCAGCAAGCGCAGGGGGCGGCTGAATCAGGGCCACGAGGCCGCCTCAGGTCGCACAGGGCCGGGGTCTTTAGGGTCCCCGGGCCGTGACCCCAGACAGGGAGAGGGTACCGAGATGGGCCCCTCCTCGCCAGCCTCACTGGCTCTGGTTGTTGGACATCGGCGACCTGCCTCTTTCCATCCTGGAAGCCCACCAGTGCTCTCAGGACCCTTCTGCGTACGTACCGGAGCCGTCGGGTTTCCCCCCCGTGGCGGGGCCGCTCTGTGCCGTACTGACGCACATTTACCGGCCAGGCGCCCGCTTTCCTTCTCTGTAGCCCGGCTGTGTCGGTTGTTGCCTGTTGCTTCCTAGGGGATCCTAAAATGTGACATTTCATTGCGTCCAGATATCTTCATTTGGTTTACGTACCGCAACCTCGATGTTCCACTCGTTTCTTCCCCCCCCCCCCCCCGCCTTCCTGCCGGCAAGGGCAGGTTTGTTTCACTTCGTACGTCTCGAGAAGATAATTTTTAGTGGCTGATTGCGTCCATTAGGGCTAAAAATGAAGTACAAGTAGACTGTGCTAGGTTGGTTTAAAACCATGCATCACCAAAAAAAAAAAAAAAACAAACCTAAAAATCGAAGTGGTAGGAGTTGGTTGTGATTTTCGTCTGTGTAAGTTCAGCCTGGTTGAGGTATTCGGTGGAGAGGAGGGAAAATAATTTTGGAAAGGAGAAATATCATGTTTATTTCTTAAACACAAGTTGGAGAGCAGGTACTGCTTACCTGTATTGTTACAGAGACACAGCTCGATCTGTATTTCACACTTTATTCTACTTACAGGCTTTATTAAAACACAGCTCGATAGGATTTCTGAGAGTTTTGGCTACTTCATTAGAAAACAGGCAGGTGCAGAGTTTTCCTCGTTTCTTGTTGAAGTGTAGAAACACTGTTCTTTTTAAAGGCCTCTATTTAACATTAAAAGGTCAAGGACCTGAGCAAACTTATTTTTGTGTACACAGTAAACAAATTAACAAATGGAGCTTGGCATAGGCGTTTCCTCTTCTTCAAATGCACACAGCTTTTAGTGGCATGCAGCGAGTGTAATGCTTCTGTTCTCAGCTATTTTGCAGCATGTTTTTAAAGTGCTGTATGTCTGGTAAGCATAATTCTCTGTTGGTGTTTGAATCCTAACGATTGAGGCACTCCAGAAGTGTATAGAGCATCACGTTCAGAGTTTGCTTAGCCTCTGGCTGCACTGCCTCTGTCCCAGCCTGTGTTGTGTCCTGCATGTCCCGCTCCCCTGTGTAGATGTGCCTGATGATGATGGAGCATCAGCTGCGGAGTGTGGCTGAACCAACCGCTCAGAGTTAATTTATTCCAGTGACATTCTTTTGATGGACTGGCTACGGCAGTGTCAGCATTTCTTTTATAAACCATGGTTTCCCAGGACCTGCCGCACTGTTCTGGGGTTGGGGAATTTGCTTATTACAAGAGCTTTAAACTAGAGTTTTGTCCTCTAAGCAGATAGTTCAAATTAAGATTAAAAGCAACGTTATTTGGCAACAATTGTGACTGTTAACAATTGTTAACAAAGATTGCATTAGCTTTTAACTCTCGTGTTTTGTCTGGCTCCTGATTTTGCGTACAGTGTTTAGTGATTCATTCAGCATCCTGAGATCTGCACTTCTCCACTCTAGAGAAGGGAAGGGGAGGCGAAATTTCAGGCAGCATTATCGCCAGAGAATGTTATCTTTTATTGCCTGGCTCTTGGTTAGTGAGAACATCTGTGGCTGTCACTGTCTTTTAAAATTAACAGAAGTGTTAGTATCATAGTTGCCATTTTCTGTTAATTACCCACATTAGTCATCCTCAGTCAGTTTTCACGTGCCATATTCCACTGGCTTTCTTGCTTCATTTTGAGTGCTAAATACTTTGTATTGCCTTTGTGGTGCACAGGGAATGAGAGTAAAGATCAAATGTACAATTATGCAGACTAATTGCATGATAAGCAAAAAGGAAAAAAGTTGCTGGTGTTTGCTCTTTCTTGCATGTTTTGGTTTGGTTTTTTTTTTTTTTTCCTACGGCTGCAATAAAATAGAGGTGATGGGCATGTGCTCAGAAATGGTAGCGTGACATCACCTTCACTCTTACATTTCTTACACTGCTCAGACTGAAACACCTGGCAGGTGCCTGTAATGATAGATTTGTGCTCTTGCTTTTTTCAGGACACACTGTCTATTTGCACAAAATAAGTACACACTATGCGAGTTGAGAAGGTAAAGATGTCACATATGTCATGACTGTAAAGAGCTAAGAGGCCTAACGAGTGCTGCCTCTTTTGCTGTAACACAGCTTTACAAAGTACATTGGAAAACTTTTGAGCTCTGCTACAAATTCCACTTGTCACCCACACTAAGATGCTAATGGTCAAAACAATGAAAGTAGAACTGTGTTTAACTTGAGACTGTACTGAAGATTATTAAGCTATGCATACAGCCAGACAAATAGAAACAAAAAATACATTATTTTAAGTGAATTGATTTACCTCAAAACAGTCGTCTCAGTGTTTTGGCTGTGAGCTACTTCCTATTTTTCCCTGTTTGTTTTTTTTTTTAACATTATACTTTGTGTTTTATGTTTTAAGGGATAGAGGATTTAAATTTATTTTGAACGCCAAGTTTTCTGATGTTGCTGTTCAAGGCAGCTTCTTGAATCGCCGTTATTTGGTTATTTAGTTAATATTGCTGCAGTGTTCTGTTTCTGGGGCATTTTTCATCAAATAGAGTTTGGCTATATGGAGTGACTTTATGGAGTCACTATAGGAACTGCAGCTGAAGTACAAAAGCTGACGAAGATCTGAATAGGGGAAAAAAATCTATTTTCCTCTGTAGTCTGCATGCTGTTCTCATGCTTATTCTCTTTACTGTTCTGAAAACCTCAGAGTTAAGTGTATTCTGTGTTGTATTTCCCTCCAAATTCCGTGCTAAAGGTGCTACAGCTACCGTTGACTTAAGGACTACTGCTGGTTTAAATAGTCCAAGAAGTTCTCAGCCAAACCTGTGAATTTTCGGGTCACCTCCTGGCTTTTTGTGTGGGTGTGGATGTTCTAAACACTGGAAAAGGGGCACTGCTGAAACAGAGTGAGACCAACCATAGCTAGGAGTGTCTTGATTTACTTGTCACACATGTCTCAAGGTGGCATTCAAGCCTCAGTCTCTTACAGAAATGCTAAATGGGAGGTTTTAGCAGTTACTTTTTTATATACTGTTTGTGTTAAGCTTTCAGATTCATTCTGGCAGCACTTAGAAGGAAAACTTTCGTCACACATTACAGGTCAGGTGCCAAATACATGAGAGGATAGAAAAGTAAAGGGTACGAATATTTTATATGTCTGTGTATCTAATTTTGAACTTTAGTAAGTTTGCCTTCCAGTTGTTTGAGATTTTAGCATAGGGAATGGATTTTGCATGTTATCTCGAATAGAAAGAGCTAGGTTGCTCTTGTTTAGTTGCTTTAATCGTTTTTAGAAGATAGTGTGATTCTTGGACTCTCATTGTAGCATTGTATAGCAACAGCAGTGAAGGTAAATTGCACTGAGAATTAGAATTTCAAATAGAAAGCAGTGACCCAAGAGCCAGCTGTGTTGACTCTCATTTTGCAGCTTTTTCTAGTCTTTTGTGTGAGGAGAGGCCAGGATGCGCATTTAATTACACAGGTGAGCAAAGAAGCTGTTAAAAGTCTGCCTCTTAGTATGCATTTTACCTAGACACTCTGTCTCCTGTAGAGGTGTAAAGACACCTTCAGGCAACTTCTGTGCTATTGTGGTGTAATTTTGTGTCAGGAAATACGCTGCTGAATTCAGGAGCTCCTACTTTATTTACGTTGAAACAAACCAGAAGTCTCTTTCCTTGTGAGGGATGAGACATTGGCTTCTTCTGAGAAACACTAAAAGATGAGATATGCATTTGGCTGGGATCTTTCCTCTAAACTGTGAGAAGAGAAAACTCCAGTTCTTAGACAAGTTGCAGGTATTACTAAAGAGCTCTGTCACTACTGCGGTTTGTTCTTGCTTTTTGATTCCAAAGGAATCATAAGCCTGGCACACTTAATTGCTCTGCTGGTCTTTGATGTATGTCCTTCTAGGCTGGCCCGTCTTTTAATGAGCTCGTAGACTTTCTTGTTAATTCTGCCATTGTGAGTTTTCTGATTGGGGTAAAATGATCTGTGAGGCGATCTGCATGGAACGAAGTGATAGCAAGCAACAGAGGAAATAAAATGCATGCAAAAGGCACTATGGGGAGATGGAAGTTTCATTAACTTCGGGCAAGACTTTAGCATTTGCAGTGTTTTAAGACTGCCTTTTTGCACCTCAACTATTTGAATGTTAATCTGGTGATTCTCTGTGGCAGATTCCAGTGTGGTTGGGTAATTGAGCCTCACTGGTACATCGCTAGTAAACAAAAGCTTCTTGCAGTCATCTACTACATTGTACTCTTTCCTGTGCTCTCTTATCTTGTGCAATTTCAGTAAGACTTTTGTTCGCTGTAAGGTTGGGAAAGTTGTGCTAATTGGGACCTTCTGTTGCAATTCTCTGTTGTGAAACTGCTGCAGGGATTAGGGTAAGCCAGATGTGCTCTGGGATCCAGCGCTGTGTCTGTTTCTACGGAGCTACTGAAAAGGAGCATGCAAAATCACAGCATACTTTTTCTTAGATTGGAGTTAATGTTGGTGAAAGGTGTCGGATTGAAAGACTTTGGAAACAGGTGAAATTAACAGTCCAAGACAGGTGCTCTATACAAAAATAAATTGCTACATTGATCCTTGCCTAGATGATCTTTACAGCAGCTTGTGATCAAACCCCACTCTTCTACTCATACTGTGTCACTGTGGCAGATGAGTTTGCACTGTTTGAATGAAAAGAGTAAAGCCAAATGGATGTTAAGGCTTATTTTTATTCCGTGTTTCAATATATTTGATTTAGTTATTTTCAGATGATCTCAGTACGATATAAATGGTGCAATAGGGAACTTCGATAGAAATGTTTTAATATGAGTTCTTTAAACAAAAGCATATTTGAAAATGAGAACTCTGCCCTATCTTTATGAGATATGTAATACCATCGAGACACATACAGTAAAACTTCCAAAATGCCTAAATTTTGCAGCCAGTAACTCTCACTGAAAGTAAGTAAATCTTAAAATGATTTTGAAAAAGATCTCTAAATGCCTTACATGCCTTTGGAAATGAAACTCAATAATCGTAGGTATATTGTTATTCATGAACAACCCACATCTGTTCTTCCTTTCTTGCATTGCTTCAGTTGTCCAGTGAAACAAGCTTCAGGACCGTGAAAGTTCTCAGTTGGTAGAGTAATCAGGTTAAAAATAACCCAGAGGAAAAAAAAAGAATTGTTGTCCTCCTGGCAGATTTCATCTCATATTGGTGGCTGTGGAGAGAGGGGGATATTGATAGAAATAAAAGCAGGCTTTGCTATTTTTGGTGCATTGTTCTTGGTTGAGTGAGGAATGTGATGAGCTGTGCTTGTGGACATGCCAGGTTTCTCTATTGTTGGCTTCTCTGCGGGAAGCCAGGTTGGGACAGCATTCCACCAAATGGTAAGCAGAACTTGAGACTGAAAAAGCACATGAGTTTGGTCATGCTTAGGAGTATATAAAGACATGAGGCATTGTGATAAGGGTATATTTGGGTTTCTTAGAAATTTAATCACCCATTTTTATCACTGCAGACTGTTTAGAGCAATGAATTCTGAGAATCTGTAGTGTAGAGTTCAAGGTGTGCAGCTGAACTTCACCTTTTGTTCCTTTCTTCAAATGCCTCTCAGTGCCTGTTCCAGCTTTATAAAATCCTCCGTTGGCTCAGATTGCCAGTACTGATCCAGTCTATGCTATTCTTCCTGCTTCTTGGAAGTCTTTTATTGTTCCTTATGAGTACAGAAGATTTATCATAGATTCATAATGTATGTCCTAAGGTTTTGGAGTGTCCTTAACACAAGATAGCAAGAGTAAGGTCTAAATCTTGGTTTGGAGGAAAGGAACATGCAGCATACAGTGACATCTGATAGCTTCAGAAGTGATTTTTGCATGAATGTAGGTGAAAGTGGACAGATTATCTGAGGAAAGTAAATGAACTTTACAGTTCTTGCCTTAATATGAGTCCTTTGTCTGTAGACGTAGTGTATGTTCCCAGGGCCTGTTCTGTGCAATGTGTAGAAAATAGTGCCTGACATGGTCAAGAAATACTGCAAAATGATCTATTAACTTCTCTTTTGTGAGCTACGGAAACCAGTGCTCTAATCATAGCGTGCTTCTTGGCAAAATCAAAGCAGGACCATGAGTTACACCAACAGGAGAGTTGTAGCTTGGTTTTGCTGTCAAATGTGTTACTTTTTATAACTAGTCAGCAGGTTTCTGAAAAGAAACGTTTGAGCATTTTAGCATGAAGTTTATATAAGTATTTTTATGATTTTTGTTTTTCAGGAGTTTATAACATATTTAATCTCATTCATGAATCGAACTTCCTTTTTAAGTCATGGATGACAAGGCTTCTGTTGGAAAAATCAGTGTCTCTTCAGACTCGGTATCCACTCTTAACAGTGAAGATTTTGTCTTGGTTTCCAGGCAAGGGGATGAAACACCATCTACAAATAATGGTAGTGATGATGAAAAAACAGGACTGAAGGTAAGAATCAATAACCTGAGTTTGTTCCCTATTCCTAAACTAACCATAGAGAGCTTAAAGAGGGACTTCTTTATTGTGGAAAACTTGACAGAAGAGAGAACTTAAGAAGAATCAATTTTGCCACTTATTTCTGCGTTGCTGTTGCTGATGTCAGAGGTGACAGTTACGTTTTGACTAAGAGCATTCTCCATCACTACTTGTGAGTTTTTTCCCACTTTGCAGAATCCTTCAGGAAGTGCTTAGGATGGAACAGACTGACTGTCAAGAACTTGGAATTGTGATTTTATCACAGCCTTCAGATTATCACAGCCTTCAGATAGAAAGCCATGTTAACATACACTTGATTTGACCATATCTCTTAATTCAGACATATTAAAGTTTTCCCCAATGTGAAATGTTCTCTTTAAGAAATGTAGAATTGTAGTTGCAACTAACAATTTGGCATGAATCTGAGAATACAAGCCTGAGTGGTAGGCTTGTGTGAATTGGAAGGGCATTGACATCATCTCACTTTTAAGTGCTGCTCTGAAAAGAGACCCTTCTCTCTCCTTCTTTTTATTTTTTTTTGGGGGCTGGGGAAAGGCTGTTGGCTACTTAAAGACAATCTTTCATCTCAATTTGTATTTCAGCAGTCTTAAAGTGTCACAAGTAAGGCAATCACTCCAAATTCTGTCATTTTAATATGTTGAGAAACAGCTCTTTCCTGGAGTGAGTCAAGTTCATTCTTTGTGTGGGGTGGAAAGAGATATTCCACCATTGCAAGAGACTGATGTCTACAGCACATCTTTGTCTTCAAAATAATATCTTTAAAGCTGTTAATAATATCTTTAAAGCTGTTGAGAAATCACATGGTCTGCCTGTTGGAATGGATGTTCCTCTTTTTCTTTGCAACAGTTGTAACAGAGACTTTATTGAACATTTCTTGATGCCTTTGCTCTTCTTGCCTTCTTGCAGCTGCTCTGTCTGGCTTTCTTGCCTTCCTTTGAGTCCTGGACAAGACATGCTTTTATTTTGTCTATTTTCTTTTATATAGGACTTCAAACTAATTCTGTTATTTAAGAGTCTTAGGGTCTTGCTTTTGCTTAATCTGGCAGAAATGTTCACTTCTATTATATTGCTATTGCAGAAGATTGTCACTTTACATCATAGGGTAGTCTTAGAAAAAGAACATTTTCTTGAGCAATTGGCTTTGTGATCTCTGAACCTCACTGAAGCACTGTAACCTCACACTTGTCTTTCTAGATGCTGTAAATTCCAACAGCTATAAATACTCTAGGAATCAGAGTAGTCTCCACGGTAGTACTTACTTTGAATATGTATGGGGCAGTGTATGCCATTAGCTCCCAAAGTTGTGATGTGTCATTTCGAGATCCCAGCAGACAGAGATGGTCAACCACATTTTCCATTCCATCCTGGTTTTCCCAAAGAAAATTGGGAAACATGAAATGCCATAGTCTGCAATGCTTCTTGCTCCACATTGGAGCTATCAGTACTGCTGGTCTAAAAATTGTCCTGCAGTGCGAATGAAATTGAAGAGACTTGTGTATGAAATCATCTTCATAAGGCTTGTATTTCAGAGAATATTCTTAATCAATTTCAAACTGACTACTGAAACTTGCTTCTTAAATTTTCCTCATGTGTTTGCTACCAAGGTGGTTTATAAAATGCTGACTGCAGGTGTGCTGTTTCTTTGGTTAAGGAAAGGGGAACATTGATGATTGGGAGCCAGGAGCACCACCAGCTGTTCCCTGATTTGGCACTGAATGCCGCATAGCTTTGCACATCTTAAAAGATAAGCTTCTTTATGAATTTGGTGCCAAAATTGAGTGCAATCCTTGAACAGAGTGATTCACCTTGATCGTTTCAGTGTTGTGGTGTTTGAGAGCATGTGCTGTTTGGTTATTGACTGCAGTCTGTGATTAATGGAAATAGTACACCTTAGACAAGCAGTCAGTGTGCGGTTTAAATTCTCCCACACAGGGATCTGCCTGTTAATCTCTTTCCTTCTGCTTAAGGAGGTGAAAACTTTTAAAAGAAAATGAGAAGATTTGTTACCTGTTCTTGGGAAGAGAATCTTTTGGTGGTGTTCTACAAGAGAAGAAACATCAGATAGTCAAAGACTTTGTTTTTCTTTTTTACCCTTGCAAATAGTCATTCACTAGCCAATTACACTGTATTATTAAGCTGTTTATTGTGTGCATGGAAAGATGGAGTTGTGAAGGTTATCAGGGGTATGTTAAAAGTACTGTCACCATGATATTTGGAAGCATTTAAGTAGTATATGCAAAATTAATAGTAACAGTATGGCATGAGAACTGAAATAATTTCAGTATTTCATTGAAACAGATGCGGTTTTTCCAGGAGAAGCAATTGCTTTGGTACTTGTAACCAAGTTAATTTGAGTATATCAAAGCCCATTTGCTTTGATGTGCTTACTAAGAAAAGCTGAAATTAAGTTCAGGTTCATACTTGAGAAGATGTCTTTTTTCTGTAGTGGAGCGTTTTGAGGATCTTTGATTTGCTAGGAGGATGGTGCTAGAAGTTTAGTCTTGTGTTTGCTGACTGTGGTAGGAGGCAAAATTTGGACATTAAACCTAAGGCTCTCATCTCAGATTTATTGAGATGCCCTAGTTTTAAGTGATAGTGCTGTGCACTGAATCAGTGCTTGGGTTTTGGTTTTTTTTTGTTCCTCTAAGTGTAATTTGGAACCGTATTTTTGTTCAGTTGATCATAATTTTTAAATGTGGTTTTTTTTTGGTGCTAAAATACTTGGTTCAGTTTTAAAAGGTTTTTTTAGAGATTGTTTTCCAGAAATACAATTGTCCAGCCATTCTAGTGTCTTTTCTGGTTTTGTGTCTGGTTTTGCCCACTGCCAGTGGACTGAACTGGATTTACGAAGGCTTTGCTTCCAGAGTGCACTGTAGAACAGGAGTTCTTGAACTACAGTACAATGAGACCTCTCACAGCAAAGGCCAACAGCACACGTGTCAGGAGAAGGGAATAAACCTACAGTTCTAATAAATCCCTCTTGTTGCTCTAAAGGAAGTTGAGTGCATCCTATTTAAAGGTTAAGTGAAACTAGTCTGAAGTTTTGTGAGAAGTGGAAAAAACAAGCGTTAGGGTAAATGATTTTTTCCCTCTATCTCAACCTACCTGAAGCATTTATTAGGTACACCTTGTTCTTCCTTCAGCTTTTGGTTCTGCTGCACTCTGTCATGCTGCCTCTTACTGGCTTTTTGGGTTGCAGCAAAATTTCAAGCATGTTTACGTCTTAACGTGAACTGTTCCCACGCTGTGGTGAATTTATGCAGTTGCGTAAGAGGCTTTGGTTCACATGAAGTTAGTTTTAATTTGTATTTTAGACCTCATTTATTGGGTGACCAGTTTGTTGCACCTGACTGTTTGGGCTGAGAGTATAGCTGAGCATTTCTAGACCAAAAGTCTATTTACTGTGTCTTTCAGAATTCCTGTTGAGGATAGCCTGGGGTGAGCAGGAAAGCTTTCTTGCAGGGATTCTTTTAAAGTAAGATTTTGACTATGAGGTTTTACAGTATTTACAAGACACATTTTTCTCTTCTAGGTGCCTACTTCCTGCCACATGATAAACAACCTGCACTGGTGTTTTACCTATCACTACTATTTTTAGAAACTTCTGTTTTCAAGATGATGTTTTATAAGGCAGTATCTAGATATAAGTTATTGATACTGATTATGTTACCAAATACAGTAAATCACTATTCAGACATTCTGATGGAATGGAACATTTTTCATGCACGTTTTATGGTAATGCTGGTTTAATTCTAGCTGGATTCCTCATCAGATTCCAAATCCAAACTTGAAGTCTGTTAAATCACTGTGAGGAAGAGCTTATGAGAGGCTCTTGCCAGAGTGAGTTTTAAATTCAGGTTTCAGAGAAAGCAGGTCCTGTAAAGCAGAAATTACTTTTGGTTTTTTAGTATATAGGCTTTAACAGGGCTGGCAGGACATTGTAATTGATTTGTTATGTTTTGTTGCAAAACATAAAAACTGTGTGCAGTATGGTAACGCAGTGCATCTTCCATCATCATCTTCCTCTCTCTGACAAATACCTACAATGACCTGGATAATAAACTTCATGCTAAAGGGTATCACGCCTTCGATGACCACATGCTTGTGGAACAATTTTCATTGGTTCTGTGGTGAATCATACAAACAGATACTCAAATTATTGGGAAGAAAGCACGAATCTGTGGGTTCCTCTACCTAGTTACAGGTTACTGATACTTTTGTGGCTGTACAGCTGTGTCCTACTCATGGCAGGTGATCCCAGATAGCACACTAATGAGTTTTAATCAATACTGAAAAATTACTTTGAACATGAGTTTCAAGAGCATAAATATCTCATGGATTATTTTTGTTGTTGTTTAAATTCTGTAGTAAGAGGGTCACTAGGTTATTACTTTTGTGCCCCTTCTGCTTCTAGGATCTTGTGTGCTTGCTGCTTTGTTCATTGCCTGTGAATTTCACCTTTTGCATACTTTTTTCTAAAGAACAGGGACCTGGAACTTCTCTTAAAGTGACTGTTTTCTGCTCTGTTCTAGAGTAACTCCAGGTCAAATGATTCTGTCCTTTGTTAATATTACTGTATATTAAATAATTATTTTTCACCAGCAAACTAATATGCCGTTTACTCCTTTAATGCAATATAGATAAAGGCTGCAGTTACATGCAGTTACTTGGTGATTATGGGTCTGAGTGCAAAAGAGGAGACACTGAGTAAATGTGTTTTTTCATTTCCCCTCTGAACTGAGAAGTTTGTCTTGGGGATGTGATGGAAATGACTAGGTGTCAGAGTTCTGCCTTGGCTAAGAAACCTCTAACCTCACTGATTATTCCTGAGACATGCCTGGTGGAAGTGCACGTACAAATATTTAAGTGAGAGCCGATGTTTTGTTTAGAGCTTGTTTAATTTATTGCGAGCCTAATCCGTGTGCATGAAGGTGTTCTATTATCTGTTCCAGTGTTATTTCAACAATCTTAGCTGGACTTTAGGTTGATTTTTATTTGCTGTTACAGTGTGAGAACCTTGACCATTGCTTCAGGTTCTTTCAAGATAATTTCATTCTGTACTATGTGATGTGAGTTTTGAGGCAGTGGGATTTGATCCAATACTGAGATTGCATTATGGACAGGTTTCTATCTGCTCTGTGTTCCTCCTCTTGTCTCTAACCACTCCCTTTCTTTGCTGTCATATTTTGCAAATTAAAAAAGAAAATTGTCTTTTAATAAGATTTTGTTTACTGTCTTTTTAAGAACTTGGAGTAGTTGTGCAAGTTGGGTATTATTAGCTTGTGCGTAGCGTCTGAAGTCAGTCATCTTACAGAGATATAAGGGTATAGAAATGCATATCTGCTCCCGGGGTTGAGTTTAACCAGCAGCAGCGGAAGTGTTGGAATCAAGTACCTTTCTCTGTCTGCCATCTGGTAAAATACTTCTGTAAATTCCATTTCCGTGCTTAATTTCTGAACTATGTAAAGCATCAGTCACTTCCCTGTTAATTGCAGAGGAATGGACAAAGAGTTTCCTTACATACAGTTTCTAAGAGTTTCCTGGAATTAATGTCTTTATTCTCTGTCTAGCTTAGCACCTAATTTCACACCATTTAGGTTGCTTCATGCTTTCATGTTGACTTCAATGAATAGAAAGTCAGGCTGTAGATGAGTGTCAGGAAATAAACAGCACTACCTCTTGTCCTCAGCATGATGGCATAATCCTGTTCCAGATTCTTCTCTTCCTGTGAAACTTTTCTGTCTTACCCATGAACCACATAGCATATTTAATAGTACTTGGCCCTTTCTGGTACCATTGTGTGAATTATTATAGACAGCTGTACTGTGGACATCTGTCAGTTTGTTCTGTCATAAGCTAGTTTTTGTAGTTGGTGATTAACGACTAGTTTGAAAGTAATGTCTTCTTTTTCCAGCGCTAGAAAATTCCTACTTTGAGCTTGTAGATTTGTTAAAGCAGAGAGGATATAATCTGCCTGGTGAGCATTTGCACACTGCAGTTTGTGTTTACCATTGTAACTAGATTAAGTTTGTAAACTGCTGCTTTGGTTGGCAGAAGCAGCTATGAATGACCTTGTGCCCGAGGGTTGGTGTGTTGGTTTTACTTTTTTCATTTGAACAGTCTTTTCTGTGTCCCAACTCTGTCTGTGGCTCTTAGATTGTGGGGAATGGAAGCGAACAGCAGCTGCAGAAAGAGCTTGAAGACGTGCTGATGGACCCACCCATTGAAGATCAGTCAAGTGACCGGGACCATGGAGAGGACGTTAGAACTGATGGAGATGGGGAGGAACCTGTTGTCCTTGAAGCTTCAGCATCCTCAACCATTAACCCAGTGTCGGTGGCAGGACTTCAGAAACCAGAAATGAGTCTGCCAGTGAAATCATCCCAGGGAGGTTAGAAAAAAAATGGGGAATGCCTAGTGGTATTTTGTGATTTAGCTTTTTGTGGGGAAAGGAAGGAGGATTTAGGTGCGGGTCTGTCCACCAACTTGGCTACTTCAGTCCCATTCTAATCGCCTGGAGCAGCAGATGCTAGGTTATGTGATGCAACATTTAACATACGCTGAGCTGTCCTCTCGTCTGAAAACACTTGCTGTGTTAGCCTGGAGGAATATTATACTGGCTTGCCAGGCTGTATAAAATATTAGTCTGTTCAGCTTGTCTGTGCATCTTATTGTAGTAATGAAAACTCTCACATTTAAAAGAAGCCCTCTGAGTGAATTGGTTGTAGCTGGGATAGCTAAGTTGCTGTCTGCCATCAGGAACTCGCTTTCTGTCAGTTTTCTTGTAGTGTTTTGGCCTGACCTGGCTGTGATGTGTAATGTGTTTCTTGGTTATTTTTGCCATTTAGTTACTGATGAGTCAATCTCTGATTATTTACTTAGGCCTTGTCTTACTTTCTTATGTTCAACTTCTTGTCTCGCTCCAGACTGTGAGGATTTGAGTCCTTTCACACCGATGACAGATGAAGACAGTGTGGTGTTCAGCAAGCTCACCTACTTAGGCTGTGCCTCTGTGAACGCTCCCCGGAGTGAAGTGGAAGCCCTCAGAATGATGTCCATCCTACGAAGCCAGTGCCAGATCTCTTTAGACGTGACTCTGTCAGTGCCTAATGTCTCTGAAGGGACAGTGAGGTATGATGCTCACTCGGGTGTGTTCTCTGACTGTGTGTATTTAATCTCAATTATTTTTAGCAGGGAAAACAAGTTGCCAGTTTGCCTTGGAGGAGTCACGAGCAACTTGAGATTTTGTTTACTGGAAAATGTGGGTTTTAAAGAGATCCTAAGAAAAGTGTTGTTTTGAATCTGTTTATCAAAGACATTTTATGCCCAAGGGTCAGCATATAATACTGTGATGACACAAGATGTCCCCAGAACTATAGTGGGAGTGGGCGTTGATGTACACTTTGGAAATAGCCTGGAAAGTATTTAATTTGTAGGGATGGAAAATGGCTGATTATAGGAGACTTATCAGGGATGAGGCTGTCCATTGCTGCATGTTAGTGTAGCTTTTTGAAAGTTAAGCCCTGAAAGCTGTGAGGAAATTATTGGTGGAAATGCTTGCTGCATTGTACTTTTTTATAGTGTTCAGTTGCAATAGTCTCACCAATCTTTGCAGTAAACGGCAGTCAGGTGCAGTTTCTTTGTGATGTACTTTCTCCAGTAGCTATGACATTGATAATGTTTGTAAGTTAATATCTGGTAGAAATAATTCCTCTAAAGGTGCAAGCTTTGGGTTTTTCCTTTCTCTCTTTTAACAGACTTTTAGATCCTCAGACAAACACAGAAATAGAAAATTATCCAATCTATAAAATCCTTTTCTGTGTACGAGGGCATGATGGAACCCCTGAAAGCGATTGCTTTGCTTTCACTGAAAGCCACTACAATGCAGAACTCTTCAGGATTCATGTCTTCCGATGTGAAATCCAAGAGGCTGTAAGTTGAATCTCTTTGTCAAATGATGACTGTCTACATATAAAAGTTATTACAGAAATGAAACTGAAGAATTTCAGGCACTTTAGGAGTAATGTAATTCATCACTTTTGGCTATTGTCTATCTGAAGTTAAGAACCGAAGCCTCAATATGCACATTTAATAGTTTATCATTTTAAGAAGTGGAGATAAGCAGTTAAATAGATGCTAAAACTGAATTCTATTTGTGCAATTCTCATCTTAGTCTTAAGTGGCAAGTCAGGTATGATTCAGCTGCTGCATTCTGTGTCTGCTGCTTTCTGACCTTTCCTTGGTGGTATCTAAATGCAGGTGAGCCGAATACTGTACAGCTTTGCCACTGCCTTCCGTCGTTCTGCCAAACAAACTCCGCTCTCAGCCATTCCTACCCCACAGACTCCAGACAGTGACATTTTCACCTTCTCTGTGTCACTGGAAATAAAAGAAGATGATGGCAAAGGTTATTTCAGGTACAGTTCTTTCATTCTTGGTCATCCAGCATCTGTTTCTGTTAGAAAGTGAGTAGGGAATGTGAAGTGATCCCTAAATATTGCTTTTTAAAGTTCCCATTCTATGCAAATTAATCCAAGATATTTGTGATTTTTTTTTTTTAAATCTTTTTGCCTATCCCAAAGTTACTTTCCAGGGAAGTATTTAGCTAATTATGTTTGCCACAAGACACATTTAATATCTAGTATAGGGCAATTACTGCTTCATCAACTGAGAGCTTGATGATCAGGATCTCAGACTTGTTCCCACATAGCTATTCCAGAAGTAAATGGAGGTGTAGTTGTCCATAATGGGACTTTTGTCTACAGAGATCTGGCTCTCTTATGGAACACAGTGTTAGCAACAAACCATACAGTCATGAATTTGAGATCAGCAAGTGTCTAGAATTTATTGTAATAATGTCATTTAAAGACCTTCTTTAAATAATTATTTACTTGCAGTCATGGGAAAGATGTTTGTGTGGAGACAGAAGGTTCAAATACACAAGGACACAAACCACTGTGTTTCAGCTTTGGTCATTAGCTTTGCGTTTGTTCCATGAATGGGATAAATTCAGTTTAATATGTTCATCAGAGAGAATTCTCTAGAGAAGTTTGAGAGCAGAATGTAGTAGAGCCATTCATATGTGCTGGACTTTTTCGTCTTTACATGTTAGTGATTTGGTAGTTACTGGAGTTGTACAGTACAAGCTCAAATCTTCTGGTGCTGCCCAGGAAAGGTAAATTCTTGAATGGCTTTGCCTCTAGACATTGGTATTTTTATCTTAGTGGATACTCATCTTTCTTATCCTCCCTTTTGTGACTGTGATTTCTAGTTGTCATGCACTTGAAGATTGTAACAGATAAATCCTTTTTCTGTACCCATTTCCTTGTGATTTCGTAGAACTGATCTCTCCATGAGTTAAAGCAGAACAGGCAGCAAAATTCAAATGCAGTATCAAAGATCACCAGTGTTAGTTCTCCTTGGTTTTGTTGTGATCCATTTCATTAAAATACTCACTTTCAATCATCCTCTTTTTATCAGTATCAAAAAATGTTTTTACCTGATTCTGTTTTCTGACTTCTCAAAGATTCTTTTTTCTCTTTTTGTTCTGAACCAAGTGTCATTAGCAAGCAGTGGTGTAGGGCGAGAGTGTTAGAGCAATACTGTAGAAGTTGTATAAGTAAATTGTGTAAGTAAATGCTGTTTTCCTGGTATGTCTAATGGTTTTTAAAAAGACTTAATTTTAGTTCATGCTAAAAAGTTGCTTCTTTTCTGCTTAGCCTATACACAGTGCTTTTAGAGGCTTTATAGTGTTCTGTAATTGCTGAATTGTCTTTATTTCAGTACAGCATGTCTGCCAAATACTCTGACTTAGTGAGCGTATTGGCTCCTAGCCACAGCTTCAGAGATGTTTCTCTTCATGGATTTAGATCCAGTTCAATTTTTATTTATGAAATAAGTAAATAGATACCATTAAATAATCCAATATTTGTTTAGCACTCTGAAGGACTGCTCAAGTGTTGAAACTGAAAAATAGTTTAGCTGAGGACCTGAGCCTGGAAGATACTGACTGTTCTTGGGCTTGGATGTGGCAGCAGCCCTGGCGTGCAGGGCAGATGGAAGCACAGCTGCAGCACACAGCAATACGTTGGGTGAAGGTCAATCTTACTGGCTTGGTACCAATGTCAGCATAGGCACAGCAGTGCAGGTAGTGTGAGCCAGACCAGTGTTTGATGCTTACAGGGTGTCCAGAAGTTGTGCTGCTAAGAGCTGTTTCAGTCCTGGCTATCTCGAGTATGTCAGCATGGACTGTAGACTGAATCTCAGCCTTAGCAGATGTTTTCATAGTTCTTGTCAGCCACAAAACAGTTGCAATCAGGATGGTACAGGGCATTTGCTTAAAAGCTCTGACCATACTCTATGCAAGGCAGAAAAAAGGACTTTTGCCTCCAGCTAAATAGAGTCCTACCTACATTGAGCATACAGTAGAGGTTTTAATCCAAATAGCAAGCTTTATCAGTCTGACACTAATCCTTGTGTGACCCTTCATGTGCAGACTAGTGCTCACCTGGAAGTTGAGAGAACACTTTCCACATAGTCAGTTGCTGATAATGTACCTGACTCTGTCTTGGCTCATCTACCTTCACTTGTCAGCCTAGGTCACTCACAGTGCATTTCTGTCTTGCCAGGGAAATGAGCTCTGATGGTGTGTCCCGGCTCTAAGGACGTAAATCCACTGTCCTGGCTCTGGAGACAAAACTCCTGCTGACAGTCAGAGGCACTCTGCCATTCCCTGGCCTGAGCAAGCAGCTGCTGTCAGAAAACAAATCTAGTTTTTACTGGAGGTGTTAAATTATGGGTAAAACTGCACAGTCCATTTTGCACCTCTTGGGGTTAACAATGCATAGTTTGAAAGTCTGAAATAAAATAAGGATTAATTTTGTGTCCCAGGGAAAAGGGAACATGTGATTGACTTAAAACCAGAACCCAACGGTCTCGGTTTGTTCAGTATTCACTGTAACTATGCTGCTTAGCAGGGAATATTGATGCTAGAACTTCAGTGTGTGTGTTTGCATTGGAAGGGTGAGTTTAGGTTTTTCTACCACAGCATACTCTCTCTTTCTGCAACATTTAGGAGAAGGTGCTCTCTAGAGAAGAAATAAAGGAAATCATCTAAAACTTGGTGACTTAATGTGCTCTTCAACAGTCACCTACTTTGTGAAAGAAAGTGATATGCTTTTTCTTAGAAGTAACTTCTTAACAGATACTTACTGTTACCTGGGGAATCAAGATTTAGAAACTTTCTTGAAGTGCTTAGAGTCTCACAACACTAAGCCACAGTATAATACTACAGTTTTTATTCCAAAGGCTGTGTTCTTGATTTTCACCTAATACTGACAAAATAACATTGCTCAATTATTGCTATTTCTTTCATGTCATTCATGCTGATTGATGTGTGAAGGGAAGAAAGAGTGACTTAAGGTTAAGAAGCTGGCTTCACCAAGGGTCTGATGCTGGTTTTGATACATGCAAAGAATACTGATAAATGACACTGAGGTTTTTTTTTTCCTTTCCTGGTAACTCACAGTGCGGTTCCCAAAGACAAGGACAGGCAATGCTTTAAGCTTCGCCAAGGCATTGATAAGAAGATAGTGATTTATGTCCAGCAGACAACTAATAAAGAACTTGCTATTGAGAGGTAATTTCATGGATTTAAAAGAAAAATCTTTCTCTGTTTGATGTTTTGTTTCCTTTCCTCTGAGGCAGCAGATCAGCAGTTGTTCTGTGAGCACTTCATCTGTGTGATTTAAGGCCACACCTCTCCTGACTGGGGTTATGCAGAAGATCAGATCGGTTTGGTCAGCATGTGTGTGGCAGGGACACAATACAGGATCAGTCACAACTTGCACAGATCTGTTCTAGAATGAGTGGTTGCATCCCTTTAAATACCCATTTCAAAATCTTTGTAAAAAAACATAACTGCTTTTGTTTCAGTGGCCAGTTGGTGTTAAACACTGAGGTTATAATCAGTGTGGCTGAGTTACTTCAATTTGCTTTCTTTCATCTCACCACTGTTGTACATGTGCTTTGAATCTGCCATAGTCTGGAATTCTGCAGTGTTGAAGTGTCTCTGTCAGGAAGGGGAGACCTCAGACTTCAAGTCTTTCACTGCGTAGAAATAGTCCAGCAGGTTTCAACTCCTGACAGGAGTTTAGTGCTGTTCATACTACAGAGAAAAGGTGCAGCTTCTGCCAGCCTGCACAGTCTGAAATGAAGTGCAGGAGGATGGTGTGGGAAACCAGAGGCTCAAGTGGAGTGTACATGTGTGGGCCAAAAACCTTTGTGAAATGAAACCATAAAAGACAGGTCCTTGCACTTCATCATCTGGAATTTCCTGATTCTTGTCTGTATCAAAGGGTAAATTCTATGCAAATATGTCTCCAAAGGGGAAAAAAAATCCCAAAACAAAACAGGGAAGAATGCAGGCCAGGTTGTCCTGCAGGATAGGGAGCTCTTGTTAGCTTTGTCAGTTCTACACTGCTCTTGCGAACAAAGATAATTGAACAACTTTCCAGGCTCCTGTAGGCAGGATATAAATCATATTGTAAATGTGCTCCTGAAATCTTGCTTGACATTTTTAATGTCGACTTGACATGGTTTTGCTTGTCGTGCTGGATGCTTCTCTCAAATGTCAAGGTTTGTTGACATTTGTTATTGGATTCATGAGCTGCTTGTGATGTATGACAGTGCATATTTAGATAAGGAATGTTAATGGTTTGGTTTATGAGTCAGGCTAATTTTTGCAGTTTTATTTTTTTGCCTGACTTTGCAGATGTTTTGGCCTTCTCCTTAGCCGTGGGAAAGATGTCCGGAGTGGTGACATGCACCTTTTAGATTTGGTAAGGAACTGTCAGCAGCAATATTCAGTAATCAATTTCATTGCAGTTTGGCACGTTCTTAAGATAGACTGTGAAGGTTGAGGCAGTTCTGCACATTTGTTGATGGAGCTTGATGCTCTAGCTTATGCTGTTGAAGGGGAGGCTCTCAGCAGCTGGGTTGAATCCCTGCCCATGCTGCAGTTTGAACATGACCTGATGTTTGGTCAAGGGAGTGGTCCAATTTAGCAGTTAGTCATGACTGTTCTCAGGGGCCTGAAATAAAAAAAACATGGAAACTTATTGTTGGAAGTCCTGAATATTAAAGAGCTGTGCTTTGAATGCTACAAATGTTTTATAGCATACTTATCACTGTAAACGAGGGACTTAAATACAACACTGAGATTACCAGGTGCTTTGTTTTTATGACTCACTTTTCCATCTGTAAAATGATGGTGGAGAACAACTCACCTAACTACTGTATTGTGAAAACAAACTTGTTAGAATTTATGAAGTACCTGCTTGTTAGTGTAGTGACTGCCCAAAAGGCAATAATGAATCCAAAACCACATGGGAACTCTGTTTTTCACTTTAGAGATGATGTCTGTTACAAGACTGTGTCAAGTGGACCTCAGGTGGTTGCCTTTCTGCTGCCAGTGCTGTAGTTGTTTATGGGTCTAAAACTTAATCTAGAGATTTACATATTTTAAATAGAACTGCATAGTAGTTCTTACCTTCTTTCTAGGAATCCATGGGTAAAAGTTCTGATGGGAAATCATATGTGATCACTGGGAGCTGGAATCAAAAATCTCCACACTTCCAGTTTGTAAATGAAGAAACGCCAAAAGGTATGAACTTTACAAGAGATTACCCCAGACAGGGCAAATGCTTTGCACAGTGGGCATCAATTCTTTTTTCAGATGAATCTTAGAAAAAATTTTGATAGTATGGAAGATATTCTCAGAAAGTAGGATGTCAGCCATTACATAAAACCCTAAACAACACAGAGGGCTAAAAGACAATTCTTGTGTTCGTGTTAATTCCTTGTAGGTATAACTGTATCTCAGTAGGAGACTGTATAGGTGTAACAGGAGGTGGATGCTTTGCATACCATTAGAGCTTCTTAAAAAATCCCCTCGAGAATGGTACTAAATGACAGTTGCAGATTCATTCTTGGCTTGGTTTCTGTGGTCAGTTTGGATTTCTCTGAATCCAAGTTTTTAGTTAGAAAAGAAGGGTACCTGTACAAGTGCTCCAGACTGTAGTCTGAAAATAGCTGATGCTGCATCACTTGAGTCTTGAAACACATCTGTCATTACTTCTTTTAAGATGGCAGCTGAATTATCATCTTTTCAATCTGTTGTCACAGTTGCATGTCAAAGATTGGGGAATTTAATGGGAATTGACTGGTCCGAGTCATAAAGTCAGCTGCTGGATGCAGTTAGATAGAATTTGTTGCTAGATTGAACGCCCTCCTACTGAAAGGACACAATTTGTTATCTAATACCAGAAAAGATCTCATAGGTCACTGAGTCTTGTTGCCTCCTTTTGGGGCATCATGTTATAGAGTCAATTTTCCATCTCACAGCTGAGATGGTCTTAAATGCTACCTTCAGTACTGTGGAACTTAAGCCTTGTCAAAGTAATTTCTGAAAACAAGTAAAATATAGAGTAGATGACAAGAGATCTGCACTGTGGAGTGAAATATACATCTCTTTCATGATATTTAATGAAGGTTTTTGATATGTTGCAGTGGAATTTGAAGAAGTAAAATTTTTATTCTCCTTAGCAAGATAATTTTGTTGGCTTCAAGGCTTAAGCTTCATTTTACTCTCCAGTGGGTAGTGCATTGTCATCTTTTTACTGGGGGGGTTTGAGATGTTAAATTAGGGAGGAAAAAAAACGAATTCTGCAAAAAAGTTTATTGTTCTTTTTTGTTACTGAGAAAAAGGTTATGGACTGCTTTGTGTGAAGCATTTCTTTGAATACTCTTGCATTGGATTTTTTTTGTTCCCCCTTTCTAGATAAAGTATTGTTCATGACTACTGCTGTGGATTTGGTGATAACTGAGGTTCAGGAACCTGTTCGATTTATTCTGGAGACTAAAGTAAGAGTTTGTTCACCCACTGAGAGGTTGTTTTGGCCATTCAGCAAACGCAGCTCTACTGAAAATTTTTTCCTGAAGTTGAAACAGGTAATACTTCAACATAGAAATAAATTCTACAGTCAGTTTGGGATTTGGCAAGGTTGTTTCTATGTCTGTGACATAGTCAATTATATTGTCTTGAGACTTGAGAGGTGGGTGTATGGTATAAAGCCAAATAAATATGATTGCATTGGAAGTGAACTGTAGTTACTGGTGCCTGTTGGCAGATGACAATGTGACTGTGGTTGTTTCTCCCTAGAATTGGTAAAGTCTTTGTGGCTATAATGTTCATATTTCAATGTTTCTCTCTTGAATCCAAGTGGTTTAATAAATGCTCTTCAATATTTGAGAAGCTATCCTTCATTATGCTAATTGTTGCTGGCTATCTAAATTTCCGATAGAAAAGCTGGCTCTCCTCATTTCAAAGCTCATTTTGATGGCTTTGAGGCTGCAAAGTTTCGTAGAGGCTTAAGGTTTTTCCAGCCAAACCCCAGAAATGGAAGAAACAGAGGATTTATCTGCAAACTGAGCCTATGCTGATTGTTGCCTGTATATGGGCGTAGTAGGATAAGTCTGTAAAATTCAGGGCTAAGAGAGAAAAAAGGCTTTGTTTTAGTCCTGGTGATGTGCTATCTGATGTGTCAGTGAATTGGTTTTATCATACAAATGATAAAACATCCACCTGGAATTAAGGGGAAAAAGTTTGTACTTCTTGTCAAGTCTGATTTTGCCTTTGTAGATGGCTGGAAGCAGAGATTTCACACAATCCCCAAGGTTGCCCTGGGGGGAAAAGATCCAAGCAACCATAAAAAAAAATCCCTGGAACTTGTCATTTATTTTTTTTTACTGTTTTTTCCCAACTTACTTTTTTACTCTATCTTCTAAGAAGGAAAGGATTATTTCTGTCCAGGATATTTCTAATAACAGCAGAAGAAACTTAGTCTCAAAATAAGGCTGCAAAGGTGAAGGTCCATCCAAGTCACTAAAGAGATCGTTGAATAGTCTGGGTTGGAAGGGCTCTGAAAAATCATCTATTGCAACTCCTGCCATGGGCAGAGACACCTCTTACTAGACTAGATTGTTCAAGGCCCCATCCAACCTAACTTTGAATACTTCCTGGCTTGCAGTCTGCATAACTTCTCTGGTCAACCTGTTCTGGTGTCTCGCCACTGAGATGCTGTATTTGAAGTATCTGCCATTCTCCTCCTTTAGAAATTATTGCTCTGAAATATTTAAAGAAATAGAAATGTACACCAGCAAATAGCAATGTGCTCTCTCAAGGTATAATGATTTTTTTATGCATCCCAAAAAAGCATGATTGGAGTCTTGATTTCTTGGTAAGAGTACTTACTTTAAAGAGCTTTTGAATTAAATAAAAGGCTTCTCTTAGTTCTTTTTGCACTTAAAGTGATAGCAATTAATGGTAATAACAAAGATGAGATTCTTTTTTGTGTTTGTCCTATTTTTAAAGTAAAATATAAATAAACATTTAAAAAACTTTCTGTAAAAAAAATTTCCTTTAAAATTTAAAATGGAAAAATTCTTCATGAATGAGATCAGTCTTTTTATTTGGGGTATTTTTGAGATGTTGATCAGTTAAGGCTGTTGGGCTATAAATACTCCACAACTTCCAACAAGTGCCTTTTCTGTTTGGCAGCTGAAAGGAAACTTATCTTACTTAGCTAATTCTGTATCTTTTGTCTTACCAAATTCACAGCCATTGTAGCTTATCTTAGCTAGCTCCCTTTTTTCCACCAGTGCTGTCAGGTTACCCAACTTCCAGTGTTTACTAAATGGAAGATTATAAAAATTCATAGTGGAAGCAACAACTGTAGACTGTCCTGCCTGATAAGTCTGTAAGGGAAATCTGTTTCTATGGAGGCATGATTAGCCTACTAAAAATCCAGCTGCATCAAATTGGCTTATCTTCCTCTGGCACTGTTTCTGTATTCGGAAATGGTGAAAGCAGAGGGATTTTATTTGCTCAGATTACATTTAGTGATGTAGTCATTTTTAGTTTTGATGCATTTCTCATCATTTTTTATACTCCAAAGGATAAAACTGAGCACTTGGGAGCTTATTATAAATCCTATTAATTATAAATCCTATTTCCCTCCTTTTTTCACCTTTTCTACTCTATTTTTATCTATTTATGAAAAAAAAAAAAGTAGTTCTAAATCCTTAGAGTGTATTAAAGTTTAGAACCACTTCACAAAGAAAAATCTTCCTTTAAAGGAAAGGAAGATACCAAAGCATTGAAAATTAAGGAGAAAACAGAGCCATGTAATAGACTTTGGGACTCAACAATTTATGTTCCTGCAGCAGTGTATCCACAGATACTACTTGGAAGCATCACTAAAGGCAGTTGCCATGGTGGAAAAAATAAACAATTCCTATTAAAGGTGTCCTGCCACCATCACATCCTGAGAAAGTTAAGGGAAGCAATTAGACATAAATGGAAAGATTTTAATTTTGCACTGATCTTTAAATAAAAGCAGAGTTGCTTCATGTTAAGGAACCTTTTCAAATCTACATGTTTCTGCCCAGTCCATTTATGGCTGAAAAATGAGCTGCATCTGCTTGGCAGACCCAAGTGGCTTCTGCTTTACCTGTAACAAATACATATTCATGCCTTTTGGGTGCAGTAGGCTCAGGGTTTTTTTGGAGTGTTAGGGATAGAAGCACTTGCAGGTCTGTGTAATGCGTTCATTGTGCTCCAAGGACTACACTTTCCTCACAATTGAATGTGATTAAAATTGTTTCTCATCTCTTCTGTTCCAAAAAAAGATAAGAGATTGGGGTGTAGCTTGTCTCAGTTAAATGAAACTTCTTGTTTTCTAGATAAAGCAAAAGGACAGAAAGAATAATTCAGACACATTATATGAAGTCGTGTGCCTAGAAAGTGAATCAGAAAGGGAGAGAAGAAAAACTACAGCAAGTCCCTCTCTTCGCCTGCCTCAGTCTGGGTCACAGGGCTCAATGATTCCTTCTCCTCCAGATGATGATGAGGAAGAAGGTAAGAAATGGGTTGTATGCTTTGTATACTTTGAAAGGAGGGGCACTTGGTAAATAACAGAGTTATGAAACATGTCAAATCCTTTCCAGTCAGAATCTGGCTTGCAGATTTTTTTTTCTTGCTTTAATGCAGTGAGTATTCAATAACCAGTACCCCTGCATTCCTGGATCAGCCTCTCCCTTGTCTGACACTTCTCTGGCTATGCTTTTCTCAGCACAGGCCTCTGAAGCCTCCAGTGTGATATATTTGGAACAATGTGAAAGGAGGCTGCTGAAAATTGGAGATTATCATGCAGCTTCTGCCCCTCCCTGAGCAGCTGTGGACAGATTTGAGTGAAAATGAGAAGCTGACATTATTTGAAAATATAAGCAAGTAGCAGCCTCTTCAGTGTAGAGCAGAACATAGACATCTGTAATACATAACTGTACTGGGACCTGCCCAGCTTGAAACTTAATGCATTTTCAGGATCTTTTTTCTGCTTTTTAAAAAAAATCTCTTAAACCAAACTATGATCTAGTTCTGAGTATATAAACATCTGCCCTTACAGCTCTGAGTTGAGTTGTAGGTGACTTTAATTTCTACTGGCCCTCCATGTGGCCTTGAGTAATTTGTTTCACTTCTGTGCTTTAATTTCCCTTTCTGGGGGTAGGGCAGGGAGGAGGAGAAGGTTGGTTTGAAAATTAACTCATTTGCAAAGTGTTATTCATTAGCAAAGTGTTATTCACTGTGCAATAAACCACAGTGGTGTTCTTTTCTAGACCATATATGTATTAGTTTACTTAATGCAACTTGCAGCAAACCAGAGTTTGCTGACAGGTTCAGATGACAGATGAGAAAGCATAGGTTTAAGGAAAAAGACTGTCTGCGGAACCAGTGAAATGTGGGGGTTGTATATGATACCTCCTATGAGTGAAAGTATCTGGGAGTACATGGGTAATGGTTTTAAAAAGAGTTCCTGTGATTATGTGAATTCTCCCCATCCCCCACAATTTTTATAGTGTCTCACTCAAAGGTGTTTATTTTGAGGCAAGTAAGTTACCCAAAAATACTAGCTTTCAAAAAGTGAAGTACTAAATGGTTAAAGTAAAAACCTTGTGGACCCTCATGGATCTGCAACCACTGACAAGTCTGCAGCTGCTCAGGGGAACCATGCTGATCTTTATTGTCTTTTTGCCTTTATAGTGCTGTAGCTTTTCACATAGAGAAAGTTGTGCTCTTTAAGAATTTTTGTAGTCTTGCAAAAGTTCGGGGTAGAATAATGGAATTGTTTCTGTGGAGAGACACATCTGGAGGTCCTGCCTCCCCCTCAGTGTAACCTAACCCCAACCAGGCAGATTATTCAAAGCTTTGTTCTTTTGTCTTTTGATTGTCTCCATTGGCATTTCTGTGGCCTCTCTGGGCCCTTGTATCATTTTGATCACCTTCATGGTAATTTTTTTCTCCTGTTTTTTAACCCAAATTTCACATGTTGCTGCTTGTCTTCTGCCTCTTGTCACATCACTCTGTGCCTCCAAAAGCAAGTCTGCTTCTGCCTCTCAGTGTTGCATGCACTCTGATGCAGTTAGGAGAGCAACATTTAAATCTGTAATGGCTGTTGTCTCATAGCATCTCTTCTGTTGTGTTGGTAGACAACGATGAACCACTCCTAAGTGGTTCTGGAGATGTCTCCAAAGAGTGTGCAGAAAAAATTCTTGAGACGTGGGGGGAGCTGCTGTCCAAATGGTAAGTGGCAGAATCACATTCTGAGCATTACAATTCTGAATTTTCTCATTCTTTTCACTCCTCCTGCTTCGTGTTTTTGTTATTTCCAGAACCCAGCTGAGATGAGATTAGTATGGATTTACTTCTCTGTCGTCCCTACAACACTCCTTGTTTTCTGGCTTCATGGTTTCTGATTTCTTCAGAGAGGATGTTTTAAGTAGTTTCTTTTTTGAGTGCAGGCTGAAATACTGTGTAGAAATTCACTTACACCCATGTCTTTAGCTGGTTCTCTCTTAAGCTGAGTGTTTTACTTATCTGTAAGTTTCTCTGGGATTGTATTGCGAATCTAAGCGGCATAGAGAAAATGCAGCTCTCTGCCTTTATTTTGCATAAATCACTTCCACTCCCCTTTTGTAATTCTGGTGTAGTTCACAGCTAGTTTTTCCTGCAGCTGTCAGATCTTAGTAACTGTAGCTTAAGAATATGGGAGATTTGTACTTGGATAGCAAAGATGCTTTTCCTCCAGTATCTAAAGAGGAGAGTTCCAGAGCCTGCCAAGAAGGAAGTGCATGAGCTCTTCTGGTTTTTCCCTAGAAAATGGCAATTTACAAGAAGAGTGTTTCTTGACAATCAAGTTGTTAATGTAACACCTGTCCTCTTTTCATCAAGTATCTTTTGTTGATCTTGAAGTAGCCTAAGCAGTTCTAAGAAAGTGATGCTAATTATTGCAGAATTCAGTGTTGGGTTGTTATGGGTTGTGTTTGGGGTTGGGTTTTTTTTGGGGGGTGGGTGTTTGGTTGTTTGTTTCACAAAGGGAGATGGCAGGCACAACGTCAGATTGAGCTCAAATATGCTGCACTTTGACTTTGGTGGTAGTTGTTGCCTTCTGCTTCCTAGTGTTGCTGAGGAGCTGGGGGTATACAGCAGATCAAGGATTTGAACAGAATATTAGATCAAAGGAGCAGGAGAACAGAGATTAGGATAAATCATTCACTTTAGATGAGGAAAAATACTGATGTAATTCTCTTTAAATGAAGATTACAAAACTTTAGCATTATATTTTATTTTCTGCTGTTACTTAGTACTTATTTGAATAAATACTTTAACTTCCAGTTTGGCTTTGCACTAGTACATTGTACTAATTTAGTAGGAAAGCAAACATCAGAAATGGACATGTTTGTAAGAAGGGAAAGGCTGTGGTAGAGTGATCTATGAGCCCTTTTCCCTTCCTCTCCTAGACTTGTAGAAACATCTTTAACAGATGAGCTCTATGCATCTGCTGCTGTGAGAAAGTTTCTTTCAACTTGAGTTTTTTTGTAATTCTTCCAAAGGCTCAGAGATAATTAAGCCACCTGACTCCCATTGAAAATGTTTTGGCAGCTCTAAGAGGATATGAAGTGCTTCTGTGCTAATGCTGGCAACAACTTTAATATGTGTTAAAGGGCTTTCCGTCTTAACTAAAAGCAAGTATTTGGAAGTAATGATCCTTGAGCTTTTAAATAAGAGGATTGAACATCATAAAAATCAGAGTTCAGGTAGCTCCATGGTAGACTTTTAGAATCCTGTAATTAGATTTTTATAGAAATTAAATACACATTGGTATTTTGTGATTTCTAAATAATATTTGCCTCATATTTCGTAACAGCTGAGTCACAATTTTCTCATTTCAAAATAGTTCAGAAGAACCTAGTGTGTAGCAATGGAGTTTTGTAGGCCTTTACAAGATCTATGAATATATGTAAGTCTATCAATATGAGTGTTTAGAGAAAGCAGAGTGAAGGGGGGCATTATGGTGCTAGGTTCTGTGCAATTTGTACTGATTTAAATGTCCACATTGCTAGTCTCCAGATTGCTGCGTTGGAGCACTGTAGACTGGAGAACGGCAACAAGGAGTCCCAGTCTGTCTAATGTTATCATCTGTGTCTGCTAGACTGCCAACAAACACTAATAAATACCAGTTTATTGTTAAGAACAATGCAGTTGATGCAAGTTCTGGGTTTTGCCTAGTTTTGTCTATCAGTCCTCTTAATCATTTTACCCAGAAGCCTCTTTCTTTTGGGGTTTTATGTATAAGCCATGAATGGACTGTTCAGCTTAGCTTTCTGTAGCTGCATAAATTATATGTAGGTTTGTTTTTTACAATTTACAATGATGCAATTTATGAGCTGTCACTGGTCTCACTTGAAGAAACTGTTTAGATGAGATTAGCTTGTACAGTAGAAGCTGCTAAAACACATGGATAAGCATGGTAGATGTTTTTGTAGCTCTGCTTGCCTGTTTTCTCACCCAGGTTACCTGCTTGCAGTACATGCTTCTGCAGACCAGTTTGTGTTTTGGTGTAGCTTGAGCTTGGAGTCTTAGACGGTGTGGTACCTGTCCTCCAGTTGTAGGTTATGCTGGAGTGTTTTGGTTCATTGAGTGTTTTGTGTAGTTATGCTATATATAAATTTAATGACAATCGAGGCAGTAGTTTGGAAAGTCCATCTCTGTTGTGTATTGTTGGTTGGTTGGTTTTTAATAACCTGAATTTCAGTTACTTTGGCAACAGTCTTGAAATTCCTGTCAGTTGACATGTCTAATGTTACAGGTTAGTTGTTGCTCTTGTACTCATTTATTTGCATTTGGATGATAGTAACAATGCCTTCACTTAACACCCAGGCACCTCAATTTGAGCGTGAGGCCAAAGACATTGTCAGCGTTGGTGAGAAGTGGTGTCCCCGAGGCCCTAAGAGGAGAAGTGTGGCAGTTGCTGGCAGGATGTCACAACAATGATCACCTGGTGGAGAAGTACCGAATTCTCATCACAAAGGTAGAGTTCTTTTTTCATCTGTTTTCCTAAGGAATGGAAATACAGAGATATCCAAGTGTGTACCTTCTTCCTTAAGGGTTCATCAGTGGATCTGAGTATAGTGTATCAGCTAGTGAGGATGATTCAGTCCTCTCTCCAACAAGAACAACTGTAACATGTGGTACTAGTTGTGGCATTGTCTCAACTTAAGAGTGCTTTCTTTTTAATAGTCCTACTTCAATTTTGCTCAGACAAGTTCTGAGTTAGTAAAGAATTAGCATTCTATTAATTGCTTTCATAACTGACAGAGATTCAGGGAGCTCATTTCCTTTGCTTGTTTGTCTTTTTCGAATGAAAGCTGCATTTTGCTCTATTGTCTTAACATTTATGCTAAAAATCCATTTCTAGTTGAAATTGCAGCCTTTTTCTGACAGGAAAAAAAACCAACAGAACACTTTGGACATTTTTGCACTAGACAGCAGTTTTTAACTTCTCATCTTCAGTGCTGACATCAGTAATGTAGGAAAAGAAAACAAGAATTGTATATACAGACAGCATTTGGTGTTTCTCAAAGTTCTAGAGTAACAAATGGTCACAAAATGAAACGTCACTTCCCTTTCCAGAAAACCAAAATGTTAATTTGGATCTGACTATTCTCTATATGGATGTGTTGTGTTTTACTACTTTCATCAAACATGTAAGCCTGGAAGGACTGTATGAGAAATTATTAATGATGCAACTTTAGTACAAATACATCAGATTAATTATTCACCAGTTAAAAAGGCAAAAAAAAAGAATCAGCTTTTGTAGATCTATGATGGGATGGCACAGATTGGCAAGGAGCAGTTAAAGGCTTTATTCTGAGGGCAAGAAGGGTTCTTGAAATTAAACTTGGGTTCTGCTGGCATCATGCAAGAAGGAGCCTCTGTGATTTGAATGAATCACAGTAGGTTAGCTAAAAACATTCTGGCAAAACTACTTTCACATACTTGGTGAATGCAGAAGCAACTTGATCTGAATTCCTTGACATGGGTAGATGCTTTGTAGAGCTATAGCTTGGATTGTGTGGTGAATAAATCATCCAAATATTGTGGAGGTTGAGTGCTCTGGCAAGACGTGCATCACAGTTAGCCTGTTGTGTTATTTTAATTGCCTAGTGAGTGGTTGACAGTGTCACTTGTTTCTCTGTTTTGGTATCAGCATGGAGAAGCTGATCTCTCTGTGGCACAGTTGGTGACACGAACTGCTACTATCTTTGTGAGGTAGAAAGCAATAGTGTGACATTACATTTTTAAAACTGTGAAACCTTTCCACTCATTTCATTTGGCAGAGACAAAGGAAATAACCTGGATCTGATGTGTTGGAATAATCTCTGGAGTAAAGTAAAAGGGAGAATAGGTGAACTCAGCACTGTGTGCTGCAGCAAAAGTATCAGCCATACCTGCATCAGTCATTCAGTGTGGAAACTAATTAAGACATTAACCACTGAAAGAAAGGACTGAATGAGCATTTTCAGGCTCTGCTGTAGTCATATGAGGTCTGTAGTGTACTACCAGCATGCTGCAATCACCAGCTCAAGCAAATGAAAATGGAGTCTCTTTTAACCTGGTAGTGCCCCATTAGCCCACTGTTGTGGCTGTTTGCCTTATGGTAACTTAAATGTGAAAATGAGCTGTGGCTGTTTCTGTAGCATAGATAAGGGTTGGTGCTTTGAGAGCAGAAGGGTCCAGTTGCTTCACGGTAGAACTGTAATTGCTTCAACTTGCAGGCAGTGGAAGAATAGTGTGGTTTCAAAGGGGGTTCTCAGCGGCTGTGTGGAAGTACTTGAGCTGAGAACAGGCAAAAAATACAAAGATGATGTGAGAGGCTGATGACATCATGAATTGAAGACCCAGGAAGATAACATTTGCAAACCTGCTGTATATAGTATTTGCTAACAGTAGAATTACACTGCACTGTACCTTGGCCTTATTTTTTTGTTTTCACATCTTTAGAACATCAAAACTACCAAATAATCTAATGTGACTGATTCTTACTGCTCTGAAAATAGCAGCTCAGTTACAGTCAATGTGCAGCAATGCACAGGAGCAAATGTGTCTGAGATGAGTAATAGAATTTGTTAATTACATGAAGGCAAGGGTTCTGTGCGATATATTGCTTTGTTTTCCTTGTAATCTTTGCCATGGTTCGCGTGTCACTAACAGACATTTCTGTCTGGCAAGCATGTGATTGTTTGCATTACCCTGCATCAAAAATGGTTTATCTCAGGATAGCTGTGACGTAGCACAGGAGCACAAGGAGTTGCTTTAAAACCTTTGCTCTTCAGTGCAAGTAGGAGATACAGTAAGCCTGTTTGAGTAGTCATAATCCAGTGTCCCTTCTCTCTGAACATTGACCTCTATTCCTGTAGCTGCACTTGATTTCTGTCAGGCTTTTCATGACCCCATGTGGCACCACAGTCTCAAATTAATAAGGATCTGTGTTGACAGCTGCTTCTGGTCGTTTTCAGGGGTTCTCTTTTTTCCCTCTTGTGCACAAGGGTGCTGGAGGCACCCCAGTACCTCTTCTGCTGTTTGCTGTCCTGTGCGGTTCTGGCCCTTTGTGGTTGGCATATCTTAATTTTTTTATGTTTTTCTGCAAATTAACTGCTGCAAGGATAGTTTTTTTTGTTTAATCTTGATATGTAGCTACTGAATGATTGAAAATGTGTTCTGTTGTGTTCTACCAGTGAAGGGTGTGTCTAGGTCTCTTCTGGAATCAGAAATGAAAAATGGCATTGAAACGGCCTTAAGGTGTGCTCATTGTGTTCTAGTCATCACGATAGTATTTACTATTTGCTGGTTATTTCTTGGACAGCTTCTCTTTGCTTTTTTATATTCTGTGCTTTTGTTGTTGTGGTAGTGTCTGAGTTTCACCACTGTGGTGCTCCCACAAATTACTTTTGAGAATTTGCGCACCATCTGTGTGCCGTAATAAAGCTTTTAGCAGCTCCAGATTGCTGTGCTCTTGGTGGGGAGTGTGGATGAAAGCCAGCCCAGTGAATTAAGGTCATGTCCCTACTGGGGACAGAAAGCAAGCTCTAGGTAAAACAATCTAGACAATCCCTTTGAGAGACATCTGTTCCTGGTAGGACTTTGGCAATCATGGTTACGGCTGTTAATTTTCAGGCTTCCAGCCACTGAAAGGTAGAAGAAGAGATGGGAGGACTCAGCTGAGATACACCTGAAGGAGAAATACTTCCCGGTTTTGACAGTCACAGGTGGACAGAAAGTATCATTGAGTAGAAGATTTGTAAAGTGAACCACACAGGTAAAAAAAAAAAAGAGAGATAAAAATACCACAATACAAAGTGAAATACACAATACCCACTTCTCAGACAAGATTTTTGAAAAGCACTAATAGCAACTATTGAATCTCTTAGACCTGCAGCAGTCTCTCAGTGGAGAAATACTGAATGATTAAAAAAATTAGAAGAACCTGACATTTACAGTATAGAGGAGAAAATAGAAGCTTTTGGATATAGGTCTGTGTGGGAGGAAATAATGTCAAAAGTTAAACCCCACGAACTGTTGCACCAGATAAATATGCTATATTAAGAAAATTACAACGTGAGAGGGACATCTTGTGGCACAAATTAAATAAAATATAAAAATAAATCCAGTGGCAGGAGGAGTGTCCTGGAATGTGACACTGAGGTCACAGTTTCTGGTACAAATTCTAGTCTTGGTAAGAGATTGAATTCTCCGTTTTTTCTTACAGCAGGACTCTTGCTACCCACTTTCTCATATTCCCACTTTTTTTTGTTGTTTTTTTGTCTTTATAAGCAGTTAATTGCAGTACACAGAAGTTCTGCTGAATATGCTCATCTGTCTTGGTGAAAATGATACTGAGCTTTAATGAAGAAATAGATTAAAATGTCAGTAGCATTATCTGAATGAGTTGCATTCACAGTGCCATAAAATGTAATAGTACTTTAGCTGTGGGTGGTTAACACTTATTTTCCACTTGTGTCACAATCACATTTCCATATGTTCATCAAAATTAAGAAGAATACATTTAATTTTCAGGAGTTCAAAGGGCCGTGATTGTGTACGATCAACTGAAATTAAAACTAGCATACGCCTGTGGATCAGGATAAGCAGAATGATGTAGCCTTGCTGTCAGTGTGCCTGAACCTCGAGATCTCGTTTGATTAGATTTGATCACGTGGTGATAGAAGTTTAATTATATTTTACAAGCAGTCGTTTTCCCAAGAGTTCTTGTTGAAGCTTTGAATGATTTCTCGAATACCTTTCTGAAGTCTGATGAGATGGTTGTGTCATTCTATAAAGCAGAAGAGCCACCTGAACCACAGGTTCTTATGGCTTTTGGAAGTGGGTTTTGTGCACTTGACCTGTGAGCTAGGACAGCAAGCAGGAACGGGCATCATCGCAGCAGTTACCTTCCAAATACGATTTACACCCTTTGGGCACTTTGGCCTGGCTTCTGGCTTAGGGATGTTTGAGAGAATTAACTCGAGGTCCTGCTCATTGAGGTGCTTTGAATAGAGTTATTACTCTGAGCTTTGGAGAAACAACAGAATGTCAGTGAAAGGAAAAAAAACAAAGCAATTCTCTTGCTTCTTCAGAAACACCTGTCAGGTCTGTAGGAGTTAAGCTTTTACCAGTGATAAAAATCTGAATGTGGAGGAGGGTTTGATTTGCTTGCATCTTTTAGTTTGACATTTCAGTGACCAGAGTGGTGTTTTAGTCTTAGGATTTCCAGTGCTAACTTGTTTCTCTTTATCTGAGAGATGCTCAAAGTTCATCTCTGTATTTTTCTTAAGGATGTTCATAATGCCTAAGGATCCAGAAATACTATTTGAATCAATTGGTATGTAAATTATTCTCTGCTCTGGAAAGATAGGAGATCATTTCTCCAGCAGTAATTCAGTCTAAGCTTTTTTTTTTTTTTTTTTTATAACCATGATACCATTGCCTAAATTTAATTCATAGTTTGTTTCTTAGCTACAGTTCTAGTATTTCAGTTGCTATGAGTAGAAACCTCATAAAATTGTAGCAAAAATGAAGGACAATAGTAAAGGGTCAAGATAGGATGGACAAAACAAGTTTTTGCTTTCAGGCTTTGCACAAAACTAACTAAAAATGTGCCAAGTCATGCTGTTGCCCAGCACAGACTTTTGACCAATACAAGTGTATTGTAAGGGTTCTTTTTTCCCCTCTACTCAGACCTCAACTAAAACCACAAGCATGGCAGTGGGATTGCTTTGAGATCTTAAGCTGCAACTCATTTTCCTTTAGGTGGTCCACAGAGTGACAAATGCTTAGCCTGGGTTAACCGAAACCTTGGTGTGTTGGTGTCAGTTGAGTTCAGCATATGGACTTCATGCTCCAAGGATGACAGCTGGTGTCATGCTTTAATTTTTGACAAAGGGACTTTAATTGCTGAAGAGCCTCTCTCCACTCTCTTACTAGTTTAATTAGTTCAAAGGCCAATTCCCACAGTTACAGGCCTGTCCCAAGAGGTAGCGGTGGAATAGTCTGGTATATGGATCACAGATGAGGTTCCACATACCGTACTCAACATCAAGCAAGTAAAATGCTCTTGGCAGACAAGATACTGGTATCCAGTAGTGACATCTTCACCTCGTGTGCATCCAAGAGGTTTTTCTGGTTAAATATGCATGATGGTTATTAGATTACAGTGTGAATACAAGTTGAAATGCTGTGGTGTGAGTTTCTTGCTTTCTGGAATGTCATTGGGGTTTCTAGTTTGCCTGGTTGGATGTAGGTTGGTTCAGGGACAGTCAGGGATAGCAATGTCTTTGTGTTTCAGGTATACGTGTGCAGGAGGTGGTTACCTGCCTGGAGCAGCATCTGAGTTAACAGTGGGACACAGTTCTTAGCTTGGCCTGTAGACTTAAGTGTCTTCTAAACAATACAAACCACACTTAGGGAAGAAGTATTTATTCCAGAACAGGTATTTCCCCAAAAGGGCTTGAATGGAAAAGCTGTAAGTTAGGACTGTTTGAATTCACATCCTGGCTTGGATAGTTGTCATTTACCTTACAGAGATGCTGAGAGGAGGGCTGGGGGTGTAGATTGGGTGTGTCAGTCTGTGCGACCAGGAGATGGATATTTTGATCTTTCTGTAGGAACTAGGCGTGGGTGACTGTACGACCAGAACATGGGTTATGTTGGTCTCTGTCTGTGGGACCTGGGCGTGGGTATGTCGGTTAGTCTGTCTATCTGACTGTAGAACGGGGGCGTGGGTGTGTGTCTCTGTGCAGGACCGCTGTGTGCAGGACCGCTGTGTGCAGGTCAGAGCCCGTCGTGGCCGCCGCTGTCAGCACGGAGCGCAGGGACCCGCTCGCTTTCCTGGAGGCCGCGGGGTCGTGCCGGGTGAGGCACCTACCGCCGTCAGCCGCTCGCGAAAGCGGCTTGCGGAGCGCCTTTTGGGTGGAAACCCGCATTTCCGAGGCTGCGGGCGGCGCTGCTGGGCTCCCCCTACACACCCCACCCCGGCTACCGCCGGCTGCACGGGCCGGGCGCTGGGGCTGGCTGAGGGAGCGGCCGGGGGGCTGCGGCTCTGCTCCCCGCCGGGTCTCTGCCGGCGCCGCGCCCTCCTCCGCGCTCCTGCCCGCCTCCCTCCCCTTCCTCCCCGCCGTCCCCTCCCCCCGGCTCCGCATCGTCGCGGCCGGAGCACACGCCACCCGTGCCAGCGCTCGGCCGAGGATGCTCTCGGGCTTTTGTTCCCCTGCGGCAGGTAGGGCCCGGAGCGGCGGGGCAGGGCGGTGTCACAGGCCGGGCGGGGGGCAGCGGGGGCCGGAGCGGCGCGGGCCGGGAGAGGCGGCGAACAAAAGCGGTCGTGCAAAATGGAGCCAGGAGAGAAGGGCTGGACCCCCCTCCCCGCCGCGCATCCCTCCGCCTGAATAGCCGGCGGCAGGAATTTCGGGGAGACTGCTCCGCCCGGCCAGCAAGCCTCCCCGCTTTGCCCTCCGGTCTGAGCCCAGTGCCCCGGGCCGAGGGCGTGGGGAATGGACCGCGGAGGGAAGGAGGCGGCAGCGGGAGCCTGGCAGGGAGCGGGGGCAGGCGGCGGCTGGGAAGCGTTCGTTGTAGCAGGGCGTGGGGAAGGAGGGGTGGTGATGGAGGTAGCAGCGAGCGCGGGGGGAGAGGCGGTTCTGTAAACCACTTTCCCCTTCTCTTCTGTCAGCCGTTAGGAGGACTCTGGTTCTGACTCGGTGAAGGTTCCTTCTCCCTCTGCCCCCAACCCCTCATCCCCTCCTCGGCGAGGCAGCCCACCCAGGAGGGCTTTAATATCGTCTCTCTCTCGTGTGCGTGTGTGAAGTTGCTGACATGACTGCTGCTGGGTCCTGGTGCACCAGTGGCGGCGGGGAGCCGGATTTAAAGGGGAATTGTGCTGCAGACAATGCACAGCAGCAGCATCTGGAGCAGCCTTGGGGACTGGAGCTCCGGTTTTGACATTGCTACACACATAGCACCAGCCGCAATGACAGCAGCTGCCTGGAGTGGCTGCGGGCAGCAGGCAGGAGCATGAAGTAAAGAATTCACTGCAGTGCTCAAGATGAACTCCTCTTTGGTTGGCAACCAGAGTGGCCGGCCTTTCTGTCTCCTGGCCATTAGCTATTTGGAGACCATCAATTTTTGCCTCCTGGAAGTGGTTATTATTGTGTTTCTCATGGTGCTGATTATTTCAGGCAACATTATTGTGATATTTGTCTTTCACTGTGCACCTCTGCTGAACCACCACACCACCAGCTACTTCATCCAGACTATGGCATATGCTGACCTCCTGGTGGGTGTGAGCTGTCTGGTGCCTTCTTTGTCTCTGCTGCACTACCCTATTGTTTTGAGTGAGTCCTTGGTTTGCCAAATCTTTGGTTATGTGGTGTCAGTGCTGAAGAGCGTCTCCATGGCCTCTTTGGCATGCATTAGCATTGACAGATACATTGCCATCACAAAGCCACTGACCTACAACACACTCGTTACCCCATGGAGACTTCGAATCTGCATACTGATCATTTGGCTGTACTCCTGCCTGGTCTTCTTACCCTCCTTTCGCTGGGGAAAGCCTGGATATCATGGGGATGTGTTCCAGTGGTGTGCCAATTCCTGGAACACTGATCCCTATTTTACCCTCTTCATTGTGGTGATGCTCTATGCCCCAGCTGCGTTCATCGTCTGCTTCACTTACTTCAACATCTTCCGCATCTGCCAGCAGCACACCAAGGAGATCAACGAGAGGCGAGTGCGCTTCAGCTCTCAGGATGGCGAGGCTGGGGAGGCACAGCCTTGTCCAGACAAGCGCTATGCCATGGTTCTCTTTCGCATCACCAGTGTCTTCTACATCCTCTGGTTGCCCTACATAATCTATTTTCTGCTGGAGAGCTCCAATGTCTATAGTAACCGCGTTGCGTCCTTCTTGACCACTTGGCTTGCCATTAGCAACAGTTTCTGCAACTGTGTCATTTACAGTCTGTCCAACAGTGTCTTTCAGAAGGGGCTTAAGCGTCTCTCGGGGGCTATTTGTGCCTCTTGCACTAGACAGAGGGTAGCTAAGGACTCCTCTACCTCTAGGAGCAAAAGATCTTCCAATGGATGTCATGTCTAAGACACCTGTCAGCTGGACTGGGAAGTGCAGGGACAATTCCTTAAGTTGCAAAATAAGTTAAATATGATTTGAAGATGTCCAGATTTGCAAAAAGGTTTCTGAGAAATGCTGCTGACGTAGAAGAATCAGGAGCACTTATCATTGTGGTTTCACTTTAAAAAATGATTGCTGTGGAGGAGGCTGTGGAGTTTCACCTCCATATTCATTTTTAAGAATAAAGCTGTATCTTGACACTTACCTCTCCAGCTGGTGTGACTGAATGGAGTGGGTGTCTGAGAGCTTCGGCAAAATGTAGTCTTTCTTACAGCTTTACTGGGTTCTTTTGAGATTCGTGCTTCACATGTAAATGATGTATCTGAAGTGGAAATGTCACCATGTATGGTACATTACAGGGATTTTTTTAATGTATGCCAAAGTGTATTGACATAAAGTTCCAGCGTCATAACAGAAGGGGCCAAACAATTTGTTTTTCAGTGCTACCTAGACAGGGCTTCTAGAACAGCGGTGAGCAATGTGAACATTTCAGTGTGATCTTAAAGTCTTACTGAGCCATGAGTACAGCCCTGTGATCTGAACAGTCGTATTTTTAGGAGGACTGGTCTGCCTTCCCTGCCCTGTTTCTCTGGTAGGATGCATGTGTGTGACCAGAGTATGGCATCTGCATTTTCCTGTTTATTGTGAAGTAAGAAGAAAAACTTGGATCAGACCAAATTTAGCAGTTAAATAAAGTGTGTTTTGATACGCTAAGAGAGAATACATGTCGCTTTATGATACCAGAGTTGTGGCAGCCACTTGGGGATGAAGCCAACATGTGAAAATTATTCTCAAACCAGTGGATAAATGCCATGGGTTTCTATGTGGAAATTTTCTCAAGAACAACTTTAAAAATAACATGTCCCTTTTTTTTTTTAATCTAAATTCTTCTGATATTTTACATTCTAGAACTTAAGGGGAAAGGAAAGAAAACAATTGTCTTCTAAACAGCTAAGAGAACTATGCTGTAAATTTAACTGTAGTATTTGAGTTATTCATAAGTGTGCAGAGCTAAATCAGAGACATTTTTCTTTAGCCTTCATGGGATTAAAGATGGTTCGAATATAGCAGGAGCTAAATCCTGTTGGCAAACACATATCTAACTGGTCAGATGAAGTCAGTATAAGAGAAACAAAGTCTCATTGACCACAACTTTTTCAAGCTAGCTTTGATTAAATATTTTTGAGTACCAAAATGCTGTTAAGAAGGCACCATGGCCTCAGACTGATTAGTTTGTCCTAAAGAATATCTTTGTCTTTTTGCTAGTGTCACATTGGAAAATGAAAGTGAACTAAATATTCCTGTAATAACAGGTGACAGTCTACATTATCTTATCTTGCCCTGTCCCTGATACAGAAGTATCCCCCACCACACCTCTGATCTGAGAGCAAGTTACACACTGTGACCATCCTCAATTTTCTTCCTCCGTTGTGCTTCCAGTCAGTGTGTGGGATGGCTGAGTTTGGGGAATTCTGCGAGCTCCTGGCTTATGATTGGTGTGCACTGCTACTGGGAATGAAAAAAACATTAGGGAAAAGTAGTTTGATTTATTTGTTGTTTGGTTTTTTTGTTGTTTGTTTTTTTTTTTTTCAGATTTAGGGTAATTCTCTTGGCCAAAGGGAAGACTATTTTTGTTAAACAATTTCAGGTCTACTGTTGTTAGAGATCAAGATCATCCTCTCTTCAGTACTGTACTCTTTCTCCTGCAAGCATACATGCACCCTCCTCTCTGGTCTGCTCTGAGCCTTAGTCTCTCATCTCTATGCCATGCTCTGGAGGAGTACAGTTTTTGTCTCTGTCACACACAAGGATTGCTGCAGACCATCCTGCTTCTTGTCCATCCACATTTACTCCAGTACAGTTTTATGAGGCTGCCAGTGGGAAAACAGTAAAGAGCAGCAGAATGAAGGAAGCACTCTGTCATGGCTTATACTTTGTTAGCAGCACTCTTTTCTGATACACATGAGTTCCTGTTAGGGATATGCACGTGTTAACCTGTTCCTGAGGAGGATGGAGCAGAACCACCTACACTGCTGCCTGGGTTTGGTTTGGGAACCCTGTTGCAAAGCACATTTACTTTTTATCTTGGTTTGCTTTCAACATATTTCATCTCTAGTCCAACCTATCAAGATAAACTTCCTCCTCAGTTCATCCAAAATGCTAAGAACATAGGTTGTCTGAACCCTGGTGCCTTCACAATGGCATTTCTTGTTATCTTCTGTAATAAGACAGTGTCTAGAGCCAGGGCTTAAGCTGTGATCCGTGCGCAGGCACGATAGAGGTGATTGGTTCTGCAGAGCTCTTGCAGTCTGATTTTTGGTTAGAGACAGACAGCCGTGGGGGGAGTGCAAGGGTGTAGTGAGTCATTTATAAATGGTGTAATAAGCTCACAGCACATCAGCTGGCTAATTGTTCTCAAGTGTTTTGTAGGTATTATGACTAAGGTGGGCTTTGGGGAACAATTTAAGGGCTTTAGTCACTAATATCAGAGTGTGTGTGTGTGTAGTATTTTTGGAACAGCCTCTCAGGTAAACTCCCAGTAGTTTTTCTCAGACTCTTCACCTCATCTAACATTTCCAAGTCTTTGAAGTGATGCAATTTATCATTGAAACAGCATTTGATTAGATTTAATAGAAGAAGAGAGTCTGCTAGGGCCTGAAATTCTAAAAATGGCAGTTTCAGGTTTAAGTGGAAGCTGGAGAGTAAAGATCATTGCTTTTTTCATGGCCCAAATAGAGGGTTTAAATAGGAGCATTGTATGCTAGCTTTTGAGAATATGGAAAATTTTAGAAGCTGGTCGGGGGTCTAAGTCATGACATGAGAGGTTTAACTCGAGATGAAGCAGTTGCTACTTCAGCTATAAGCCTTAGAATTGTCCTTAAGTGTAGTGGTTGTTACAGATGCAGATGCATGCTTGCAGCTGTTGTTGCTTTGCAGCTAAGGTTCAGTTATAACATTCCTAACAGCCCAGCTTTTGTCCAATTGCCTTACTGATCTCAAAGTCTTCATCAGCTCAGAAGATTTCTGAGAGGTGATAATCAGAATCTGGAAGTCTCCAAGAGATGAGGACAGAGAGAAGTTGCAGCCAAGTGATGCTTTCAAGTTTCATCCAGTGTTTGTAGAGACACTTTTAAATATCGCCTCAATAGTTCAGTTGTAGTGTCAAATACTTACATTTTTGTCTGTGTCAAGTTATTGATTTTTTTTTATTAAATTGTTTTTTTTTTTCTCTCTAAGTTAATTTAATGCTGGTCAGATTTGTATGTGATTAGGTGTTTAAAACGTTCATAACATTTGAGTTTGTTGCCTTCAGTGAGATGGCATGGGGGCGAAGCTTGTTCAGTGTGCCAACTGTGGGAGAAGTAATTTGGAAATACATAACCTTGTTTGCTCAGCAGTCCATTTAACATCCTTTGTCACGGAGTTAACATGAGGCACAGCAGTCCTTTTCATCACAGTCTGTGCTAGGAATTGTTAGGCAGCAAACTTTCCAGTTGGATCACTTTCATCACTGTACATATGAAACTAATCCTTTCTTGGCTATATTTATATCTGTGTGTGCCTGGTGCTTTACAGATTGGTATCAAGAGCATTGCACAGATAAGTGCCACACTGAGGAGAACACAGAATTCAAATTGCATCTTCATAAAAATTGTGTTGTGATGTGATTTAGTGAACTCATTTTGTAAGTTCCATCTCAGATGATATTTTTGTTTATTAGTTTTATCTGCCTCACTTTCAAATTAAGCTGCTAGAAGGTTCAATTTGCAGCATGCAACTCAGTGGCAATTTTTAGTGCCATGGGAGGGATTCCTACACACACAGCTTCTCAGAAGGTGATAATTTGCTTCATCTAGAATGTGTGGGTTTTATTTTTATAAGGTTACCAGAAGTTTAGGTTTGATTTTATTGTCATTTTCCAAGTAGACTGGGGGAAAAATCTGTGAAATACTAGGGTTTTATCATTTCCAATCAAGGTGACAGTATTTTTTAACTTAACAGATATCTTTTGTGTGAATCAAAAGTTTTGTTGTTCTCTGCTGTTGTTTTTTTAAATTAAATGTTACCAATTTTTACAGTCTTTATTTGTTGTTAGGAGTTTTGTACTGTTTTTTAAGCTTCTTATCACTTAAAAAATTGCTTTTTTCTTGTTGGAATTATGACATGGCTCAGTGTCAGAGTGCCAAGGGGCAATCTGGAATGTTTTGTCACAAGTCTTTGATGGGAAAAGAAGTGGAACAAAGTACCGAGGCAGAGAGAATTGCAAAAGTAGCACAAAGTTGCGCAAAGACTCCTTCCTTACAGCAGACTTCAGTGAGAATTCCGAAATTTCGGTCTTGTGCTGCATCTCTGTGGCATTGCTCCTCTCCTGCTCTTACCGAGGTTTTACCTGTAACAAGTCCTAAATCTCAGCAGTTTAGCTGTTCTGAAACAGACACTTCAAAGGCCAGTACATGATGTGGGGTGGAAACATTCAGTATGCAAATTTAACAAGCAGACCGTTCGATATTATTGTGTTATTGCCAACTGCTGTGCTGATAAGAGGTGTACTGCACCTTCATGAGTCAGGAAGTCTGAAACATTTCAGTCTGATCTTTCTCTACATCAGGGTTTGAAGTTGACAGACCTTCTAATTCAGGTTGGTGCTTTAAAAAATTACTTCCTAGGAACTAATATCTGTGTATATTTGGACATTATGAACAAAAGGCACATTAGTTATTTTTCTCAGTTACTTTCTTCATCTATCATAGGTAATTTCAATAAGAGGAGGTGGAAGCTTTGAAGGGCTTTTGTTGTTTGAATGCATTTTTGGTTAGGGGTCCTCAAAACATCTGATAAAACAGGTGCTGACCTGGCCCTTATTTTGTTGTTTAGTTGAGAAACCTTTTTCTTCCCTTCTGTGACTTTGCAGATTCCATAACACATCCTTCCTGTGGGGTCATTTAAGATAACATTGGATTTTACATCACTATTAGTACTACCTGAAGCTGGCATAGCACATACGTAACTGATGCTCTGCTGAGAACCCAGAGGTGTAAAGACCTCTATAGTTTTTACACTTATTTTAAATAGGGGTTTTCCTGTTGAGCCTTCTGGAAAGAAGTGGAGGGCTGCAGTGTAACAGCAGCAGCAGAGAAATGCCCAAGTTGACTCTATTTGTTCTCCTGGTGAAACTCTATTTCCTTCCTGCTTCGGTCTGTTTTCTGCTCTTCTCTTTCCATGTCTGTTGCTGAAGTTCAGAGCTCTAGAGAGCACGGTTTACATAGGGCTTTTTTTTACCTTTCATACTCTTTATACTATGAATATCGTTTGTGTGTGGCTGTGGTCTCAGATCAGTGTATTATCTGTAAATCACTTCATAATCGCGTGCACTTGAAATATATTTGGCTGAGGTCAGGTTAGACCCTGGGACAAGCTGCTGCCAGTCAGGCTTCTGGGCCATCAGATTTTACAGAATGTCTCCATCCAAGAGCCTCTCCCTTAGCATGGTGGTAGAGTTCCACATCATGAAAACAACCCATTTTGTTCTAGGGGAGAAGTGCTCTCCTGAATTCTGGAGGCTGGTGGTTTAAAGTGTCTCAAATATTTCTCTTATGGCCTGTATTTTGCAGAGGTACCACTTCAGACATTTTCCAAAGATGAGCAGAGGCAGACAATTTAATACTAAAATTATATATGTGAAATGTTTATGGAGAAGGTTAGCTCATCAGAATTAAATTTTTTGTATATGTAAAACCAGATGGAGTTGTGTTTAGAGAGAGAAACTGGAAATTGCGGCCAGTGGAAACAAAGGAAAGCTGCTGGTGGTAGGATGTGAATTGCAGTCCTGTCAAAACAGTGGAGTATTTAATTTGGTCTTATTCTTTACAATATATTTTTTCAAAAGATGGAGTTTAACTTCCTTGCTTTTGCTTTCCTGCACTCTGAAGCCAGCTTCTCTGAGTCTTGGGGCTCCTGCTCCCACAGCGAGTAGATTCCTTTCCACTCTGGGGTGGCAATGCAGCCCTTCCATTTCAGTTCAGGTAAAGTAGGATAGTACCAGTTTGTGTCACAGTTGTCCATCTGAGGCATTCCAGCAACAGGGAAATAATCTGATGTGATATTGTTTGTCTAGTCAGCTTTTCAAGTGTTTTTAATGTGACATAATTTCTAGACTGGTGAAGTGTGTTGCTTATGCAGGCAGCTTTGCTGATGGTTCTTCACTCAGTATTACCTTCCGTCACCTTTCCTTTTTTATTCCCACTTCAGAGTTTAAAACAAGCCACAGTCTGTCTGCTCTACATGTATTTAGTGGTGGTTGCAAATGGAAGTGTTTATGGGTTTCAGCCATATCGTGTTTTTATCTCCTGAGCTTTGGCAGTTAATGAAAATTTTGTTATGTTCCTAGATCCTGATCTGGGTTTTTTGTTTACAGCCTCTGGTGTACTTCACAATCTGTCCAGTCAAAATTTATTCTCTAGATAGTGTATTTGTGGTTATTTAAATTGAGAAACAGGAGTTGTTAAAGTCATCTTTGTTTTGTCTTGAAGATGTGGAGGGAGGGTGTTGTCATGGAGCTGATCAAAGGTGCAGGCTTTGCTCTGGGGAGAGACCTGGAGGCCAAGTCACTGTCTGACTGTGTCCTGTATGCAGGTTGATAACCGGTAGCTTAATTTGCTAAGGAGTTTTGAGAAGTGCTGAGTGGGTGCATGTTGCTTTAGGTTATATTTAGAATCTGAGTTTAGATAGACAAACATGTTTTGAAGTCAGCGATTGGCACTTGTGCAGAGGAGTCCTCACCTGGGCAGTGCTTTGGCATGAGGCAGCGCCTGAGATACAGCCCGAGGGTACCCTCGGGTGGTTAGGGAGAGGGAAGGGAGTCGGAACTTTTTGTTCTGACTTCTTTCTTTTTATGAATTTCTAAGATGAGGATAGCAATTTTAAAATTCAAAGCTTTGGCTTCTCTCTGATGGTCATTACTGGAGATCCTTTAATTAAAAAGTTAAATAAATTCACGTAACTCCTTGTAAAGATGAACTCAGATTTTGCTGCGCATATGTGAGTCATTCCTGAATGTTACAGAGATCATGTGACAAAGCAATCAAATGCTTAATAAACCAAGTCATTACTTTTAGGATAAATTGAAAAAGAAAGTTCTTCTGGGATTTCAGCTGTAAATGAATCCTTGAAAATCAATAATTAGATTAGTAAAGGATGACATTTTAATATGCTGGCAGGAATATAGAGGGATTTGTCAGGGGAAGCAAAAACAGACTTTGCACTAAAGTGGCTTAGGTGTATTTATAGTGGTAGTGATTTTGTGTGTGTGTGTGTGTGAAATCTTTAGACTATTCTAATATAATGTCAGGCTTTGAGCTTTAGCTAACTCGAGTTGCTCGTTTTATGAAGTTACATTAGTACCACACTGTGAAGTATTTTTAAATATTAGCGTTACTGAGTATTGGAAGGATTTCCTAAAAGTGTTTTTAAAGAACATTTTCTGTAGATGCTGTCAAAGGAGTCGATGTTTAATGTACAAAGAACTAAAACCCTGAGGGCTGTAAGGTACCTGTATGTTTCTGATCACCTCAGTTTTTGAGGGATTAGGTATTTCTTGAGGTTAAATCACTGTCATTAAAACCTCCTAAAAATAATGGTGCGGTTAATCCTTTCAGATAACAGGAAGCAGCATTACCTCCAGCCACGCTTTTGAACTGTCTGAAAGGAATTGCAATTGCAAATATTGTCTTCATAGGCATATGTCTGTAGAAATGCTGTACAGCACAGTGTTTTGCAAGTTCCTATGCTGATAAATTTCTCTCCATATGTAACCTTTGAAATCTAGTTTCTATTGTAATTCTAGCATGTAAACACTAGATTCAATTTTGTATTCCTCTAATGAATGCAACGGGATGGAAACAAGTTTGCAGTTGCTAATGATGAGCTTTTTTACTGTTGTTAATACTCGTGGGTATGTCTTTTCTTCAGGGATTTCAAAATTGTATTAGTACCTTTTTATAATTGTTTTTTTTTCACATGCTGTTTACAATTAAACTGCAAGCATGGGAGGCTATGCGTGCATGTGCTTTTAGGTTGCTTTGCTGAAGGAAACACAGTGGAGCAATCTTACTTTAAAGGATGCTCACTTCTCCTTCTGTCCCACATGTCTCCTTGCCCCTCACAGTAACTGAGACAGCAGAAGCCACTGCTGAGGTTATTTCAGTGTGTTCTGTGGAGATTGGACGTTTGTCAGAGGGGCATTAGAAGGAGCTGTATTTGGGAGACAGTTTGTCTCCTTACACGAGTTGTTACAACTGGTAGTTTTTTCCTTGAGTGTCAGTGAAAAGGCCAAGAATAGATAAAATAACAGGTAAGAATGTGTATGTGTGTGTTTGCAAGAACTTTGTGCACCTTTTAATGCTGAAAATTGTTAAACGATGAGAAAGAGGTGTGAGTGTGAAATCCTTGCTTTGAAGAACTGTGGAAAAAAATCCACCAAAGCAGATCAGAGAAGCAAACAGGTGAATTAGAGCCAGTCTGACCCTTAAGACTCTGTGTTTGATTCTGGCACAGTGGGAAGTCTCAGGGTGTCAGTCTGGGCTCTCTCCCTGGATTTGCTCTGGTTTGTACTCTGCAAGGGAGGTGCTGAAAATGGGTGTTTTGATATGCAGGGCAGCTGAGGCAGTTGTGGCTCCAGAATTACCTGTTTTGTGCCAACTCAGAACTGTTGTTAAAATACAGGGGAGGGGGGTGCTTCTACCCCACCATTTTAATAGACATTTCTGTAGCTGATTTTTCAACTAAGACTAATAATAAGAAAAACTACAGTCGAGCCAAAAATGACAAATGTTACTGATTTGAAATAATACTTGCATATTTTTAAATATTAAATGGAACTAGAGAAGTCAGAGGCATGTAAATATCTGATTCTAAATCTTTGCAGAATGATTTCCAAGGGATAATTTTGCTATGAGCTCTTAAAAGAAATGTTGTATTATTCCCTTTGAGATGGTCTGTACCCCAGTTGTATCATACATCTCTTGGCTTGTTTCCTTATTGCTGTAGATGTACATATGTGTATATATATGTGTACTGTGTGTCTGTACAGTTACTGCCCTGTTGAATGTGTTGTTTTAAAATACATATGTGTTTTGCATATATGTGTGTATATGTATGTATCTTTAAGCAATTTTAAGAGAGCAGTAATTGTACAGTCACACAGTTTAGGGCTTTGTACAGTATGTAATTCTAAGGATGTCAATGTGGTTCTTAGCAAATTTTATAAACACTTTTCTGACTCTTGTCATCAGCACTTCCCATTCTAAGAGAAACTGCACATTTTTCAGTGATTGTTCCACAGGTTACATTTTTGTCTGCCATTTGTTCTGGATTGTTGTTATCTTGATACTACTAAAATTTCAAGGGCTGTTGACGCGTTTCACATAGCCTAGGATTGCCTGTTCCCCAAATGTATGGATCATGCATCAACAGTACTAAGTAGCCTTACTGTTTTGCCTAAAAGCCTAGCTAATTTATTTAATATTCTCTCTTTAAAGAGAGGTCTCTGGAAGGGGTAGCATATTTTAGGATGCTCCTTCTCTTTAAAGGGAAACTCAAGAATTGAATAGCAGTACTTGTTGATCAGTGATATTATTGTAGCCAAAGGATGCATGGGTGGTTTAATAGGAAGTTCTTGCTTCAAGTTTTATGATGAGATGTAGTGTTCTACAGAGCTGTGTGAAGAGTGTAGTTTTTTATTCTGAAATGCACTTGTACACTTTATTTGAAAGGTCTGAATGGATCATAAATACATTTAAGAAATAAATGATACGTCACATGTTTTCATGTCTTGTCTCGGATGGCTTTTGTGTAACTGTGCCGATAAAGGTGTGCCCCTTTGGCGGTGGGTGGGTTTGTTTCCTCTTATCTTGATTGCTCTAGATAGACTGGCTTGTCCGTAGTTGCCAAGAGCAGGAAAACCTTCCAGCGTGCATTTTGTGTTTATGCTTTATCCATACATGATGTGGGGCACTGTGGGCAAACTCCTCACTATAATTTTCCTGTGGGAAACTTGAGCCCTAAAAGGAAACGAATACAGCAAAAGGGTTAGATATCACAAGGGATTCACTTTTATTTTTAGAATTGCACTATATTGCCATATTTGGACTAAAAGTATGCTGTATCAATGCACTATTGTACCAACTGCAGCTCTCTGCCCATTACAGATTTGTCTAAACTATTCATCTTTTCCCTCAAATACAGCTCATTTGTCAGTCTTCTCAGTAAATGCCAGCTGCAGGTAACACAAGAGTCTGTGAGCAGCACTTCTTGTGAGGACTCAACAAGTACATTGCTTTGGAAGTGAGCGTCTCAGAAACAGGTGTAATTCCTACTGAAACTTTGTCAGAGTGGTTGGGTGGAAGACAAATGCAGGAAATGAAGTCTTGTATGTAAATGGTGCTTGTTAAAAGTCACCCTCTCGTTACTCAGGAATGCCATCATCCTGCAAAGTAAAGCTGGTGACATAATATCTTAGTAACAGTGAAAGTAGCTATCAAAAGGCCTTTTAATAATTTTGGATGCCCTTAAAATGCACAGATCTGCCCCAAATAACTTTTCCACGTTGTGGAATATTACTTTTGTTTCTGCTCATGAAAGCAGCAGAGACTTTTGTCTTTTTCTGCTTGTTGCAGTAGCTGAAAGCTATCAGCTGGCTTGGTGCTCTCTTGTCTGGCTTGGTTATGCTTGCAGTAACGTGCCCCATGCTCATGTGACCTTGGGCAAAGCAGCTAAAATTGCGCTGATCGATTGAGTCTCTAGGCTGTTCTCACAGTAATCTTCCATCATGTGACAAAGTCTTTCCAACTCAGTGGGACTTTCCTAAGAAATAATTGCAATGTGATGGGTAACTCCTTCCCAGTGAGCAAACTGCCATATTTTTAACCATTCTGGAGGTGACAGCGGGGACAAACCTGAAGTTTGGACCTCATAATTTTTCTGTTTTTGTGTTGAAATCAACCTGTGTCTAGAAAAAGACCTCATGTTTTGTGCCTCATTGGACTTCACCTGTACCTGGTGCAAGAGGACTTGGTCTCTGGGTAGTGAGCCATTTCCAGCAGGCACCTTCCTCTGCCTCTCTGGAGACTTGTTATTTCAGACTTTTTCCATGACAGATCTTGTTCCTTCACCATTTGCTGCTGCTGCTTCTTCATCCTCTTGGGTTTATGTAGGGGATTAGGAAGAATAAACTTGATCTATTGAAGCAGATCAGCCCCATGAAGAGAACCTGCAGCTCTTCCATGTGCATCTATAGTAACACAGCATCTGAAGTAACAGTTTGTCTGAAGATGTTGATTGAGATCGTAACTGCACGCTATGGTTTGCAGGCTCTGACACAGTCTCTGAAGGATAATGAAAATAAAAGAAAAACATCTTCTAAGCATTTAGTTTACAAGATGGGAACCAGTATGCTCTTATGTATAGGGTGGCACAATAGATGAGTTTTCCTCTGCTGGACTGAGTCCTGGGTTGCATCATTACTCATGTAGTTTCTCTTTAAATCAATTGGAGAGGAAGGTTTCAGTGTAACTCTCCTAATATTTTAAAGTGCAGAAAAGAGGGGGAGGAAGAGTATGTTCTTAGTCTGAGCATCTACATTTTCCTCCTTTCCTTCTGAGCAGCAAACCGCTGTGAGAATTCTAATCTTCACTACACTTGCCTCGGTTCTCATGGCTGTTTTCTATTCTGTTTTCTTTATTACTTTCTTTTTCTTCCTGTCATTCTTGGCTTTCTATTTTTCAATCCCAGTTTGCAAAGGGTGTGGGTTCAGAAGGGTTTCCTTCAGTTCCCAGTCTTCTGAAAGCATGAGAAATTGCCCATTGAGCCAATTCTCACAGCAAGGTATAAAAATAGGAGTAAAGAAAAGGTTACACAATGCTTGGATTGCAGCAGTTTGTACTAATGGGGAGATTTCAAAGCCATGGTTTGAAAAAACATTTTTTAAACCTTATCATTTCCGTTGATTTTTCTCTCTCCAAGCCATGTTTCAGCTGCAGGAACCAGTAGCACAGATTACTTGAAGAATTGTCCTGAAGCTAGGAGTCAAGTGCTGAACAAGTCACGCAAAGCTAGGGAGAGATCACTAATTAGTTCTCTTCAGCCATAATGAGTGATTTGTTTGAGAAGCCTATCCTAAGAGTTTCCAACCAGATGCTTTGGTCTCTGCTGTTAGATAAGGAGATTAAAAGGCAAATGAACTTAAGATTATTATGTCATTGCAGCAGTGTACAGGTACCACTTGGGAAACCCACTCATTTGGTACCACAGATCGCTGTTAGCAGTGTTAGTACCTGTGCTCCTGCAGAGCAGGGAGCATCTCTGCAATTCAGTCCTGCAAACAGTTAAGAAACTGGAAGTTAGGACTGAGACTGTATTCATGTACTTCAAAGTCTTCAGACTTGTTTCTGAGCATTGTCTTTTCTCTACTTGCAAAACTATCTGAAGCCAACAGCCAGCCATAATCGTACTTGTCTTTGTTGACTTTAAAGGCTTGTATTTATATGAAATCTGTTTAGCATTGGATTTTGTTTGTTTCTGATTTCCCTATAATGAGACAGACCTCTCTGGAATGTTAATTATTATCAAATTGAGATGCTGAACAGCACTTTTGATATAATTTCCAAAACAATCCAGTAACTTGATTCTAATAGCAGCATAATGCTTTCCTAATGAAATGGCTGTATTAAGCCACAGAGAGGAGCATTAACCTTGGATTAAAATCAGAAGAGAAAATCAAGCACACTGTGGTAATTTCATTCTTATTTGCAGAATCATTTTGTGAAGGAAGAGATCAGCTACAAGCTGTATTTAATGATCTTCACACTGCTTACATCGTGTACTCCTTTAGTATCTTTTTTACTTCTCACCTTGTTTTCTGTTTGTCTAACAGAAAGGTGGGTTATTTGGATATAGTAAAGCTTCTATAAAAGTAGAAGAAAATCAGTTCTATTTCACTTCCACAGAGCATCTTGTGTGTTTGCAGTGTTAAGCTGGACACTGTTTCATACCAATCTCACATGTGAAGACTGGCTTTTTTGTGTTCCATCATTGCCAGGGAGGTCACCTAAAAGGGAACCTTTAACTATCAGTGGTTGCTTAATGATTCTTGTGGCATCTTTTCAGATGATGTCCTGCTAAAGAACAGACCTAAGTCTAGTGGTTGGACTCAATGATCCCAAAGGTTTTTTCCAACCAAAATGATGTTATGATTCCCACTACCAGCAAGCTGTTGTTCTCATGAGCTGCCCAGGAAAATAATGGAAAGAAGGACCAATTGTAGGCGAAAAGAAATACCTGCAGACAAGCAAAGGGTCTTAGTTTATTTTTATTTTGGCAGTTTGGGTAGTAGCAATGGTTACAGTAATTGGCTAGATAGCAGCTAGACCCTGACTGCCTGGAAAGGTCCGAGGCATTATGGTGAGGCACATCCACACAAAATCTGACATCTGATTTTGTGTCATTATTCAGTGTCTATTTTTAATTAAAAATAAGTACTACTTACTGCTGCTGTTTTCTGTATTTAAGGAGGATGTATGATGTGTATGAGTTGTTTCATAAATAAGCAAACTGGTTTGTTAAAATATTTTTTTCTGTTGTCACAGAATACTTTTCCTTGCAGTTGCTCTGAGCTCTGGCTTAAATGACCACCCTAGAAATAGTCTTAGATTGAAGTAAATGAGATGTCTCAGGACATCTTACTCAGTCACATGTCTAATCTTGACAGGGACCAGAGAGGAGCTCAGTGTGGGACTGGTACCTGCTTCTTTTCTCTTTCAGAATGTGAATTTATAGTAGAGGGCAAATCAGGTTCAGCTGGACATTCGTTCCCAAAAGCTGGGAACAATGCTGGACCTGACACAAACCTCTTCCTTCAATATTTTGTAAACTTTTTCTGGATGTTTGTCCAATGTAGGACTAGGATTTCTTCTAAGTCTTCTTCAGCAATACTGGCAGTTCCTGCTAGGGTGGGCTATTTGAGGTCAGTATTGCAAACTATTTTCATGGAGATATTTGGTGTTGAAATCACTCAGTTAAAAGCTGGGAGGAAAAGGTCCTAAATTTCCCTTTTACTGTTTACTGGTTTTAATTCTTAAGCTCTGCCAAAATCCTTTCATTTCTACCAGGAGTTTTCACTGCTCTTTGTGTAGGACTCGCCCTTGATGCAGACTTCCTTGGTGTTTCTTCCAAGAGGTCTTTTCAGTCCATTGTTCACATTTACTGGTTTTCTTAATTGTCTATTTGTTATTGTTCGGCTTTCCGAATGTCTAAGGCATCTGAAACTGATTGCGTCAGAGCAATGTAGTGAACAAAGTTTCATCACCCTCATGCTGAAGTGCCCAGCTCATACAGGCAGCTGTCCCCCAGTATATCATCTTTTACGGTATGATACTGCCTTTTCATGGGCCTGCATTTTCTTTTTTAATTCTCCATTGTCTGGTTCTGTGGAGGGGCTGAAGGGTGGTTTCTGCAGCTGAACCTAAGGGACAGAATTTTGGACAGCAGTGTGCAGCAGCTCACAAGGACGGCTGCTCTCCACTGTTGTGAGATAAAAGAAACGCAACTGAGCAGTATTCACCCGGTTCAGAGGTCTCCTGGGGAAGGCTGCTATCTGCATTGCAATGTCCTGGAACACTTCTGTGCCTGTGCTTTTTCTGCCACTCACTGACCATTCCCAGATGTACTTAGGTAACCAAATCCTTCAAGATTGTGATCTGGAGCTGCCAGCCTGCAGGCAGCCTGTTCTGGTTGAGTAGACTGTTTTGTTAAATTTAGAACTGCATGCAGAGCACAATGCCAATCTCCTAACTCTTGGTCCTAGCATATTGTAATTTATATTCTTTTGATGTGTTTTAATTTGCATATTTATTATTTTTTTTCTAATAGGAGTCTCCACAAGACAGTGCTATCACCCGAGACATCAATCGAACGTTCCCTGCTCATGATTATTTTAAAGATACTGGAGGAGATGGCCAGGACTCCCTGTACAAAATATGCAAGGTATTCTTTCCATTCTTGACTGGTTTTGGTAACTTAGAAGGAAGAAATTAGGAAAAATTGACAACTTACTGTTTTTTTTTCAGTTACCTCAGTGGAATGTTTTAAGCTTCCAGCATTTTCTTGTTTTTCTCTCTTCCTTAATAGGCTGCAGTTGTCTTGGTGCCTTGCTGTAACCAGCCAGTCCCCCTCTGTATGGCAGCTGGGTTTTCATATACTTATCTTCTCATTAGAATGACAGTTGATGTACCCTGTGAAGATTTGATGGAGCTGTGTTCATGGCAGTGTTTGTTTTCTTTGTGTTTGTAGCTTGAGACCAATATACTACAAAGTCTTGATTCTTTTTTTTAGGCCTACTCTGTCTATGATGAAGAGATTGGTTACTGCCAAGGCCAGTCGTTTCTTGCTGCTGTGCTGCTTTTACATGTAAGTGGCAGGGTTTTTCCTTCCCTGGTTTTAAGCTGAAGAATATGCAGTGCTTCATTTGCTGGAGCAACTGTTGGTAACTCTTGAACTAGTAGGGTTGCAGGCGCTATATCCACTTATATGTTGGACAATAATACTGTGATTTTAGACAAAGAAGAGTACATTGTTTAAAACATAAAATGGTGTTTGAAGGACTCTTATCTACAGTGTCCATTTCATTCAATCATAGAGTGGTTTAGGTTAGAAAGGACATTGGAGATCATCTGCTCTAACCCCCTGCCATGGGCAGGGACAGCTCTCAACTAGGCTTGGTTTCCCAAGACCTCATCCAATCTGGCCTTAAACACCTCCAGGGAGGGGGACATCCACAACCACTTTGGGCAACCTATTCCAGAGTCTCCCTATCGTGTACTGTAGAACTTCTTTCGAAGACACATTCTAAACCTACCCTTTCTCATCTTGAAACCATTCTCCCCAGTCCTGTCACTAGACACCCTTATGAAAAGTTCCTCTCCAGCCTTCCTGTAGGCTAGTTTCAGGCATTGGAAGGCAGCTCTAAGGTTCCCCCTTTCACTGTTCCAGGATCCCTTTCATTGAAAACTCTTCAGCCTTGTACCCATGGTCCTTAATAGTCGTGGATTGTGTGTATAAGACAGTATTGTAAATGTTTCTGTTAGAGTTTCAAGGTCACACTTAAACTATTTAGATGTTTCAGTTGTGTCAGTCAGAAATATGGATGGTAGGCACCATATGTCTTGTACACACAAGTCTATTTCTGACATGGATGGGATGTCATCTTTGAACAGTGCTTTGAACAATGCACTGCTCAGGTGAGCTGTTGTGTCATAGGGCTTTGTGCTTCTTGGGTTGAGAGCGTAGTCATGGGCACTTTTTAAAAGATACTGAGTTGTACTTTTTAAAACTTAATTGTTGGTAGAAGTGATCTCATCAGAGGAATATCTTTTAATGGCTAATGGCTTGTGTTCAGAACTAGAGAGATTTACAGTTACTGTATATCAGAAGCAAAAGTTTTACACTGAGTCATGCTTGGGAAATACAAGGGGATGTGACATTTGTACGAATTATTTATAGACTGTTCTTTTTTTTGAGTAATGTCTGCTTTTTATCAGTTTTTATTGCAATCATGAGTAGCTGAAACTGAACAGAGTTCCTAAGCCCAGTAGTGTTTTGAGATTCCTTTCCCCAGCTGCTTTAGGGACTATTGCTGCCATAGATAGCTATATCTGAAGACTTCTCAGCAGATTTCAGTGGGAGATGTAGAAGAGATTGTCAACTCCATCCTTTTCAAGGAAAAGCCAAATCATTAATGATAACAACCTTTTAGTTCTGTGTAATCTGAAATATTTACTTAATGTGCAATTAATTCTTGATTACTGCACTGAATCAGATCAAGAATAGTGATGCATTCTGATTGCAGAACTGAGCACATTTACTGAAACATCTGTGCTTTCTATTACCTTTTTCTTTGTTGTCCTGTGTCCATTTTTTACTCATTGTATGACAGACTTACTGTCAAGAATGAACCACTTCATTCTAGGGTTCTTCGGTAGTAGCTGTCCCTTCTGGAAAGAATGTATGGATTTAAAAAGGCTCCATTTCAAATAAGTCGGTTTGGTTTTGTTTTTTTTTTTAATTAGATTCCGTTTGAAGTCAGCCTTTGGAGTGTGCCTGCTAAGGAAAACTAAATACTAAAAGTAAATGTTGTGGAAAAGGAAATGAAGTTTCTGCAAGTTCTTTGCTATCAGTTTGGAATGGCTCAGCAAAGTTTTCAGTTTTAACAAGTTCCATCAGCAGATTAATAATAGAATAGTTGAGATGGATGTTCTGTCCTTTACAGGAGCAAGTGACTGACCTGATCTCAGACTTCACTGCAGAAGTATGAAAAATGAATTTTGATGTCAGGGAAAGATGTCTAGACACTGATGAGTTTTGTTGAGTGTTTCTTCACCTTTTGGCAGGAAAGGGGTAGTGAACCTTCCCAAAATAGTGTTGAGTTGTGATATGTGGAGCTTTTGTTAGCAGTTCCTGGTCTCTCTTATTTGTGCCATCTAATAAATAAGCATAAAGTGTAATGATGTAATTTAAAAAGGTAAATACATTGTTAACAGTAAGAATAAGATTTTGTTTAACATCCCTTAATAATACTGCTTCTGTCTTAGTTACACAGGTGACAGAGGGTTAGGCTGTTCAGAATCTCATGTCTGATTCTGACATGATTTGGAACAAAGACACCAAGAGACTGCTTTGGTCTTGCCATATGAAGGATGTATTTTTAGTCAAGTGATCAAGAGGTGGTTTATTTCACAGAGTCAGAATGAAATGCCGTTTGCAACACTGCCCCTCACTTTGTGTGCTAATACTCTTGTTCAGTTTTAAACTGGCTAAAGCAGATAAAAAAGTATTAACAATTCAGAGGGAGGAGAAGGGAGGTAAGGGAAAATGGAACTGATATGAAAGCTGTAAATGCTTTGTGATAAATACACTTTCATCTCTCACAGATGCCTGAGGAGCAAGCTTTCAGTGTTCTGGTCAAAATCATGTTTGATTATGGACTCAGGGAACTTTTCAAACAAAACTTTGAGGATTTGCACTGCAAGTTCTATCAGCTGGAGCGCCTCATGCAGGTAGGTGTTCAGACGTGCATGAAATGAATGGGTCAGAGCCTGCAACTGCAAACTAGCATTTTATCCGTGTGAATAGCATTTGTGACATCTTCGTAAGGATGGAGAGTAAAGACTATGCATGCTGAAGGTGGTGTAAGGATAAGAAACACTGACTTCAAGACCAGGCTGATGATGCTGGCAGTGTCCAGCAAGTTTGAAGGCAAATATGTCTGACCAGATGGGTTGACTCTTGTGTGGCTAACTGTGGGCACAACGCAGGGTGGCTTTCAGTGTCAGTATATCCACTGTCTGAGTGTCTTGCTCAAAGTTTGGACTCCTGGTGCATATGATTTAGTATCTTTCTGGGCATTTCCATTATGACAAGCCTTTGGCATCCTTAGAAGGGCCTTTAGTGGGTGAGGCAGCTCTCTTGTCAGGGTGGATACAGAAGCCTGCCTTGGTGCAGCAACTGTCACTCCATTCTGCTTGTTCTTGTTACTTTGGCATTTCAGCTACAATTCTAAAACAGTATAAATTAACTTTGAGTATTGAAGTGTTCTTTTTATTATTAGGAATACATTCCTGATCTGTATAACCACTTTCTGGACATCAGCCTCGAAGCTCACATGTATGCTTCCCAGTGGTTCCTTACCCTCTTCACAGCAAAATTCCCTCTCTACATGGTCTTCCATATTATTGACTTACTCTTATGTGAGGTATGTGTTGTTACGGAAGCTGCTAGCAGCTTTTAACAGTGTCTCAGTGTCTTGATTTATGTCCTTGCTGCTATCTGTTCTTTCAGAGATAGGTGTATGGTAATTATTTTTATTTAGAAGTGTTGTGTTTCTGTAATGAAAAAGTTCTCAGTGCTTTAAAGACATAAAGTAGGAAATATCTGTATAAAACATTATGATCTCCCATTTCTTATGGAATCTCTGTACAGTGCTTGTGAAACAAGAGTTAATTTACCACTACTTGGGTTCCTCTGCTGTTAAATTGTATTATACAGATTGCTAACTTGTTTTTCTTCTAGAATATTATTGGATGGAGGCTGTTGTGTATGAAATTGCCTAACTAGCTCTTTATGCTGGTAACCTAGCAAGCTTGGAGCTTCTTCTCCTGGAAACTTGAAGTCTTTTTACATTTGACAGCATGTATTTAGAGAGTAAAATTCTTTACATTGAGATTTGGTGTGTAACTATGTTTAGGACATGTATTTGGTAGTATGCTGGTACGTAGTGTAATTGAAGTCAGAGCTTATTAACAAATCACATTTTGTACTGAAGCATCCTTGAGTTATTGAATGATTTTCTTTTGTACTCAAAAATCAACATTGTGCATCCATTCTTCCCTGGATCTGCAGTTTTTGCTGTGAAGTGGCAGCTTACCTGCAAGAGCTTCAGCCCTCTTAAATCTTCTGGTCTGTGTTTTTGCCCTTTCTCTATATCTGTCTGCTTCTTGCTCTGTCCATATGCCAATGCAATAGAAAGCAACAGATGGTATCAAGAAAATCAGTTGTATTTGTTTAGAAACACATTTTAAATTCATAAATAGTAAATGTGTCTGTAGCAAAGTTTTAAGGTTTAGTTTTGTTTGTTTTGAAGTAATAAAGAATAATTTAATGGGAAAAAAGAAAAACATAATCTCAAAACAAGTTGAGCAATATGTCTTGATTGTCAGAGGTACCCCTTAAGAAGGTGCATGATACTACTGACTACAGGAGCAATAGATGTAAACAATAATTGGACAATATAAGTAAAACACTTCTGTGAAGTTGTAGCAAAAGAGATGATGTGGGACTCTGTCCTAGTGTGAGTCATTTTCTTTTTCATTACGTGAACCTGGGAACAGGTTGCCCAGGGAGGTGGTGGATGCCCCATCCCTGGAAGTTTTAAGGCCAGACTGGATGGGGCTCTGAGCAACCTGATCTAGTGTGAGGTGTCCCTGCCAATAGCAAGGGGTTTGGAACAGGATGATATTTGAGGTCAGTTCCAACCCTGATTAGTCTGTGATTCTGTGAATTATCCCAGTTTTTTAATAACAGAACTTACTACATTGATGTGTGTACTGCTGCACTTGAATCCAACGTTTGCAGGAATGTCTTGAGCTGACCAGATAGTCATTAGAAAATAAAGTAGTGTTCAATAGAGCCTTCATTTCAGAGTTTCAGGCTGCTATGGAGGTAGTGCAACCTGTGCTGAAGCATTGTTTTGCTATCTCTAATGGTTGTGCACTAAAGATACTTTCATAATTTGATTTAATGTGTAGTCCTGGTTCCACTTGTCTCCTTGCTGATGTTTTCACATAAACTGGGCAAATATCAAACCCTGCCAAACAAATAAATAAATATCTAGGCTTGTGTATACTGAGAAATTAATTTACTTTCTCATTGTCTTTCTTTCCAGGGAATAAGTGTTATCTTTAATGTTGCACTGGGATTATTGAAAGTGAGTATACAATGTTACATTGTGTTTTATGCATCATCATGCACCTCATTAAAAATGAAGATGCCTGCTACAAAAATAATGTGCTTTTTTGTGGAAAGCTAGCAACTTCCTGTATGATATGTGCTGTTGTGAGGAGTGCCCTGTACAACAGAGAGTGGGATGGTGGGGAAACAGGAGGTTGCAGAAGTAGAAACAAATACTGTTTGTTTAAAAAGTATACTGTTTGGTTAAAAAGTACTTATGGTCTTGGAACTTTGCAAAACTGTTTTTGCTTTATTGTTTCTGGGAACAATAAAGTGCTTTAATGGCACAAAATCTGCTTTGTAGTTACTGTTTTTTACTTTCCTTGTCTCTAGACTACCAAGGATGATTTGTTACTGACTGACTTTGAAGGGGCTTTAAAATTCTTCCGTGTACAGCTGCCCAAGAGGTACCGCTCAGAAGAAAATGCGAAAAAGCTGATGGAGTTAGCATGTAACATGAAGGTAAGGATGTGGTGATAGCAACTGCAAACTTGTCTGTAATGGCTACAGTTTCTATCTCCGTACCTAACTTTGCAACTTACTTGTCCAAATGCATTGTGGACGCTTTACAGTAAAACACAATAAAGCTCCAAGATTCTCAGAGAGAGATGGGTCCATCTGGAGAACTCAGAAACGGAGTGGCTTTCTGAAAGCAATACTGAGTGCTGCTAAAAATCAGAGTAGTTGAAAAAAATCTTAAGTTACCAATGTCTGTAGTTAGTTTCTCTTAGGGCCATGTCTGCAGTTCTTCGATGAGATCTTCGTCCAGTAGGAGCTGCAAACACGGCAGTGTCTTTCATCAGGAGGTGATGAGGAGGTTTCATTTAAAACAGAGTAAATAATGCAGAGGCAATGTAATATTTCAGGCAGAAAATGGCTATTTCAAATTGTGGTGCATGTGATGTTTATGTACTGCAGTGGGGAGCTCATTAAAAATGCATTGATAGATTTACAGATTTCTAGGGACGTGAAGGAATATGGTTTGGCATTTAAAATTTCTTACAAGTCAGCCTACAGAAATGACCTTGAGGTTTATGTATCCCCTGTGTGAGGCTCTGATTTGTCATTGCTTTATCAGTGGGGAACGGATGCTGCTTTTTAAAAGGCATTTTAAGTTAATTTCCTACTCAACGCTTGCACTCCGGGTAGCTGGTGATAACAGGTTAATCTGTTAGTACCTTTGTAGTCCAAAGAGGGTCTGCTTTATATGAAATTAAACAAAGTGCTGGATGAGTTTTCTGTTGTTTAGAGCTGCAACGGTTAGCTGAAGTGTTTTAATAATGCAAAAAACCAGAATTTTTCCTGAGTAGCCCACAGGGGAGGTTTGCAGCGTTGGCTTCCCTGGCTTTAAATTTGAGTGCTTAGAAACAAGTGCTAAAGGTACTGCGGTTGCAAGCAGAGCTCGGACATACTGTATGGTGTTCGGTGTGCAGTTGTTTCTGAACATGAATCTCTTGTAAGTACCTGCTGCTCTCTGTGAGGCTGTTTGGAGGCCAGCAGGCTCATCTAGACTGTATTTAATGAGGCTGTCACGGCTGTTTGCCTTCTTCCACAAATCATTGATTAGCTGTTCATGCAGCCAGTGTTTAGGAAATACTGATGATAATGAAACTTCAGACTTACATAACAGAAAGCATATGTCAGAGTAAAATGTCATCTCTGGTCTATTTTATATTCTTCTTTATATTCTATTTATATTCTTTTGAACAGAGCAGAAACTCAAACTAGTGTTTGGTGCCCACTGTGGCCTGGAGAGCTGCTGTCTTGTAAATGAATTCATTTCAGTAATTCCTGCTTTCTTAGTGTATATACAGATAGATAATTTCTTGCAAGAGCTCCGTGAGCTCTCCTGTATGTTTGAACTAAAGTGAAGGGTTGTTTTAATTTGATTCTGGGGTGGTTTGGTATTTGTTTAGATTTCAGTTGTCCCCTAAGCCCTGTTTCTTAAATGTAACTCTGAAATAAAGGTGCAAGTCTTTGAAACCAGTTATATTTGGGAAATAGTGCATTGCCTCACAGCAGAAAGTAAATTGCTTTTCTAATCAGTAAATATTGTAACTAAAGCTTTATATGGGCACTTCAGAATACGCCCTTATGGTGAAATTTCTGCAAGTTAGAGGCAGGAAGTTATCAATTCCTCTTTGTAGATGTAACTGTGGAACTTTGATCGTTTATTTAGTGCATTTTAAGGAAGCTGAGACTCTTTTTTTCATTTTGATGTGGATTAATTTTTAGTCCCATACAGTGCTGTGGTTGAAAGTATGTTTTTCCCCTAAAATTCACTAGAGCAATTCTTGCTGGCATCACACACAAGTACGCTCCAGTGTACATGGAGCTTCCCCAATGTGTTAATGTTCAAGGCATCTTACACTCCTGGTGTAGCAGCAGTACACACAACAGCATTCTGCAGAGAGCTCAAGCTATCAAGTGTAGAAATTGTGGAATAATCAAGAATAAAAGAAGGTCCCCAGTTGTTTAACATCAGCCACAGATTAAATATTACACACTCATCTGGTTAAGACTGCATGCAATGAATGCATTTGCCTTTTATGTTCCCAAATAACGTGTCCCTCTTCCCACTGCCCAAATCCCTGTGTTTCCAGTGCTGTGTGAAGTAGTTAAAGAAAGCAGGTTTCTCTGAGCAGTACATGGCACATCTGTCCACTGCCTCCTTGAGCGCTGTGTGTTTGCAGGGGCATTAAGTAGGGGGTTATGGGGAAATTGCAGTCTGCACGACTACGCTCTGCACAGATGCTGAACACTTCTGTATCGCATCCATGTGTGTTGCCCCTGATGGGACTGCTGCACGTAATTGCTTTCTTCAACCTAAAATAGAAGTCCTTTGCTGTCAGTAGAAATCTCTGGCTCTCTATGTGGAAGTGTTTTTGAGCAGAAAAGGGCCTGATGTCAAATAAATCATTTATAGGAAGGGAGATGTAGCTTGGGTAAGGCATTGTGATTGCAACAGCATTCTGCTAGAAAGGAGGTCAGTAAATGATCAGCTTGAGACAACACTAGATTTTAAAATTCACTCCTCAGTGCTGTCATCAAATGTTAACAGTGCTGCTGCTTCTCATGCCCATGAAAACTGTGGTGGGACTTAGGTGTTCGTTTCTGCTCTGTGTCAACAGGCAAATCCAAAGCCCTTGTTGATGTCCCAGAGCACAGTTGCCATTAGGGCTCTGGTGACAACAGCAGATCTTCTCAGGATCACCTCATTATTGGTATCTAAAGGCAAAACTGGTTTAACGAACTTGAAAAAACAAAAATACAATGTTGTGCCTGCTTTCCTTCCTTCTCAGATGGCTGGATGCTTCATTTCTCACTTTAGCCTAAGATTTGGTATGTGAAACTGAATAGTTTGGGCGCTTCTTGGTCAAAGGCAGAGCAGTGAAATAATCTGCTTCAGTTACTGGCTTCATGGTCAACAGGGGGTTAACACTCTGGGTGTTTGTCTGGAGTGCTGAGTAAGAATAACTTGTGCAGTTGTGATGCAGCTGGACTGACTCCAGATAGATGGGCTGGCATCTCCAGAAAAATGTCAGCTAAGTAGTGAAGTGTTTCTGTGCAGCTCTCACTAGAGGGAGCCTAGCTCCCAGTTTTCTCCAGCTGATTTCAAGAAGGGTTGTTAAAACCAAACAGAAGAGAAATTGAACATATTTTCCATTCTGCCATTCCACTTAATGTGAGTAAAATTTGTTTCAGGTGTTTCTCAGGCAAGTTGTTTTTAAAGAGGAAAACACAGCCATAGCTTTTGTATTTATTTGGTTTACTGAAATAAAAAGAAAGATTCAGCAGCAGCTTTTAATACTAGAGATTTCATTTAGATGCATTCTCACTTGCATGTGAAATGCTCGCAGTGCTCTTGGCATGGCCTGTGTTGCTAAACCATAATAGCATGTGTCACAGCTGATAGGTGACACTGGGAAAGGTGCTGGTCAGGATCTGTTACAGGTTCTCTTGTGATCTCTGTAGCTGCAGGATTTAAACACTGCACAAAATACTGAATTCAGCACCACCTTTCTCTCGCTTTTCACAGAAGGGGAAACTGGGACCCTGAGGGAGTCACTTTCCTAGTGTTGTGTGTCAGATCTGAGGACAGAATTCCAGCCTTTAAATTCCAGAGCAGCAGAGGACAGAGCATACGTGCCTCAGTTTTGCTGCTCTCTGAGACACCTAAGCAGCTCTGGGACTGGACTGTTTTCTGCTGGGCTTGAGTGACACTAGCAGAAATGTCAGCTGAGCCTGCACTTGCCCTTTTAGCATTTGCAGGCTCATGTAAAGTAAACCAAATACCTCTGTGTGATGATAAATGTTACAGCTGAAAAAGCAGCTGAAGAAACCTCAGCATTATGTTAGTTCAAAAATTAAACACATCTTGTGGGTTTCCAGGCAAAAGCCTCTGCAGCATTTGCAGCATTAAGTAGCTACACAGCGCCAAGTAGATCTCAGGTGGGATGCTCCTGAGGATGCCTTTCCAAAACCTTTCCATGTTCTACAGAGGAAGGGTTGCATCTGCCATTATACTGAGTGAAATAGAATTTCTGATCATCTCCAAGGGTTCAGTACTGAAAACTGAGAGAAGATATTAGCTGTGTTTGGAGGAAGGCAGGAGTTGCCTAAAGCTCATACCATAACCCTTTGTGAATTGTGTTCTTTCATTGATGTTCTGGGCAGGAACTAATGGGCTGCTTTAATTTAGATTAGCCAGAAGAAGCTGAAGAAATATGAAAAGGAATATCATACCATGAGAGAGCAGCAAGCTCAACAGGAAGATCCTATTGAAAGATATGAGGTAACACCTATTCTGGTTTGATTTAACACACAGTACCTGCAGAAGTGCTTACTTGGACTCCTCCTTTGACCTGATTTTGTTTTGTGACCAGTTTGGATATATCAGGGAGTCAGCTCCGTGAACATGAAGTGAATCTCTCTATACTGGCAGTGTTAGTGGAGTTGTTGAGACCTTGGCTTCACAATGGAAAAAAGGAATAGTATGAGTTTATATTTGGGCTTACTGAGCCATTTCTCTAGAGGCTGCTTATAGCACTTGTGTGATGTGCTGATTGCCACAAAGAAAATGCCTAATTGATTTTAACTCTTCAAGTGATGCATTTTACAACCAATATATAATTTAATACATACTTTCCTTATAAATTAAATACAGGAATGAATTCTACATGTAAAGTTACGTATATGTAACACAGTAACACAAACACATGCATACATACATTGATATATTTTAAGCTGAAGAATTTTATGTAAACTTTCTTTAGTATCTGTAGGCTGAGAGTTGTAAAAGGAGGGAGAAGATAGAGTGGTTTTCCTAGGATCCTCCTCTGTCACCTGTATCCAACATGCAATTCTATTTTTGGCCCAAAAAATTGGTACTTACAGTACTTTCTGGCAAGGTATTGATGGCAGAATGCTACCTCTATTGTTGCAGTCTTTGAAAACCTTTCTGTAGCTCAACAGTTTATATCTGAGCAGAGTTGTTTATTTGTGGTTTCTTCTGGAGTCTGGTGTTTTATTTATTTTATATTTACAACCTGGTAAGCTACTTTTGTCCTCATTTCACGCAGGTAGCCTTGTCTTTACATATCTAAGCTATAAGTAGGCAGTTGTGTTTCAACACAGTAAGCATTGTGTTTTATAGACAAGCACCTGGGAAGATCTTTTTCTTGATTTCTTTTGTTTTGTCTCCTGCAGCGCGAGAACCGGCGCCTGCAAGAAGCAAATATGAGGCTGGAGCAAGAAAATGATGATCTTGCACATGAACTGGTGACCAGCAAGATTGCTCTGCGCAAAGATTTAGATAATGTAAGACATGTCTTTATGCTGTCTACTGGAGACAAGGTACCAGGGCTAATTCCTCATGACTCCTGTCATTGGAGTGGAGATGCATAGAGGGTTTTTCTATTTAAGTGGGGTGGGATTCTTTCCACCATATCCCTGTTGCAGACTGAGAATCTATGGGCCTGTGTCATTGGTCCATGGGAAAAGGGTTTGCTGACTGACATACTAATTACTCTGAAAAGCATTCAGAGTATATTAAGGGAGTGGAGAGGTTCTGAGTAGTTGCTTTTTTCTCTATCTCTATTGAAAGTCTAGCAGGAGCTAAGTCAAGTCTTTGAATTTTTGCAGAGATGATAATATGGACGCTGTAGTCTGTTTTCCTTCAACTGATATTCTCATGAATAAGGCTTTTGCAAAGTGCCTAATAAGCTTGAAAGCCTGACTCTGGCTCTCAGTGGAATCAGATTCTCAGCTACCTTGGGCAACCCTGAAAATGTTACTGTGGTTTCCATATGGCTTGTTGAAATCTGCCCATGCGATCTCATCATCTCAGGTTGTTTCCAATATCAGTAGAGCTCTCTCAGGAGGAAACCTTTGGTTTCTGTGTTGTAGGATTATTTCTTTTAAACTTGCTGTCCCATTCCCTTCTTTACATGCTCATGCTTGGGAGATTTTGTAAGGATATGCTTTTTATTACAGGACATGCAGAGGCAGAAAGATACTGGCATTTGCAGTGCATGTGGTAGGATAGGATACATTTATTCTGTCTGCTTGGGGAGGTGAGGGGAAGAGTTCAAGTGCTCATCTTTTGCCATTCTTGTTCTGCACCGAGATAAGTGCATTTCTGAAATCTCAAAGGAAAATGACTTTTTAAAACCATACAGTGCAGGAGTTGACAGGCTTGAAAATGTTTCAGCTTATCTGCTTCAGAGAATTTAAGGTTTCCCACGGTCTTGTGGAGGTTTGCTGTTGGAAAAATACTCATAGCAAATTTGATGCTAATAGGTGAATGTTGCTCTTAATGAGGTTTGGCTTATGACTTTCAGGTTTATTGCATCTGCTGCTCTTTATTGTTAAAATCTGTGAATCATAGATGTATGTTCCAGAAGTAGGCTTTTCACAACTCATCAGTGTGCTCACTTCCTGTTAGCTCTGCTTTTTTGCTTCAGTAAAGACAGATCACAGAAAGCTGTGCAGACTGCCCAGCAATTGCACTCGGAGTAGGCTCCAACCAAAAATGTGGAGGAGGCTTTTTCTGTCAGATATTAACTGTTGTTTGTGGCTGCTTGAACCTCTGTGAGACAGTTCTGCTTTTATGTTGATTCGTTTAAATGCGGAGCTGGGAGAGGAACAAAATTAGGCAAAATCTTTGAGATGTCTCATTGGAGATGAAACAGTCATGCCTTCAAAGGTGGTAAATGATGTTGGCAGTATTTGGGTTATCCCCTAGGAGGAGATGGGTAGGTTTGATCCTACTTTAGGACCTTGATTAATTCTTCTAATTGGATCCTGAAATGGTAAGTTTCATTCTAGCAGCCAGATGTTCTGAAAGAGAAGTACCAAAGGACATTATTTAATGTACATTTTCTATTACATTCCTGCCACAAATCTTGCAACCTAAAAGATCAAAGCAAAACATTTGGAAATACAATAATTTCCTTAATATTCTTTGCAGTAGAGCAGAAAATAGGCTTCATTTTTCTACTATTGTTGGGCTCCCACATCCCAGTTTTCTTTAACTTTAAAACGGCTTAAAACTCACATAGAATGAAAAGATGTTCTCTTTGCCTTTGGCACCTGTTTTAAAGGATCAGCAGGACTTTAAGGGGCTAAAATCCACTTTTTGATTTTCTTCCTTTGAAGAGAATTGGTACAGCTACTTTCTGAAGATTTTCTGTACCAGTTGAGTTATTGATCTATTTTTATGTCGAATTCATACACCTATTGGGAAGCACTGCATTGCTGTGTGGAAGCCAGGAAAAGCTGTCCTAACTCAGCAGAGAGTTTTTAGTGGTTTATAAAGAGTCTGAGATTTTTCAACAATACATCTTTATCCTTGTGCAGTAAAACCAGAATTGTCTGATTTCTGGTGAGACATTTCTTTAAGGAGAAAAGGAGAGAGGGATCTGACTCTTACGTTTGCTTTGGCAGCTAAGTTTTTTCATGCAGTATTTTCTGAGTGGTATAATAAAGATGGCATTGGATCCATTATAGGTGCCAGAGTTCTGGTGGAGGGGGTGTTAAAATATTTTAGAGCCATTTTTCATTAATTCTGTTTTGATTGCAAGGTTGAATTTTTGCAAATTGAACTTAGGCCTAAGCTGGTTACAATCTTTCATCAGTCTTGCACGTTGTGAGCTGTACTGTGCCTTTGTTTGTCTTCAGAATATATTGGTCAACTTTGAGTAAGGATGAGAAAATAAAACTTCTGTTAGTGGATTTCTTTGAAGCAATCACTTGCTAAAACTAATCACATAATTCAAGGAGGAGTTTTGGAGCAATGGAGTGTAGCAGTACAATTCATTAACTTCCATTTGTTGCTGCTCTGCCATTGCAAATGGTAATGTTTAGAAAAACAGTTTTCCTAATAAAATGTTATTGTTACTAACACCAATGAGCAGACACTTATTTATGGGAATGAAAAGACTGCAGTCTCAGCTATGCCGTCCTGGAGCCTGCGCCCATGGCGGCCCAACAGCACCAGCATAACAAGAAAGGCCTCTCTTCAGTGCTGTGCCCCACTGTTTGTGTTTCAGGCAGAGGAGAAGGCAGATGCTCTGAATAAGGAACTGCTAATGACCAAACAGAAGTTGATTGATGCAGAAGAAGAAAAGAGGCGCCTAGAAGATGAATCAGCTCAGGTTAGAGGCATTTCTGTCATTGTCTCACTTCTGTGCAATAAAGAAATCTTTTAAAAAAAAAAAACAAAAACAACAAACTGAACCCGAAGTCACAACTGTGGGAAGGGCTTGATGTTCTAAGTCGTGTTTGTCCTTCTTTTGTAGTGTAAAGGATGTCAGTAAAGCAGAATTCTTCACTTTCCTGCCAGGTGCTTCAGAGTAGTGAATTTTTAACTTGAAATCACAAAGGCACAGACTGTGCCAGAGATTGCTGCACAGGGAGGCAGTACAGGACTTAAGCTATCTGCACTTGATTTTAATATTTTCTTCTCTTAGGTAGTCAGTTTTCCTAACAGTGATGGCCACCAACATTCAGCTTTTCCTTCTCTGCGTGGAGCTGCGCTAGACCATTGTTCCCTGGTGTAGGGTATAGCAGCGAGGTTAAGCAGGAGGAGGAAATACCTCCTGTTTATTTTTCAGACTCTACAAATACATCACTTCTTTTTCTTTTCTGCAGCTGAAGGAAATGTGCCGTAGGGAACTAGATAAGGCAGAGTCAGAGATCAAAAAGAACAGCTCTATTATTGGTGACTACAAACAGGTAAGTGGTTTGCTACCAAGTTGCAAAAGCTTCTCAGGTGTTATATGATATTTCTGGGAAAAATATACCATGCTTTTCAAAAGACATTTCAGCTGTTTTTAAATGGGAGGCTTGTGGTCGGTTTCATATTTTCTTTCGCTGAGATCCTGTTGCTAGGTGGTCAATTCCCTCTTGCAAGTATTTGTAGGTCATCAGTCACCACAGCCTCTGTTACAGTCTAACAGTGTTCAGATGGGCTCTTGTATGTCAAAAGTTTACTTAGTTCCAAAGAAATGGCCTCTTCCAGCTTCCCTTCTTCAGTCAAATGGTAGCTGCAGTTAGGAAATAAAAAAGGTGACTTTTTCCATTCAAAGATTTTGGTTTGGAATTCAAGCTCCTGATTGTAAAGTATCTAGGGAGCAAGTTCATGTATCTTTTTAGTGGGCCCGTAGCTTCCAGAACATGCTTAAGTCTGCATCACACAGGTCTCAAAGAATGAACTGGGTTTTTTACTACTCCCTCTGTCTTACCTGATTCTTCTATTCCAAAGGCAAGAAAAAGAGCAGCCATGCTATTCCTAACCTTTTCTGGCTCCTTTAGCAAGCTTAAACTGCCAATAAGTTCTGTTCAAAGTGCCCTTTTTCCTGAGGGCATACAAAATTATGTAGAGAATGAGAATATGTACAATGGTAAATTAATGCAGCATCCCAATTTTCCTCAAACTATCTGTGTTAATATTCTTGTAGCATTTCTTTTGTGCTTTAGCATTCATTTGGGAGGAAATTTACATTTATAAATGGTCTGGTAACATGATTTTGCTTGTCAGATTTGTTCCCAGCTGAGTGAGCGACTGGAAAAGCAACAAACAGCAAATAAAGCTGAAATTGAGAAAATACGGGTAAGAGACCAGATAGATTCAGTTTACAGTGTTTAAATTGTAACACATTTATTGTATTGCTGAAATGGTGGCTGAAAGAGTTCTGAAGTGACTTACAGTTTGAGAAAAGGGCTGTAAGTAGGACGTCTTGGAGAATCGAATAGAATCGAATCGAATCTACCAGGTTGGAAGAGACCTCCAAGATCATCCAGTCCAACCTATCACTCAAGAGATGAGTAATTGTCAGCCCTCTCGCATGGTTTATTGGTTATTGCTTCTTGGAGAATAGGAACTGTTGATTTTTGAGAGGTCTTGGTTTGGGGAGATTTCTCTGTCTTTTGCCATGAAGTTAACATATAGGCTGTGCAGAGACAGTTATTGTAGCAGTAGAGTGTTACCGAAAATATAGCAGTGTTTTCCACAGCCCAGAAATCTGAGTGTGGCAGGAGTTCCTGCTTGGCTGTGCTGCCCCAGAAGACCCTGAGTTTGTAGGTCATTAGTTGTCCCTCTTGTGTCATGCTGCTCTTCCAGAGCAGGGACAGGGAAAGGCTTTGCTCATGTCACCAGCACTTCAATGCAAGCATTCACAATCAGGTATTTACTTTAGCAAAAAGTGGATGACTGCGAACATTGCCGCGAGTTCTTCAATAAAGAAGGCCGGGTGAAGGTTGCTACTTCTGCCAAAGATGGTTCAGATGAGGACACAGATGAGGAGAAGGAAACACTGAAAAACCAGCTGAGAGAAATGGAGCTTGAGCTGGCCCAGACCAAGCTGCAGCTTGTGGAGGCGGAATGTAAAATACAGGTAATGCTTTGAAGGTTCATTTTGTAGTCTATTTGGTATGTCTGCATTCCTAGAAAAATGTGTGGTGGAAGGATTGGAACAGATCCCGTTGGTCAAAGCTGTAACCTGCTATTTCCTGCATGGGTTTTTTAACCAAACATTGGGTCTGAAACTTAGTGTCTGCAGACAGAATAACTGATATTGTATGAACTTTATTTACCAGCTACAACTTCCAGACATCTGCCTGGCTGCAGTGCAGCACTCACTGACTGATCTTCTCTGCAGCTTCTTGGAAGAAATCCAAGCTCTGCCAGAGCACTGAATCATGCATTTCTTTGTCTCACCATCAGCGTTAAATGAAGAAGTAATACGACGAATGTTAGACATGTTTCTTAAAACATGATTAGAAAGTATTCCAGGTGTTGGAGGTAAAATGTGACAACATTGTTCTTGCAGCCTGAAACTGTTATGTCAGGGCTTCTTGTTCAGAGAAAGGTAAAAATCATTTGCAGAAAACCCACTTGGTGTGGGGATAGCTCTTTCTCCGGTGGGAGAGAATTAAAGGGTTTGGAAGAACTGAAGAAAGCTGAATGTTCTACTAAGGGCAGTGACACAAATTTTGGTTTGCATTTCAAAGCTTTTTTTTTTCTTCCTTTATCAGTTTGTTGTGCTACTTTTAATACATGCAAGACTTGTTTAACTTCTAAAGCAGCCAAGAGATTGTAGATGTCCTAGAGCCTTCTAAGTTTAACTCATATAACCTTGTGCTGTGGGTGCATAACCAATTAAAGAAATTACTCTTCCATTTGCAGGATTTGGAGCACCACTTGGGTCTGGCATTGAATGAAGTACAAGCTGCAAAGAAAACATGGTTCAACAGAACAATAAGCTCTATAAAAACAGTGACTGGAGTCCAAGGAAAAGAGACTTGTTGAAAAGCAGTTATGTCACACCTTCTTAACACACAACCTGTTGTTGCCTTCCTTGGCCAGATGTTTAATTCTGTGACATGAGAGGACCAGAATGTAAATAAAATAGAAACACAGCATGTCAGGATTTCAATAAGTCAGTGACAAAGAGGATGGAAACACAAGAAAGGTTTTATTGCTAGACATGGGATCTTCATACTACTGATATTTAACAGGTGATGTAGCTAGGTTGAAGCTCTTCAGAGAAACACTCCATTCTGCGGTCTGGCTGGAGGCTTTTCACAGACTAGGTACGAGTACTTACCAAACCCTAATTGTTAAGTTTACATATGATAGGTTTTTTTACAGTTATAACATTTTTTAATATTTTATTTGAAAGGAAAAAGCATCACTAACAAAGGAAAAAAAAAAAGGAAAAAAAAAAAGAGAAAAACCAAACAACAAAAAAAAGACAACTCTAGCAAGAACTACATCAGTGCCAGAAAGCAGTCCCCAGAGGTAGGATACAGAGAGTAGGAGGTGACATGTTTTGCTTTATGAATGGGGATGATTTCAGCATTCCTGTCGAGCAACCCCACTTTGTTTTAGTAGATGCAGCATCCATCTCTCTGTGTTTGGCATTTCTTTCTGTTACTAATCAATTCTATGCAATTCTGGGCTTTTTTGGCATGGGCTGCCAAACAAATTCACAACCTGAGGCTGGGAACTTGTCTGAGTGCTAGACGAGAGTGATCAGAATCCTCAGCGAATTCCCGTTTTGCTTCTGTGTCATATTGTTTGATCCACATATCAACAGCGTTAAAAATCCCCAATGCCAGGACTGCTAAAAAGTACTAAATATGTGGATGGTCTGACATTTAACTGAGTCTTTTCATTTGTTTTGTTTTGTTTTGTTTTTGTCAGTTTGTTTTGGTTTTGTTTGTTTGTTTTTTATCTGGCTGTAGCAGGCCTTCTGTGAAGCTTTGAGATAGCTTCCAGGATTTAGTTTTGCACATAGGTATGAATGGGACAAAGAAACAATAAACTGAGATATATATGAGGCAAAAGTCACTGCGTGAGTGTAACTGCCAGAGCATCTATACTTGTCCAACTTGCTTCTCTGGTAACATGTTCAGAGGTTGTGTAGGTCATTTTTCGTGCTCGATGCAGTTGCACTAATAGGTGCTAAACGTGCTTGGATTTCTTATTCTTTGGATTGTCTTCAGTTCTCACCAGAAAGCTGTAGAATGGAGTTTTGCACCTTGTACTTTTTTTTTAATTTATAATGGTTTGTGTTATGCTGAAGTATCTATTGCATCAGTGGATAAATTTTGTGTGCAGTGTGAGTATAAGCTGGTAACAATAAGAGGCACTGGTTTGTATATAAAGATATTTGGTTTATTTTGTATTTCTACCTTTTTCTTGTTTACTGTACTAATGCTAGCTAATGTACTCTGGAACTACAGAATAGAAATGCTATGTCCAAGCTTTTTCCTTAACTGTATACATTATCTCTATTGTTTAATACCAAAAAAAAAAGGTTTACTGTAACTCCATCAATATTAGATGCGTGGACATTGTGGTAGCATAGTTGCAGTGTGTATACTTTATGAATTGAAATATAAACTAGTAAAATTGTATTACTATTTTGTGGCTGCATTTCATTTTAACAGAAAAGTCATTAGATATTTTGCCTTAGAAAAATAATTTGCTGCTTAAAAGAGAAGTATCTGCAAGCTTCTCTCAAGACCAAAGCTTCTAGTCATGCTGCAAAGGGCTTTGCTAAAAAAAACCCTGTGTATCCTAAATGTTGCCAACGCTGCTTTATGTAATAAAATCTAGGGGTTGCTTTGAAAAAAGGAACTGCAGAAATGACCTTCTGCAGCTTAAACCTTGTGACTCAGGATATCTCAGACATGGCCAATGTAGAACTTTTTTCTTTCTTTCTTTTTTTTTTTTTTTTTTTTTTTTTTTTTTTTTTTTTTTTTTTTTTTTTCCCCTGTGGCCCTCCAAATTCTGCTTGGATCTGCAAAATAAATGTAGACTAGCTCTGCTTATCATCACCAGTAACAAATTCTGTGGGGTCAAGTATTGTTCATGTCATCTTCACTAGGATTTTCGAGTCCTAGCTGAGCATAGGGTTTAGCTGTGCAACTGGGTGACTGCACTAATTGGGTCACAGTGCAGTGCAGGCTCCCCCAGCTCTGTGTGTTCTGCAGAGATAACAAAGAGTAAAAACGTATCTTTTTTGTCACCAGAATGACTAAAGGTGACTCGGAAAGCAGCCCTGCTCTAGGAGGCTGTTACAACACTGTCACTTTTTTGCCCATTCTCCTGCTTTAAGAGACTGGCGTTATGAGGTTGTGCATTGTCTTTGCTGCTTTGTCTTTGACAGAGGTGCATCCCTGGGTAGCTTTAGCTCTGTAGCTTCTCAATAATTACAATTTTTTGAGCAAGTTTGAAGGTAAACAGGGGAGAGGAAGAACAAACCCAAAGCTCTTCATCCACTTTTCTTCCCCAAAGGGTCTGAGAAATAATGTACTTTTCCTCTTTCCTTCAAAAATGAGATACTTACAGTAAGAAAAGTTGTTTTATTGTTCAGATCCCTTCCACTCTAAATATTACCTCAGCATATACAGAAGTACACACACCATGAGAAACTAATTCACAGCATTTTATGCAAAACATTTTATAGCCAGTTTCCAGTCATTTTTGGATGGTTTTAGATACCTTCCTGAAAGGTTGTGATGCTTGAAAACAATTACCAATGCATTTCACATCTGACTTCCATCTAAAATATCCACAGCTAAAAGAGAAAAATGGATCCTGTGCTGAGATGCTCATCTTTTGAAGTGCAATTACATGTGAAAAACAAGGAAGCAGGTCATTTTAAAGAAAAGGAAGATGAATTTGCAGATGTTCAAGACTAGGGATAAGCAAGGTAAAGGAAAAGACATTGAGTCAAAGCACAAGTGTTTTACAGACCCGTGAAAGGAGCAAATGTGTTTGGCAACATTTTTGGCAGTAATGAGATGGTTAGTTATTGGCTGGTAGTCAATCACCTTCCTGTTCACATATGCCTCTCAGCTGGCTTTGTGCACTGAACTCAAGATTTAAGTGCCACTCTGCTGTTGCTGGGTTTTAAGTCTGAAGTGCTCCAGGCTCCAACTTCCTAATGCTTTGCATGTTTGCACTGCATCATTAAGTTCTGTGGTCTTGTCATGTGGTAGCTCTAGTGCTACAATCTCATTTGGTTGCAGAGCTTCTTGGCTGCTCAGGGTCTGCAGCTGGCAGTGAATATTCAAGATCTATCAGAAAGTTTTACCTTTAAGCATTGCTGGTAAGCCTTTTTGAAATTTATGTAACCACCTCCATGACTTTTTTTAGCTGCCCTTCTTATCCATGGCAGTGATATAAAGTTCCTGTTATCAAGAGGAGGATTTCACTCCATCTGTTCAACAGCTTGGCTTGCGTTCATCCAGCCTAACTTTAGACTCTTTGGAGGTGCCTAACGTAAGAGCTTAATCCGGAGAGGTTTTCAGCCCTGAGCAGGAGAGGGCATAGCACTGCAGGACTGGTGGCTTACCCCAGCCATGAGCCTAGTAACCTGGTTGAGCAAGGAAGATGCTGTAAGCCAACTAACTAAACTGAAGGTCCTTCTTAAACAAAAAAAAAATAATGAAAATGTGGAGTCTGTGCATAGTAAGGATTGCTTTTGCTTTCTGGTTTGCATTTTCCTATTTCCTGTTTTATCCCATTTTTTTTCCCAAAGTGTTGTTTTTTTCTGTATTAGCATCTTCATTTTTGCTGGAGTTTACTGCTGCTTGGCTGTAATGACTTGGAAGAATGAGGACTTGATTTTGCTGTGTTTTCTGCATGCTAATGGAATAGGACAAGGTGTAATCCTGTACAGACAACTTTTTCTTAGGATTATCTGGCCACACTGTTTTAGTCAAGTTACAAGAATCATAGAATCATGATGGTTGGAAAGACCATTAAGATCATCAAGTCCAACCATAACCCAACTACCCTGACCACTAAACTATATATTGAAGTGCCACCTCTACACGCTTCCTGAACACCTCCAGCCATGGTGACCTTACCACCTCCCTGGGTAGTCTGTTCCAACATCTCACCACTCTCTCAGTAAAGGAGTTTTTCCTAATGTCCAATCTGAACGTCCCCTGGCACAACTCAAGCCCATTTCCTCTTGTCCTATTGCTAGTTACATTAGAAAATAGACCAACACTAGCCTCACTCCAGCCTCCTTTCAGCTAGTTGTAGGCAGCAATAAGATCTCCACTCAGTTTTCTCTTCTCCAGACTGAACGACCCCAGGTCCCTCATTCCTTGTATGATGCCCTCCAAACCCCTCACCAGACTCTGTTCTTCCCTGGACACACTTCAGGACCTCAATGTTTTTCTTTTTTTGGTATCACTCATAGCAGCTACCAGGTTGAGTTCTAGCTGAACTTTTGCCTTTCTGATGTTTTCTCTCCATAACCTAACTAGAAGATCTTTGTTCTCCTCTTGAGTTGCCTGCTGCTCTTCCCAAAGGTGGTCAACTCTTTTCTCCCTGAGCTCCTGCCAATGAAGATACTGAAGATGGCAGAACAGTAAGGGCTGAGAGAAAAGTGTGAAGGTATTGAAGATGGCAGGACAGCAAGGGCTGAGAGGGAAGTGTGAAGGTATTGAAGGTGGCAGGACAGCAAGGGCTGAAAGTGTGAAGGAAGTATTTTTTCAATTTGCATGGGATTTAAATTGCTGTGCCTTTTTTTTTTTTTTTTTTTTTTGTGGACAGCTCCATAGCCTCTGAGGTTGAGGAAGGTGGTAAATTACCTTCCTCTGTGGTGTCAGCACCTGCTGTTCTAGGAGGGTAATTTACATGCCAGCTTGTCACAGTCATAGACAGGTTTGTTCATTTCTTGCGCCAGCTTGGGTGAGAGTTGAATTGAGGCCTCCTGAAGCAGAAAGCTTTGAAATAAGACGTGAGAACTAATAAAGCACTACGTGCTCAAACCGTTTGATCTATAATGTGATGAGTGGCTGCCTTGTACTGTTCTCCCCATGGAGATCCTGCACAACAAGAAGCCAATCAAATCAGTAACTGCTGAGCAAGTTGAGGCAGTTCATGGTTTCCTCCTCCCTGTTACAGGCTCTACTGCGTGTTAGTTGTATTCTGATGCCAGAACTAGAAGTTCAGAAAGCTTGAATAAGGCGGGGCGGGGGGGGGGGGGGGGGGAACCNGGGGGGGGGGGGGGGAATCCATTTCTGTAAATCTTAGAGTCACTGAGGAATGCATGTTTATGTCCTGGAGTCTGGTATACCCCAAAATCCCTCTCCCTCTGTGGTTTGAATGGGAGAGGAAAAGGCATGAAAAACCTGCAAGCGTGAAGGGGGGGAGCAAAGGGCCCTTCCGGCGCGAGGGGTGCCCGTGCTGGGCATTCTCCTGGCGCCTAGGCAGTGGTGACTCGGCTGTGTGTCTAGGAAGGGCATTAATACTGAGGGACTTCCCGCCTTAGAGTTCTCCCCCGCCTGCGTAGTGCCTGCAGAAAGAGTCCCCTGGCGCTCTGAAGGACGAGCTCCTGAGGGACAGGACCGTCCCTGCTTTGGACGGCTCCCCACCCCACCGTAAGCACTCCCTTTATGCAGTCTTGATAGGCCTTAACGAGCCTCCAACGTCTTTTGAAAGAGAACGAGGGGACAAGCCTCTGGGCCGCCCTTTCTCTCAGCCAGCCTGGCTCACCTGTGAGTAAACTTCTGGCTCGGCCTGATTAATAGAGGGGAATGCTCCGTGTAGTAGCTTAGCCTTTTCCATCCCCTGACTTCCAAAATAGTCAAATTTACCTATGGTATCCTTGTAAGTTCTTCCCAATTTAAGTGAATCTGCTAATTAAAACTAAATTAATTTCTGTATATAGTTTTGGGGCAGGTTTGGGGAAAATAAAATAGTTCTGGTTTTATATATATTCCTGACTCGGCCACATTAATTCCCTGCTTCCACAACAGTGTAAAAGGAAGCTCGTTCTGTGCAGATGGTAATAGATGTAGGAAAAAATCACTCTAGTTTTTGTGTGTGTGAAATGCAGACAATGGACTCATATAGAGACAAAACTCTTGTAAAGAGAAGTTCTCTATGTTTTGTTCCTGACGCAACAGGAGGAGGAGAATATGATTTATCTGATCTCCCCCTTACAACTGCAGAAGCAGTCTGCTAACCAATTTTGTGAAATATCTTGTGGTTTTAATTGAGTAATTATGTTACAGGGTTGGGCCCAAATTGGCGTAGATGAAATTGCCACAGATGGCACTGTAAAAGTCCTGGGCCTTGCAAGACTTCTAAAGAGCAATGTTAAATAGCAAGGTTCATAACAAATCATCTTTGTTGAATGATCTTTTAATGTTGAATTAAATGTTCTCTGTGCTTTCAGGGGGTTGAGATCTATTTCAATAAAATTCAGCAATTAGGTAATTAAAACAGTGACCTATAAAGACAGAATCTGTCAGGTTGCCAAGTAGCATCCAGCCAGAACTGCAGATTTCAAGATAATATTTCTCATTGTACTGCCTTATCCTTACTACATGTATTGTTGAGCCTGCTTGGCATGTCTTACTAATTCCACACATGTCAGAGAAGAGGTAAAGAATGAAAACACTTGCAGGTGCTTTCTTGCAGATGTGTTTCTCATGCTGTACTTTTCACTTATTTGTTGGGGCTTTTTGCCTTAGGATACTCTAATCTGTGCTGGGTTTGTGCTTGTGAAGTGAGCATGCTGCTTTAGTTACGATGTCGCAGAGGTTGTACGACAAAAGTAATGGCTTTTAGGAAGATTCTACAGCACTTCTGATGGAATCACAGCCATTCTGAGGCTCCAGAAGGTGCAGAAGAGCTGAGACTTGCAGTTTGCCAGATAAGCGCAGAAGCCCTCATCATGTACAGTTAGTATATACCATGAATACTTCCAGGCTGTGTGTTTAAACTCCCTGCTGTGAGCATCTGCTAATTCATACAGGGTAGCCTTAGAGCCACAGTCATAAATGAATTTTGGGAGCTGATACTAGAACAGCTCATGATGGGGTTTTCTAATCTGTCTGGCCAGTTTATCCCGTGTAGGGAAAAGAAAACTGCTGTGCAGATTTTATTCCATTCCTGTGCCTGAGAAAAGACAGTAAAATACTTGCTGAGATGAGACTGAGTGCTGTGTCTCTATCAGCTGTCATGTGAGCAAAGGTGTTTTATCAGTTCTTTTAAGAGTACCACACTAAACCACTGTGGTTTTGAGACAGTTCTTGGCTGACAAGAAAAGAGAGGACTGACTTCATATCTTCTGTGCCCTGAAGGCTTATGCTAGTTTAGAAAGTGGCTTTATGGTAATTCAGTACTGGTGCACTGGAGTGAATGGATGGAAATGAGAAAGAAGATGAAGGATTTTTGCTTACAGAGTAGCATACAACCAACCTCTCCACCTGCCCAGGGCATGGTAGGACTGCTGCATAATCCCCACAAGAAGCTCTCATCTAACATGGAGGAGAAAGGATAGTGTGACTGTGAGCTGATGACTGTGCGTCTCCCTAAGGTGGTTTTTAGCATGGTACAGTGAAAAACCCAGCGTGCCAGAGGGGCTGTGGAAGCCTCTGCCAGACTTCTATGAATTATGGATGAGATGCCTGCTGCTAGCAGAGGCACGAACAGCAAACTCTGCAGCTTCTGGGTGCCTTCAGTCTCAGCATTACAGCAACGGACTGTTTTTAGAATCCAGGAGCAGCACAGCAGCCTTTCTTGATCTCTGCATGCCTTTAGAGGTTACAGGCACCACTCATTTCCGTGGCTGGGACAGCACGGGGAGGACAGTAACAAGTAGTGTAACAGGGAAGTTCTAAGTTTTATCTCAGTTTTCTTTCGTTTGTTCTCAGTGAGAAAAATTTAATGCACTTGAATTTTGTTTGTGGTTCTTCACCTGAATGCTGCTGTGTTTTTTTCTGATCTGGGTATGTGCTAGACTGGCTTTAGAGGTTTCTTTGTTGTTGGTGGTGTTAGTTATTTTTGTAAGGGAGGGTGTTGTCTTTTGCTTCAGCTGTGCCATTTAAAGTTGATTCCAGTATTAAAATAAGCCAGTCCATTGTCACAGACAACCCTGAATAGTCCATGTACCCCTTGTGCATAGCAAACAGGGTGAGAGATTAAGCAGAGTATAAAATATCTTGAGATAGCTGCTTGGACATGCAGCCAGGTCTTGGCAGACCAGTTCTGTTGGAGTTCTCTCAGTTGCTGTGAACAGATGCCTCCTTTAAGGAGCTTTGTGGGTTTTATCCTCAGCTACATGCAGAACAGAATTTGTAGAATAAAATTTATAGAGCAAAGGACTGGAATAATGACAAGGAAACTACGATGTTGCCCTCTCTGCGTAGGTCATCCAGAGCTGAGAGGGACAGAGCCTTGTTTGTAACCTGCCATTGCTGGGATAGTTTATTGATTCTGTGCTTTCGGCCTTAAAGTACGAAGCTGTTGTGTAGGGACAATCCCACCCCTCAGCCCAGCACGGTGCAGCCAGGGCTCTGCCTTCACTGTTGCCAAGATGAGAAGAACTGAACCAGAATGAGGTCTGCCAGTTGAGGCAGAGGTTTGTGAACTGTCTCTTAGCTTTCTCAGCAGGAGCACCTTTTTCTCAGACCACAAAGTCTGAGTTAGTTTGGAGCAGTTTGTTGCAATTTGGTTTAATTTTCTATGGATTTAAGCTTTTAATCTTCTTCATCCTAAGGAAGATTTTTGGAATATCTATGTTAATAGAAAATGGAGAAAGCTCTCCTCAGCTTTCCTCCAGGCCCTGGGATTTGTTCTCATCTTGGTCTTCCAGGTTTGTTAGTTCACAGTGTACACTGAGGCAGTGTACATTGCAGTTCCCAAGCTGCAGACAGAAGTTGTGTCTTCAGCATTCAACAGCATCTTTCTCTAACCCAGGATAAAGTGGTGTGTGCGACTTGGGATTCCCCTTCCTAAGCTTGCTTTATGATCTGCACAGAAGTTCTGTTGCTACCTCAAGACCTGCAGTGGCAGTAATACAGGAGTTTGTGTGGAACTGTTTCGTAGGACAGGATAATTGGATTTACTGAGCTGTAATTTGTCATCATGCCCTGTTCTAGCCTGCCCTTCTCTACTGTAATCAGACATTACCCAGATTGGAAAAAAAAAAAAAAATACTTTGAATAAATCTTAACCAGCAGAGGGCTGAATCTGCCTTCAGTGCAAGCAGGAAATCCCAGGTTTGGTTTGTGTCAGAATCTAAGCAAAGGGAAAGAGGAAAGTGTTATTTGTGCTAGGGTATGTGACTCTTTTTTGAGATCTGAAGGGCTTTTTTAGGGTTTTGCCCCATGTTTGTGCCTGGAGCAAGAACGAACCTTTCCTTGTGTTGCTGCAACAAGGAAACCCACAGAGTTTTTCTTGCTTTACAAATTAATGTGCTGGAATATGTAGCCCAAAGTGAAGATGAATTCAAGGATCTGGAATTGTTAGTGGCTCCATTTTTTTTTTTGTTTGTTTGGTTTTTTTTTGTTGAGTGTACCAAGGATTTGGGTCACACAAGGGAAGGATAATTTACAGCTTAGCAAGTGGGAAAGGGAAGAATTCTTTCTAGCTGACTTGCTGGAACTCAATCCTGTGGCAGACAACGGAAGTCCGCATTATGTCCTGAGAAATTAACTGAGGTGACACTTTGGTTCTTGCAGAAAGGGAGGTGCTGCTGGTGAAGAATTTGTGCTAGCTTAGCAGAGAGGACAGCTGTGAAGAAATTACTCATTTATTGAAGGCTTGGCCTGTAAGGATAGGCAATGTTCAAGTAAGCATAAAGTGCCAGCAGGGAGTTGCGCAGCAGAGATGGCAATTTCTCTGGCATTGGGAAGAACTGGTGCCAGAGGAAGGCCTGACGGCAAGTGCAGTACTTCTGTGGGTCTGCAGCCTGAGGGTGACATTTCTAACATTACAGCTGGCATCCAGTGGTCAGTTCTGTACTCTGGCTTCTTTCATGCTCTTTGTGGAACACGAGTTGATCTCATGTTTAAATCTTTGCTCTGAGCAGCAACGAATAGTTGTCACTCAAGTTACTGGTTCTGTAGTGAGTAGGATGTGCCCCAGGCAGCTATCCACATAAGCTTTCAGAAACCTGATTACCAAAATAAGTGCCTCCTGACTTTTTTGTAAGGAAACCTGGAGCTAACAACTTAAGCAGCCTTGTGGAAGGATCCGTGATCCTCAGAAACACGCATGTCCTTGGACAGGGTACTATTAAGTGTCTTTCTTTGGTTTTGGAAGTAGACCTTTACTTTCACTCTGCATTGATTGCTTTTCCTTACCATTTTGCAAAAGTCTCCTAAAACAGACTAGCATGAGGGATGGGTTTAGTGTTTGCTGTGCACAGACATGACTTTCAGTAAATGGGAGCTGTTGTCAGCCCTCAGGGTCCCAAATGCCGCTTACGAAACCTTGCATTTGGGATCTGTTTTTTATGCAGGAGAGAAGGAAACTGACAAGTAGATAAATCAGGCTGCTGAAATTAAGAGACAGTAAAGACACAGAGTTTCCATTGTTTGGTATCGTGTGTGTGTTGTGAAGTCAGGACTAGTTCTCTGGGTTTGGGGGCAGGTTTATGGATGGGCCAGCTTTTTTTAAGTGGAAGTGACAGGCTGGCTTGTTGGTTTCATGGACATCAGTCAGGTGTTTTTTTTCCTACTTCCTCTGTAACCAAATACAGTTTTTCAAGGTGCTGTTGATTGCAGCAAGATGTACTGGGCAGCCTGTGTGTTAAGCAGATGGTTCCTTCTGCATGTATTCTTTCAGTGCCAGCAAGGGATGGGGCTAGAGCATTCAAGCAGCATTGGAGAGGGAATGCAAATGATGAAGGAGCTTTCTGTTGCAGATTTCACTGCATCCATTCATTGGCAGGTTGATAGTGAGATGCTGCTGGGAAAAAAATAGACAGACTTGGGCATTGTTTGTTGGTTTGGAGGGCAAGGAGGGAGAGATGGTAACTGCCATGAGTAGAAGGGATTGCAGAGTTTAGCTTCCCTGTTCTCCCAGGCAAGGGCCTGTGTAGCTGCCTGGGCATAGTTAGGTTAGCTACAGCAGGACAGGAGTAAAACTAAGTAGATGTCAGGCAGTTAAACAGTGAACAGCCCAGGCTCAGTCTTCTATTACTCTTCCCATGCACCACTCTTTTATCTACCCCTTGTTTCATTCCTGTGAGGCCACAGAATGTCCGCCAGCTGCTGGAGTGTGCCCAGCTCATTTCATTAGCTGCCACTGACCAGCAGTTGCCAGGCTACTGCTGAAGAGCTGTTGGCCTTCTCAGCACTTCCAAGATGCTAATCCCAAGGCAGGGTTCTGACTGACCTTTTAATAAGCCAGCTAGCATTAAACATGTACATAGGTACGGTATTATGCTGATAGATAGGGCAAAACTGACCTCGAGTTCAGCCAAGTGTTAACAATGTTTTCTTAACTGACTCTATTCAGTTATTTATGGATCCTACTTGCTAAATATTTGATGCAGCTCTGAATTGTGAGTGATGCATGGTTTAGTTGGTTTTGGTACAGTGGTCCCTCAATAGCTCTTACGTGCATAACTGACTTGTTTGCTGCAGAACAACAGCCGCGGCTGGCTGCACACTGTTTTGTTGAGTGCAAAAGTCTCACACCAAGCCTTATTCCAATTGCTGTCTATGCAAAGCTGTGAGCTTCCATACCTCTCCTTTTATTAAGAGCAACCTTAGCTTTAGTCAGCTCACAACAGCTATTAATCCTTCCTCAGAGTTGATCTCCTCTGAATTTGATTAATGACCTCTGTATTTAGAATTAAAATGCTGAATCGAAGACCAGAAAAAAACACTTGAAAGAAGAGGTAAAAGGTAAGAGCATGTGATAAAGTGAGTTCTTTAGCTTCCTGACTGGAATAAGGCAAGCCCAGCAACTGGACATCCTTGCATATTTCAGTAAATCTTACCATGAGTTGCAGCCTCAAGCAAACAACAATAGCCACAGAATTCCCATGGTACCCTCAAATCCTGCCCTCAATGGCTTTGGCTAAGGAAATTAATTGGAATTGCTTCAGATCTCAGGAGGACAAACTGGGACCACAAGAATTTGATGTTTAGGAAATACAGTGAAATGAGAGGGGCAGGAGAGGAAAATAGTTGAAGAGAGAGCCTTTTGTGTGTAATTGATCTCTTAGAAAAATAGACATTTAGCTTTTCTAATTAGTGCCTGGTGCTCATTCTGAAGTAAAACTTGTCTTCCTGGCTGGTCTCAGCACAGCCTTTTCTGTTACGGCTTCCATTGGCTGTCTCCCAGTGGTGTTTGCGCACAGCAGTCCTTGCACAGTTTCAGCCCTTGCACAGTTTCAGTCCTGTGCGCCCTCCTCACTGCTGCCTCTGTGAAGGAATGCACTCTGCCTGCGACAGCAGAAATGGGCTCTGTGGATACAGCTCAATGTCACAACTTTGCCAATCATCAAGCCTGATAAAACTGCAGCCTCAGGAAGTCTGTCTCCTGCTTCTGCTGAGCTATTACCTGACTGAAGTACAATAGACATCTGTGATGAGGCCTCCTAGGCCTCAAAAACCCCTTCAAGTCAGTTTCCTCCGTGTAAACAACACCCCCCAAAGCAGTCACAAGGCTGCAATTCCTGTTTAGACAGAGATAAGCCTTTATTGTGTGCTCTTGGAAGCAAATGGGACATGGGAACGGATTTATATACAGAAAAGTCTGTAGCATTGGGTTACAATCAGTGGCAAATGAACCAAGATTACAGCGCAGAGCTAAGTGTTGTGTACAGTTAGAGTGGCTGGCACACAAACCACAACACAGAAGCCAAATGAAGCAGTGTACAGGGTACAGCATCACGTGAGGAAGCAACTCAATGTACAAAGAGCATTCCATTTTCTTGACATTTGCAGGCTTTTTTTGTTTTTGGCTAGTGAGAGCTAACAGCTCCCTTTCAAATCCACTGTGCAGTTATTTTTCTTCCCACTCAACTGCTACCAAATTAAGACAATTTGAATGTTCAGATTGCATTTTTAATGCTATAAATAGCTCCAGTACTTGCCAAATTGCTTTATTTTGAAGTTGCTTTATTTACAGCAGAGTCAGGGATAGTTTAATCATCATTGTTCTCTATATATTACACATTGGGAGAAACCTTTAATATTATGAAAGCAGTCTGTAATTAGACCACAAGGATCTCTCCCTTTGGAAGTTTCATTCTGGGTAATTTTTTTTTTTAAATTTTTTTTTTTTTTGAGAGAGAGATACTTCTTGGGAAGAAAGATGGAATCATCCACCCTATTACTCAGTTGTGGAATCCATTCTAGTATTTAAAGTTTAGAGAGTTCAAAGGTCATACTCCTTTTTATTCAATACCATACCCAATCTTAGTGTAAAAATAAACACTCTGTCCTCTGTGGATAAATAAATCCATCTGTTGGCTGCAGGTCAGACCTCTATTGGTGAAAGAGATTTAGAAAAATAGACCTTTTCTTTAATGTTTACTATGCTGACCCACAAAGGAAAAGTGAGATTCATTCAAGTCTAGAAACAAATACAGTACAAGCGATTTATAGAATTGCATTCCTTCCCTCTACAAACTTGCTGAGCATGAAACACTGCCCCAGAGCACTGCCGCTGACTTTTCCTTGTCTTGGAGAAATAATTGTCATCAGAAAAGTCACATCATACTGCACTGCCAGAAGTCCCGTCTGCCTTCTAGTGTGCAGACTTAGCAGGGGTTTGTCCCCTGTGGAGTCTTATCTTAAGAATTCTTTAGATGAGTGGGCGGTGGTAGTTTGGATTACACGAGAGGGATGTTTTAGCCCACATTAGTAGCAGTTGTTTTAATTGATTTGCCTGATGGTGATTTTTGGTGGGTGGAAACTCAACCATTGAGGAAAAAAAAAAAAAAAGGCAAGCTTATGAATTTGACTTGGAAAACACCATCCTTTCCTCAAAATCTCCCCTTCCAAGACTGCTTCCTACAGCTGTCCTGCTCATCAAGGGGCTGGTATGTGTGGCAGTACAAGTTTCATGCTCAACTTTATCACCAAGAGCTGAACAGCACTTCAGAAAGTGTACAGCCCACTGGGACTTGCTCTGCTGCAGTATTTCAGTGCTTTTTACAATGCCCCCCCACAGCTGGGTTGCTCTCCTAGCAGTTTAAGTGTCCCAGGATCGCTCTGGGACAGCTGGAGGACAGGTGACATTCTGGAGTGGAAGCAGCAGTTAAGCACCAGTTGCTTGCCCCTGCAGAGGCTTGAGAGAACAGAATTGCTTTGTCGAGAGCTTGTCAACCTAAAAAGCTTAGTCAGTTTGATCAATAAATATTGACTTAGGGTTAGGATCAGAAATAAGACACTGCACTTTGGAACTGGAAGACAGAGTCAACTTCCTCCCTTTTCTGCCCAAAAGGAGAGACTAGCCTTAAACACCTGTCCTTAAGGACCTTTGTGATGTCTGATGTGTAACTAGCTAAGCACATATGAGTGTACCTGTCCCTTTTCAGGGAAGAATAAATGTACAGCTGGACAAAGCTTCGAGGCTTTTTTCTGTGGTGGTGTTTTTAACGTCTGTTAGGTGGTGTGTTGTCCCTGAAGGCATATTTACCCACTCTTAAATTATGCAGCATTGCCCAGAGAATGGCTCTGTATTGAATATGCTCTCTGCAGTACAGCCTCTCTTTTTTTCCAGTGTTTATTTCCATGCAGTAGCTGTTATCAGAGGACCACACTTGTCTTTATCCTCTTACTTTGAGCAGGAAAGCAGTGATACTACTTGGAAAACACAGGGAATAATCTGTACAGCAAATCAGAATTTTCATAATTATACTAATCTCACCACTAACTCCAAAAGCTGTACTGCTCTGAATGCTCTCAGCCCACCATTACCCTGCTTTGAGCAGCACCACTTTGTCTGCTTATACACAGTTCCTTGTGGAGGATGAAGGAATACTGCTGCTCTCTCTGCTACACTGACTACATTTGACTTAGTTACTTCACAGGATGCCCTTACAGAACTGCAGGTTCTACTGGGAGTGCAGCAATACACACATTACTGTATGCATAGATCATTAAATTGTAACAGTGCCAGTAGTAAAGCAAAACCTGCCAAGATTGTTCTGTTCCTCTTAATTAAGCTTGATTTATATGTGCCTGTTGACTTAGGATGCAGTTAGTGTCCACTGCTGCGATGACACAGTACCCTGAGTAACTTTATATTGATTATGCTTACACAAGCTTGTGCTTTTCTAAGAACACAGAAATGAGCACAAAGAAAATAAAGGACAGCAGGCTGTTTCCATGGAACATTGTTAATCAACTTACTCATAGCAGCTTCAAAGTATGAAGTTAAAACTTACCTTCTGCTCTACTCTCTTCAAAACAGATGAGTGCTATAATTAACTCCCCTCTAGCTTAGAGAAATAGAAGTGGATAAATGTCAAAATAGGCCTTTCTGGTAAGATGAACCAACTTTGTCATAACTACTTAAACCAGTACTGCTGACTTGAAATCTGTACAGTACAGCAAGAGTTGTGGAAGTAGTATCTGCTTTCCTTTGTGGCCATGCTGTTATCTGTTAGAGCACGTCCAGAACATGTCTGTTCTCTGTTTAGAACACTGTGGGCATTGTAGGAATAAGTGACTGGTGCTCCTCCAGAGCAAATCACTGCTATTCCTTTGCCTCATCCCAACTCCAGCTGTATGCTATATGGACTGCCTGGAACAGTCTCTGCTTTGGATAGGCCTGCATCAGGAAACACAATTTGCTCATTGGATTTGTCCTGTTCCAGAGAAGGAAAAGGAAAACTTTCCCTTCTGGACTTGTTTACTGAGAAAAACAAACAAATCTCCTGTAGCAACATCATGAGCAGCTTTTAGCCTGCATCATGGATTCTCTGAGCATCTTACTAATTTCTTACACACTATTGAAAAAAGAGTATAATCTCCCCTGCTCTTAGTGCACTAAGGCTGCTGGTTTACCACAACAGACATCGACTGCAGACTCTATTAATGGACTTGGAAATGGCAGTGCACCTTCTGCTCCAACTCCCTGTCTATAATGGTCAACCTTTGAGACTGGTGAAAGGCATTCTAGCTTCACTTTTGTTCTTTTCTCTCTCTCGCCTCCGTCCATTCTACCAGGCCCAGATGCATTCAGCAAACATATTCAGTAGGAGCTGTGCTACACCTCATGAACTGGAAAGCAGCATAAGGCACCTGGAGCTTCTAGATCCAGGTAAGAAGCAGGAATGAGGCTTAAGTTCATGTGCTTTTTTGGAATTAAACACTAACTGCAACTTCTACTCATTCCAACTCCTCAGTTACATTCAGTTAATGTCTTTTAGAATTAACTTGTTCTAGCAGAGGTAACAGTGCAGAGGTTTTCACATACATGCACTTCTGACTAGCTATAAAACATCTGGATGTTGGTCACTCACACAACACAGAAGAGACTGTATCTTTAATGATCTTACTGCCACAAATCTTTTGAAGTTGGAAATCAGATAAATTCAGTCTCAGTCTGTGGTTGAAATTTTTATAGGCTCTTGAAATTCTTCCAACTGTTGTTTATCAATGAATTATTAATTAAACATGGAAGAAAGCTCTCTCACTGAAAAGGCTTCAGTCTTTGCAACAGTTTCTGTAGACTAGGCTTGATGGGTTCTTCTAAAGTACACTGAACTAGTAAAGTACCTGTGCACAGCAGACAGATGACCTTCAATTGTGCAGAATTAAGGCACCAAATAGAAGACAAAGCAACATCCAAAAAAAAAAAAAAGACAGGAGGTTTGCTTTAGAACTGCACATCTTCAAATACCACTTCTGGATATTCAACTCTTCTTAACTATCAAGGTAGATCTATGGTCTGAGTGTTTTGTACAGCTACAGGAACTGGAAAAAAAAAAGCCACTTAAATCTTCTACTGTGATAAACTTTACTTTTAGAAGACTCAGACAGTGGCTTTCAGTAAGGTATTATCAGGCAAGCCTAGCAGAAGCAGCAGCCACTTATCTCCTAGGAGACCCCAGACCAGAGGTACAGGCATGTGTCCTACTCACGCTTTTGTATTCTCTCAAACACGACTTACAAATGAAGAACTGAACCAATACCACTTCTCTGAGTAGAATGAGACAAAGGAAAATGTTTCAAGAGCACTAGAAAATCTGGACATAAATAGGTATGGATTTAGGTGACACAAAGCTAAGGAAAAGTAAATTCTGGAATTAAAACAGCTTTGTGATGGCAATTCCTTTAACATGAAACACTTGATTATTTAAATGACTAACGTTCAAAAGAAAATGCAGGTGAAAACTGCTCTCACAATACTTAGGCTTCAGTTCTGAGCTTCTCCAGTGAATTGCTCTAAAATGACTCTAACAGAATTTCCACTTTACAGTAAGGATCAGACTCACAGCAAACTGGATGTGCTAAAACAGAAGAATGAAACCAATGAGCTGTTAGACAAGCTGCCGGGCATACTACAGACAGGGGATGCAACTGCAATATCCCTTGGCCTGGCTTTAAACAAATCAATCAAGTATCTCATTTTTCAATAGATTTATTCAGCAGGAAGCCCAAGAGGATCTATGTCCTGAACACTCAAGCTGAGTTACTGCTTTTTAAGACTGCACCACTGTTGGTAACACAACTCCTTAGTGAGTCAAACTGAGAGCTCATTTTCATTCTTTTGATATCAGAGAGGAAAGGTCTTAGTCAGCTTCAGGACTGAGAACAACCACCTGAGTTTCATATTTACACATCTCATCATGCAGGAGAGTTCTTGTGCTGTTTCCCAGAGACACTGCGAATAGTAGCTGGTTTTGTAAGTGGCTTCTGTGATTGGAGTTCATCTGAAGCTGGAGCCTATTTTCCCCTTGATTAAGTAACAGGCAACTGTCTACAGAGAATTTAGGTAAAGGCAAGAAGTCCTAATACAGAATGATTATATCTCAGCCTACCAAGCAAAGAAACAGAGGAAAACTTGGAATTTTGCCTGAGTAAAGACTGAAATACTACATTTGTCTGTTTGCTTTTCATTTATACAGTTCTGGAGAGATGTTCAGGCATCCAGTCTCTAGACTGTGATAATCTACAGGCTCTCAAAAGTACAGATGCAGAATTACAAATGAAGCAAGGGACGGCATTTCTTTCAAAGGATTGGTGACTGGAAAGACAGGCTGCCAGGCTCGCTCCCCAAGGACACTGCTGGGACTGGATCAGGGATGGTTCAGTAAAGCTGTACCATCACATTTATTGCTATCTTGGACTTTCAGAGGAAGCACCTAAGAATTGATGTCCCATAGCAAAGCAGCCAAACGAGATTTTTTTTTTCTAGGCCCTTTGGAACATTTTCATGTTGCTGACCCTTCATTTTCTGCTTCCTGACAGCACACAGAAACTGGGTCCAGGGAAATTTTTCTGGATGGTTCAATGAAAGCAAAAGGCCTCAAATCATCTCAGATTTGTGCATTTTTCCCCAATTAAGTGATTTCAGTGGCTAGAGGGCAGAGTCTTCTTTTGAGTAAGACATTTCAAATCTTTTTCCTAGCAGAAGGGAAGTGTTCTCAGAGAAAGAGTTCTAGTCTCCAGAGATCAAAGAAACCAGAGGAGTTTTCACAGATCTTTACAAATGAGTAGAAATAGTCCCATGGCACATGAGTTGAAATACTTGTAGGAAAAGTTTCTCTGAAGTTCTTCACAGGCTGATCAAGAGTTCTTAAGGATCTGGAGATTTTTGTATTAACAGTTCCCCACTTTGAGAGAATCTGTTATTTATTGGGATGCCAGACAGTGATCACAAATAGCAGGGAAGGAAGAGAGAATTTGCAGAAGCTAAAGGTATTTAAGTGGAGTGCAAGTCACAGCAGCAGGAACCACAGCACATCAAGTGGGAGCCATGACAGTTGCTGAATCATCTAATTAGCTAACTTTGGCTACATGCCTGCAAATTTGACAGAGCAGGAACCACCTACCCAGGCGCTGAATTGCCTTTCTGAGGGTTGGATTGTGCACAGTGTCCAGCAGAAATTGCTTGGGCAAGAGAGGCTGCGTGCTACACATTCCCTTCATGAGTATAGGCTTGCCTCCCTCCATTCAACTGGCAGCATGCCCAGGAATAAGGTGACCATGTTCCAACTCTTGAACGTGTGCTTAAGGAAGACAGCAAGCTCTGGCAGTAGGAGGACACAATGGCAGGAAGCACAATGTATGTACCAAATGTTCAGCTAGCCAAGCACACCACACCAAAGACTCCTCTGGATAAAACATGCCTGGAGAAATCTCATGTGGCTGGCACAGTGGGAATGAAGTCTCTCTTTGTTAAATACCTTACTTCTTCAAAATTCACACTTGCCTGTCTGGGAAAGTGACAAGCATTCCAGCTGCCATCCATCCTCCTCATCCATTAGGAGGAAAAATGCTGAGATATGGTTAGCAGAACCCTGTTCTCAAAGGTTTCCATCTGCAGAAACTGCTGTTGGAAACTGATGCCATGTTAAGAGCTACCACTGATTTGTATCATTTGCATGGTAACATCAGGTGTCTCCTGAGTCACGTGCTGTCAAATATCTAAACAATACTCTGTTTAGATTCCAAAACAGAACATATGACCTCACAGCAGGATCACAGCAGTGCTGCTCTTAGACAGTGCTACAACTGTGTAAGAAGTGAACTAGGACTGAACCAGAGAGAACCGCTGGTCCTGCAAGGGCACTTCAGACACTGGTCAGACAGAGCATAAGGCTGCTTGTACAGACATTTCTTTTTCATGGGGTGTCCTGAAACCCAAATTGTTAGAAAAAGAAGGCAGGTACCTGCCAGATTACAGGTCTGTGTGCAGGCCCAGCAAACAGCAAACACTGTTGGAAGTGTGGAAATGTATTTTAATGTCCCTGTTTTGTAAAACTGCCTTTGCTTTCCTTAGCGTTCACTGAGCAGGCCACTGCAGGCATTCTTCCAAAGTCAACAGTGATGCCATTCACCTCCAGTAAAGACAACACATTAAACAGGTCAATCCTTTGTTGTAAAGCTCTGGCTTCTTTTAATTCTTTAAGTGCCAGACACCATCTCCCAAAATACACACCATCATCTGGTGAGCTAAAACTAGAGTTAAGGTGGGCAGTGTACAGGCACAGACTTCCCCTGGTGTCCTATTTATACAACTACTAATTGAATAGAGCTATTCCAGAATTCTCTTCCATGAAGTAGAAATTCAAAGTATAAAACAACATTTCTTCTGTGCTGAAAAGGTACCAGAAAACACACAATGATGCCAGCAGCTGCATAAAGTGGAGGGAAGTTTATTTGGCTGTTGGGCATATCTGGGAGCAGAAAGCTTAGTGGCTGTAAAAGACCTCGGCTCTCAGAGAAAAGCCACTTTAAACCATGCTCCCTTGAGGAAGCTTTTAAAAAGAAACCTGTGAGTACTACGCAAGAGGAAGGAGTTTCTAGTTTTGCCTTAGCAGAACAGTGCTGCTTCCAACACTGATCCAGATGTTACTCCTCAGATAACAGCCTGGTACTGCAGTTAGGTTATACCCTGCTGTTAGAATTGAACTTCTCTCTTAAATGCCAAGATATTAGGCACTTAGGCAGCCTACATCTGTGACACTTCAATACACAGAGAAGTTTTGCTCATGTTCCAGTGTCAGTGAGACAGGTTCCCAGGCAATCTTGCATCTTAGGCTCTCTTCGCTGACTACAGGTAGCTGCAAAACCCAGGATTTAGGAGTCTTAAGCACACTGTATCATCTGTCAAGAAAAAGCGCCTCTCCTACCAGGAAGGGCTGCAGCATGGCATAAGTACTTGCATTACAAACAATAATGATTAGAGGAATTTAGTATCTTTTTCAGTCAAAAAGGAAGATCCAGCAAATTGAGAATGTATAAAAAAAAAGGCAGAGAAGTGGAATGCTTTGAGACTGTGAGAGTTAAAAACGTAATGACAGGGAAATACAGAAATTCACAAAGCACTTCTGATGGAAGCCAATACTAATGGATTAAGCTGCCAAGTGCAGGCCACAAAGAAACAGATCAGAGAAGAATCGACAAGACATTTTATTAATCAGTCCTGGAACTGGACAGTGCTTGTCAGACTGACATCAGTTAAGCTTAGGAAAGGAATACTCGAGAGAAGTTCATTATAATGCACCTTAACGTTGCCCTGACGCATATAAAATGCTGTCTGCTAAGGGAAACAGAGCAGCCTGCTGCTCCCCTATCAGGACTGCTTAGCCTGACAGGCCGAAAGGATGAATTGAATTTTAAGTGAGCTTCAGATCAAGCCCCAGGTTTGCACCTTGAAGATAACAGCAGATGAGAATCTGCCCCACCGAATGGAAGGACATTCTGATGGCTCATCAATTGCCCCTGCAAGTGTAGTCAAATAGTTCTGTGCTTTCACAGGCAGGGCACTGGTACAATTCCTGCAGTTCACTTCCCTAGGTGCAAATCTATAGGCCACTTGCAAGGTCAGGATTCTGCCCACGGTAGTAAATCTAACAACATTTAACAGCTATTTTTCTAGAGCAGCCTATGATTTCTATCCAGACGTATCTTGAGTCATGGATAAGCTACACATGCAGTTATTCTGTGAATTTGATGTTTCAATATTGAAATGAAACAAGAGCTTATTTTGCTGTTATATTTTGATGCAAAACAACAAGATTTGGGCCCAATATACTACAACATATCTCATACCAAGTGCTTTCCTGTTTTACACCAGTATAAACTGTAATCACTCAGGGTTTTTTTATGGTTTTGTCTCTGATATGAGACCCTAAAATGCAAATACAACATCATAAACGTCCTCCTTTTTGTATTTTTTTAACTTTTTTTACCATTTTTATACAAAAAAAGAGTTGTTTCCAGCAACTTCAAGTACTGCAAGTACTGCAATAGTGCAGCACCATACTATGCAACTTTGCATAATGCAAGGTTATATAAAGGCAAAATAAAAAAACCCCTCTAGTAATTTAAAACTACACAAATCATGTGCACCATATAGGTCATAATCCAAAAACATTTTAATCCAAGTAAAATATTTGTTAAAACATTTACTACAGAACTGAAAAAGATTTATGGATGGCTGTATCCTAGTTTCTAGCTTTAGAAAAACCACAGCTAAGCAAATTACTCCTGCAGAGTTAAATCACTGCCTTCCTCTCCTCCCACTGTGCCCGGCAAGAGGAAAGCAAACCTGGCTGCTTGATTAATTAATTTGGCCTAATGTAATTTGATCTCTGCAGATTTTAAACTGTAATATCATCAAAGATTTTCATTCTTCATTTGGAGTTTAGCTGAATAGTTTAGGGAAATAATTTCTCTCTGCGTTAGTTATATTACAGGTTCCACTTCTCATTTTCATTCCACACACCTACGGCCACACTGTGGCCATGGCTGTGGTTTGGTACCCACCCAAGTGTTTTCCACAGATACACAAGGAATGCAGTGCCTGACACACAGCAGTAGCAAAACAGCTTTCTATGCTACACACGAGAAAAATACTTGAAGGAGAACAGTCTGTTGAAAAAAGCAAACAATGTCTTTGAAGTGTTAAGTAATATTTTCTTTTCTTTTTTTTAACTGCAGTATCTGAAAGTGACCTTGAAAAGTACAAAGTTGGAATTAGACCTATTACCTGTTTCAACATTTAGTTAAACAAGACATAATAAAGATTGTCACAGGTATATGAGATTTGTAGAAAAAAAAATGAGAGCAATAAGAAATATTCTTTAAGCTGAAAATAAAATCTCTTACCTGTTACATCACGATCTCAGCTTACAGTCACTACATTTCTGCTTATTTTATACAAGTGCATATGGCTATGAAGGTCCGGAGAGAATGAGAATAAAGTGGTATTAACCTGCTGAAAACTGCTTAAAAGTCTTAAGCTGCAACATATAGATGTTCCAATACCATTTAAAAAGAACATTCACCTTTCAGTTATTGCTGATTCACAATCTCAAAATATCAACATACAAATACTGGAGAGGAAAAAAAAAAAAAAAACAAACCCTCAGTAAATTTAGAGCAGCAAAGGTTTCTGAACTGGATGGTGACCAGATTCTGTGATTTCCTATCACTTGCTGATGATTTGAAGAGACATAAAATCAAGTTCAGGACTACCCTTTTTGAGCCTCATATTAATAATGTGGGGAAGAGACAGAGAGAGAGAAAGAAAATACATAATTCTCTTCGATTTTGGGGGAAAAATAGATTAAATTTTTTTCTTCTGGCTTTTTGCTACATTTCATGTCTGTTGACATGCACAATGGCACACAGCACTACTGCTTCAGGGGTGACCATTGTAAGTCTTTTAAAGCCTTGTTAGCAATTTTTATTGGAAACATGCAAATATAGTCACAGTAGTAATTCTGAAGGACTTCAATTGTATTCACTGCTTAAAGCAGGCACTCTGCTAGCTTTTGCTTCTCATTTTGGCTTTTGGTTCTTCTCCCACCCTGACACACCTGTCTTTTCCTTCTAGTGTCAAGAAATAACCATAAGTATATAGACATCTATTGCTATGTACCCAAAGAAAGGACTGTGGCTTGGAGTAAGTATTGCTTTTCTTTACATGGAACAAAGTTCAAGAAGTGAAGAAAAACACTTTAAAAAAAAAATCAGGAAAAAAGCTCAGATTCCATGTCTGAAGTTGAGAAACCTCAAAACGAGCCATGTTTGTTCTTGCTTTTAAGACATGTGCAAAATGCCATTTGGAGCCACACAACCTGATGGTTCTAGAAGTCAGAGAAGAAATCTTGAGGGCCCAAGTGAATAATAAAAGGTGCGATGCTGAGAGGCTGGCAATAGGGACTGTCAATGAAAAAACCACCTACAGTGGGAAAAGAGCAGAGAAGCAAAAATTTCATGTTAATTTCAAAGACTGGCTGAAGCTAAAGCTCCGTTTAAATTTCTCTGCTCTTTCAGCTGCAAGTGGAATTTTCATTGTACAAAGGGCACTTTTAATTCTCTGAAGGTATTGAAACATCTAACACTTTCAAGGTTACCACTTTCTAAACGAATAACTGACAGCTCATTCATATTTTCAGTAAAGCAGAGAAATGTAAAATATGCAGCAAGGAGGGGGGAGGGGGCAAGTTTACGATGTGGTTAGTAACTCCCAACAAATGACAAAAGGAAAAAAAAGAAATGACTTCTATAAATCATCTGCAATGACTGCCATCATGTTGGAAAAGAGCATAGCGCCCTCCTTGTTTCTGAAATAAGAACAAGTTTCTTTGGCTTATGAATGTTCATCGGATGGAATCGGTTCAGAGAATGTTTGGTTTGAAATTTTACAAAGCTGGGGTTTAAAAAAAAAACAAAAAACAACCAAACCAACCAACAAAACCAAAAAAACAACCCCCAAAGAATAAACCCCAACACAAAAATTCAAAACTACAAACAGTTGCCAATCAGGGAAGCTCCAAAAGAGGGGACCGTGTGGGAAAGTGTGCAGAGGAAAGATTCCTTTAATGAATATTTGATTAACAAAAATGGGCTCTTATCAGCCATGCTTTTTCTGCTCCGTGATGGCTTCCTTTCATCCATAGGCCAGCAAATATATCAGTGGTGTCTGAGCACCGCTCAATTTGACTACGCCCCCAAGCCCTTGCTCTTCAACACTAGCACGCAGATGACAACAGCAGGCTCACCACTACTCGTCAAGAAAGCTGCATTTTTTTATTAAAGTACCACCAACACCAAATCAAAGCAAGAGCTAGGGCAGAAGAAAAACCTTTTAGGATATAAAGACATTCCTAAGCACAAATACTTAGCTTAAGAATAACAGCTGCAGTTAATTCCAAGACAAGCAGCTTGTTATATAAGCCACCCCTTATTAAAGCTTTTCTATTATTTCCTTCCCTACAATGGGGGGCATAGGGGAGGAGGAACTTTACATTGCTTTGAAGTACTATTCTTAAACCCTCTTCATATTTAAAGCTTCCCCTGCCTCAGCAGCAGAGTCTGTTAGAAAACAGAGTGTAAGGCAATCTTTAAAAGAGCATGAATTAAAGCAAACCTACTGAAAAGCAACAGGTGAGGTCTGAGTAGAGAACTGCAACCAACAATGCTGCTTATTTTGTGGGGTGATACCTTAATAAAGACTATCGAGTCCCTTGGTAGAGCCCACAGCCATTGTTATGCTGAAATCTACAAAAGAGAGAAAGCATGGAGCTGGGGGCCCCTGTCCTGGAATTCCAGGCAGGTGCACACACTCCTCAGCAGAAAGAGGATTCTTTCAGTTTGAGCACCAACCCTTAGAAAAGTACTGGCCTATGGCTGAAGTGTGTCACTTTTCACAGCAGCACTCGACAAGAACTGGGACAATTAAATAGCAAGTTTTCATGGGGACCTTGTTGCTGCTTTAGATTCTTGTAAATGTAAGGGGGGGAAAGGAGAACCCTTTGCTTTAATATATGATTGACTACTAAAATGCTTTCTGTAGAAATAGTGGATGGAAAAAATCAAGGGTGGGCAGACAATCTTAAAAGTGAAGAAGGCCACAAGAACAAGTGCAATTTCTTTTTCTTTTTTTCTTAAAAAAAAAAAAAAGAAAGAAAAACCAGAAATCAAAGGAAAACAAGCAGCTTTTTGGAGCTCTAAAGAACTGATTGTAACATTATTGTCGTCCTTTCTCTGGGCAATACAGACTTAACTGTGTGTTCCTGTTGTTACATGCAAGAGTCCTTCTGTGAGAACTTTGTTTAATACTGATTTCACAGAATGCAATCTAATACAGAGAGACAGACTAAGATTAATTCCCTTTTGTTTGGTTTTCAGTATTTTGTGTCCAAGTGAAAAGCCTTCTTGAATAATTGAAGACTGTGTCTAAAGTCACAGTTACAGTATGCTGATCTTAAAGACTGTGAGGAAACTCAGGTACTGATGCTTAACTATAAAAAATAAGATAAAACAGTATTTTAACCCATATTGTACTAAGTTTATTACACACCATATTTACAAAGTTAAATGTTAACTGTAAAGTTCCTATTGTGGGTTTGATTGTTTGGTGTTTTTTTTTAATGTCTAGGTTTTACTGTTTAAAGAACTATGCCCTGCATTTAATAAATCCTATGACAAGTACAGGTCATTAACTATATCTTTGTGACTGCATTAGGAAACAGGCAGTACTCTTGTGTTACAACAAAACAGTTTATTTGTGATCAGTGTTTTATATTCTATACATCCTTCACAAATTTAATTTTACATAATCGGATACTTCATTTAAAACGTAAGATTTAAGCTTCTAGTTCTTCCCTATAACAGAAGGCTGGTATAAGTTATTTGAAAATGAGGTAACATTTCACAGAACATTTTTTTTTCTTTCAAGTTTTAGAGAACTAAATTTGCATTTTGTTAAAATCAAAAAGTAGGAAAAAGATGTTTCTTTACAAATGACTTTGCTCAAGTATGTGTTCAAAGAAAACAGGATAAAAAGGCTTTTTTTTTTTCTTCTAACATTCTGTACTGTACTGTGTTGTTCAATCAATAGGAATTAGCTTCTGCCATTTGCTAAAAGAATGAGTAGTGGGGAACAGGATAAGTTGGGAATTTCATAACTGGTAACAGAACCATTCTCTTGGGTAAACCTACAGAGAGAAGAAAGGGAGAGGACTCCAAATAAGTTCAATGATCCAAGAAAGTCAAATAAGAGCTTAACAGTAGTGTTCTCATTAACCTTTTCCAGATCAGTCAGTCAATGTGACTTTAGGGTGCAGAGTCCCATAAACAGTAACACTTCAACACTTCCTGCTGTTTCAAACAGATGGTTAGCTTAAAGTTTGCTGTTATTTCTGTCCTGGTGTTTGGCAAAATTGAAGTAAGCAATGTTCTCAAAAGCAGAGTGTGTACATGGACTTGAAGCTCTACTTCATCGTCTTTATGATAATTCATCTCTACTATCTCATTCTAGGTCCTGTGTTAATTTCACAGGCCAGTTACAATTACAGATATTCTAAACAGGCACTGCTTTGCATAACAGAACTCACAGGGAAACTGCTCAGCAGTTTTGATAAGCATCCAGGTAGGTCAGCCAAAAAAAACCAAAAAAAACCAAAACCCAAGCACCTACAGTACATTCTGCAGCTGCTTCATTATTCTCCATTTCCTGTCCTGTACTGAAGTGGCAAATCTGGAAAGATTAATATCTGCCTGGTTTCATGATTATTACAGAGTTCTTGTGGCCTCGAAAACTTCTGCACAATTCAGTGTTTGTTTGGGTTTTTAATCTTGCCTATTTAAATTCTAGTATTTAACCTATGTATCCATTTAGAAATCACAAAGCAGCAACAGCAGGTATTCCAGAGCACCAGATGATCAAAGTGAAGTTTCCCAACATGCAACAACTTACAAAGGCAAAGAGATGTTTACCTTACAGCCAAAAAAGCATTATCCCAGTACTTCGCATCACAATCAGAAGACATTAAAAACAGAAACTCTTTATGTGAAAAATGGGGGCAGTCAGAATATTCCACAATGCTTTGAAGTCAGTGATATGTCACATACACACTGCTGAGTGATTAAAATCCAGCTCCCAAAATAGGCATCATGAGAGAAAAAAAAAAAAAAAAAAAGAAAAATCCACAAACAAACAGAAAGAATGAATGGGAGAAAAAAAAAAAATCAAGCTGCAAGGAAAGTTGGTAACAACTCTATTCTTCAGCAGGGAAAAGATTCCTCTTATGGCACTATGTGCCTCTGCCTGGAGAAGCACCACTCATCTTAGTGATAATCCTTACGTACAGCTTGCCATACCATGAAATAAACTCCAAAGTAAATTTCCTTTTGTTTTTTCTTTAAGAAAACACCTAACTCACCTTCATGTAATGCAACACAGAAGGCAGTACAGAGAGCAGAGGGGCAGTGCTGCTGTCAGCTGCTGGGCTGTCAAAGCACTTGACCAGTCAGCAGTAGGGCAGGACCTCTAACACTACAGAGGTTTGCTTCAGTTTGGAGGGGAGAATTCTGCACCGGGAGTGCAGCCTGTGGACCCAGTCTCCTCCTCCTTTGCACTGCAGGAGTACTGAATAGGTCTTAGTCAAGCAGACTGAACACTTTCAGTACAGCAGCAGCATTCTTCCCCTGTTCATAGCCCACACATCTAAAAGCAAGTGATTAAGTCCACCTTCCAAATAATGTTAACCTTTATAATGCTATCAGGAGATTTGGTATTATCCAAGCTATACAAAATTGAGAGGAAAAATGATTACAAATGCTCAAAAATTACTGGCAAAATACAGACTCAGTTTCCCATAAGAAAAGCAGGAAGCCTGGAAACATACTCAGCTTGTCATTTGAGTGGCAGGCTTCCACCCAGTCCCTGTGACAAGGACAGTGGGACTGGTTCTGGTGGGCTTGCTTCATGTGTGCCAGCACATATCACTGACTCCAAAGTGCTTTGCTCCCATTGCCACATAAACCTCATTCAAAGTAACCAAAAGGGCCAGTTAGAGGTATGCATTGTTAGTCTAGCATAAAAAGCAGCCAGTGGGTAGGGAAAAGCTGAGTTAATAAAAACCCTTCCATCACACTCTGATTATCAGCTTATTTCACGATCTTTGTGGAACCAGTGCTTTGCCAGCCTAACATCACTATGATTCTTAGTAAAAAGCATTGTGGCAAATTACCATGGCCTAGCTTCCTTGCAATCTGATTGCTAACAGTACAAGCTACACCAAAACCATTCTGCCTGTCCCAAGCAGAAGCATTTTAGCCTGCAGGGGGCTTGAGGGAGTGTATATACACATGGACTTCACAGAGTTGGTGGCATTATGAAGCTTTGTCCACAAGGCACTTAGACTTGGGGACAAACATTTCACCCATGTTACTGTAATGCCATTTAGATAAATAGGGGTCAGGGATGCTGAAATAGGCCCTTCGGTAATCTTTGAATGGAGCACAGATTGGCTGTAAAAAGTAAGGGAACTACTCCAATTCAGTTTCAGAATGAAAGGGAACAGGCAATTAGAACAAGCAGTCCTTCCACAAATCAGGCAAAGCATAGGCAAAAAAGCTACTCCAACCAGAAAAGAACCACAAGGTTATGGCATAAATATTGTTGTTGTCATGGTTTAAAAGCTTTCATCCTTTTGAATTTCTCCTTGGACTGCCACATTTGGTCTGCCACAACAGTTTCTGTACCATTTTTAGTGTGTGAATTACTGGGCTATACATACCGTAAGCTGGTGCAGCTGTACTGTAGCCGTACGGCGCTCCATAGCCTGCAACAGAAACAGAGGGATGGGTTTCATTTCCTACAGGGCCTGAAGGCAATTAGTGTTTACACAACAGTGAACAAAAAGGGACCCCTTCTGGCACATGAAGCAGGAGCACATGAAAACCAAACTTGCACTAATAGGAAGAAGTTCTGCACTATGAGGATGGTGAGACATTAGAACAGGTTGCTCAGGGAGGTGGTGGAAGCCCCATCCCTGTAAGTCTTTAAGGCCAGGCTGGATGGGGCTCTGAGCAACCTGATCTAGTGTAGGGTGTCCCTGGCCATGGCAGCAGAGGTGGAGCTAACTGATCCCTGAGGTCACTTCCAGCCCTGATCATTCTATGACTAATGCATACAAACACCACGGAAAACAGGAAAATCCTCCTGCGTGGCGGCGGGAAGAATAAGCTACACAATGACTTTCTTAAGCCTCAACATCAGAGATAAATTCCATATTTCATTTCATTTCAGTTGAAGCCCTCCAGTCTGTATTGTCAGAGCATGGAGCTGGCATGATCCAGGTCTTGGTTACTATATCTCAGCAGTTCATGAAGGCTTTACTTTATTCCTGGTGCGATTGCTTGTGTCCATCACAATACCCAAGATATTTCTGAGAAGAATAGGGCCTGAAGAGAAATAATCTATGAAGGCTAAGGCCAGTGAGAGCTTAACAACTACACCAGCTGGGAAACTAAACTTATTTCTGGAGTAATTCCATGCTGGCAAGAAGCACACCCCTGGCAGGTTCCAGTCTCTCATAAATGACTCCTCAGGCAGAAAGACAGTTCCAAAACCAATGTTAACAGCCATTAAAAATGAATCACTGGGTTTTAATACTTATAATTACAAGAACATACAGGAACAACGAAGATGACATGGTCAACTGTGCCAGGAAACAGATCTACCAACCAACAGAGCTGTGCTGTTAGCACGTGTGAACCACTAAAGGGTATAATAAGAGCTCACGAGGGTAATCTGCAAACCTAAGCAACCTAAGCACAAGGAATACAAGTTCTGTTTTTGAGAAGCTGTTGAATTTGCTTTGACTAAGAAATCTCCAGCAGCTCATTCTTACCAATTTGTGGTTCTTATTCCATGTAAAAATAATGTCTAGATTCCCTTCATGCCATCTGTAAGCCTCAGACATGTTGCACAAAGAGCAATGCGCTTTTAAAAGGAAGGGGATAGTGAACATTTCATTGATTTTCTTAAGTTTACATTTTAATGCCTTGCACCCTATGTGGCTCACATTTTAAAGGCAGAACAACATGACAAGAAGCCTTATGCTATTTTGTACCAGCTAGTAGTAGCTGAGCACTTCAGCTCAAGCTGGAACAGTTTTGCTTCTAATTGGGTGCCAATCTGCCCTGACCAGGCACTCATCTGTTCTGTATGGTAAGCATCAAGGATAAATGTGGACCAGAAGGCCCTTGGATTTCAAAAGATGTTTCTGTTAATCAGAGCAATGCAGCAGGGACGACAAATTAACATCAGCCAGAGTACAACAGAAATTCTTTTGGTTTAGGTTTTTTTTGGCTACCACAGAAGCTACTCATAGATGCTCTGCTCATCTGCAATTCATGTAGAAAGTTTCTGGGTGCACAGTGACTCCAAAACATACCAAATTAAGCTCCACAAGGGTTTGAGAAAGCTACTCCTAATGCGAAAGGGTACATGATCCAGGAGGTTCTTAGCTGGGAAGAGATCTGGGAATTGTGCCACAGTTCTGAACTATGAAGACAAAATGATAAAGCCAGGAAAGCCATTCTGCCCATAACTGTGAGCTCTGTGCACTCTGAGCTTCAAGTTGTACACTCAGAGAAGACCGGCACCAGCAGCTTTTCAGCTCTTTGATTTATTTAAAGCCCCATGAATTCTCCTTTCTGCTTCATCTCAGATGATTAAAGCAGAAGTAATAGTTGCATAGGTGAGTGACGTGCATGGACAAGAACAGTGCAGCAGCCAGAACTTAAACTCTTACCTATCAGTGTTGAGTCTTACCTGGTGTTATGTATCCAGTAGCAGCAGCTGCCCCAACAAATGCCCCTCGTGTTAAAGCACCTCGTCCTCTGCCTCGAACAGCCTGGACTGCTGCAGAAACAGCTGTATTGACAACCCCTTTCGTCTGCCCAGAAAATCAAAAAGCAGCAATTCAGAGAGTGAAAGTTGCTGGAAGGAGAAGGCCATCTGCATTAAATCACCATCTGAAAAATCCCTTTAAACATGCTTAATGAGCCAGCCTTGCTGAAGGCAGAATACAGACTGGAGAAGTGCTGTCCTAAGGAGTCTGACTGACAGAAACCAAGTGAGTCCCTTGCCAGGTCACTGCCTGCAGTGCACAGCAGCATGCACCAAGGGCTACGCACTCCCTCTGCTAAGTCCTGGCTCAGCATGCTCAGGCTGCTTGTTAGTCACCTCCATTTTGGCTGTGTGAGCATTGACACTGGTAGCTTCTGCCCCTTTCTCTGCTTTGCTCCAGTGCTCTTTCCCACCTCCTTACACACTTCTTGTCCATCTACAATGTTGTCTTCGCTTCTCTCCTACCATTCTGAACCTTCAGGTTCAGGATTTCACCCCAAAGACAATTAACCACCTCTTGGCAACACTGAACTGCTGTAACCTACACCAGAATGGCACCTGCCTTTTCCCATTGTCACCACCTACAAGTGAAGGAGTAGCAAGGAGTTACATGAGAGCACAGCTTTGCTCTACTAAATACTCTGACTACTCCCTGAAAACAATAAACCCAAGCAAATCCAGATATTTCTAAAACAAGTTTAGCTGTTACTTCCATCACTGACCTACTGGAAATAGAACACATGGATAACAACAAAGAAGAAAAAACAGGAGTTGTTTCTTGTCTTAACAGTGCATGTTGAACACTGTCCTGTGAGGTAGCATTTTTCTCTTTTACTACACTTTCTACACAGTAATGGAAACTGAAATACTTCTAACCAAAGTTTTGGTGAAATAGAGAGGAGTTACTCATAACAGAACAAATCCAAGAATTGACTGTTATCTTTTGTGAGTGTATGTTATGATATATTCTGCTCCAGAGTGAAATCACAAGAAAATTCTAATGTATTTGCACAAAACAGACACAAATTATAGTGCTTGGGAATTGGTTCACTGCAGTCCTTTGGAGGAAGAACACTGTTGGTTAGTTTCTGCTCTGTTCAGCCTTAATAGATTTGAGAGATCATTTGTCAGATCATTAAATCCAATGAACAAGACCAAACTTTATTATACAAGTATTCTTCACCACACGAAATGGCTCATGTGAAAAGCTGAAGATACAAAAAAGGTAGAAAAAAAATCTTAGCTTACTCTGGAGCTCAGAGTTAAAGCCTTTGCATGGCTGCAAATGACTACATCTGAAGGAACACATTACAGGTCTGGCCTGAAACACAGGAGACTACCACTTCATCACTGCTAGAACTACTGCTGAATCTCTTCTAGCTAAGCAGCACCTTGTTCTTCATGCCTTCTTTGTTTCCCACAATACAGCCTGAACTATCAGATTATGTTGTTATACTACAATAATTATGAAATATAAAACTAGAAACCTTACACTTGTGCATAAAACGAGACTAAAATCACTTGCTTCTTGTAGAAGTCCCTGTGTGATAAAATAGTCCAGAGCTGTGCTAACAGAACGACCCAAAGAAGCCAACTAACAGTTCTTACCTGAGGAAGAATCTTCTTTTTCTTGTTGTTTGCTGCATTAGGCCCAGAAAACAGTTTTTCAAGTGCTGCTAATGCAGCACTTGCTTTTGCTACTTTCTTGTTTGGGCCTGCACCTCTGAACTTCTGCCCATCTACTTCTACCTGAAAATTGAGACATGTTTATGCCTAGCATTTATCCTTGGTGTGCCAGCCATAAAGAACTTCAGCAGTAAAAAAAACAAACCAAAATCATCAGTGTGCCATGTGACAAATGTCTATTGCTCCTAGATTTTGATGCTAATGAAGAAAGACTAAGTGATACTGTGAGGCATTCTATAGCAGGAATCTGCAAACAAGTGCAATTGAAAGGAGGACCAGCATACTTACTTGGTACTGAAGTGAGCCCATGTGCTTGAGCTCCTCAGCACACTAATGAAGACATCAAATGAGTTTACCCTTTCCTACAGGCATTCCAAATACCTCCAGTAAGTTGGCAACAGGAGACTGCAATCGGGTTACTGACATGGGGCTATGTTACACTTGGTAACACTTGGCAAAACTTGCAAATCAGGTATTTTTGTCAAGCTGGGGATCTTCCACTTCCCTCTTTCTCCTCATGTCATGACATGATGCCGTTTGGGGCTGTCAGAATCCAGTTTTAATTCTCCTTGTATTTTCCTAAAGCATAAAATTCTTTCCTTTTCCCAATCTAGTCATGACAGCAGCAGTGAGAGTACAAAAAACTGCAATCACCCCCACAGATGTGCATTGCGAAAAGCAAAATCCAAAACACCTGACCTATATCAGCAAGCAACTCCAAAGGCTGAGGCACTGTTAATAAAACCACTCAGCAGCTCTTAACTCTGCTTCACTCACCTCCATCACAAAGCGCTTGTCATGACTTCCACCTGTCTCAGAGATGAGCTCATACTTCAGACCTCTTCTTTTTTCATTGAGCTCCATCACTGGGTTTTTGCCACTTGCTGTGAGTATAGGGCCCTGAGTTCTTACCTAGAGAGACATTTACAGTGTTGCTTCAGAGCCCTCATCTCTTCAAAAGGCAGACAAACTGACAGCACTGTGGCACTGGCTTATAGTGCCACAGGGCCAGCCTCTTAAGAGAATGTCAGAATGATCACTGTGTCAAGCCTCTGCAAGAGCTTGTTCTTGCCAACACTTAGGCCTCAGCAGGCTCCTCCAGAGCAGTCCAGTATCAGTACCTGTAACACTGTCATGGCTTTAGTGTAGCATGCTGCACTTGAACAGCAGATGGAAAACCTCTCCTCTAAAGAGTGGCAGGGGACAAACAATACTGCAGAAGTCACACCCTCTGTTATTCCTGTTAGTGAGAGCTACTGTCCTGGTGCTGTGGTGTCTACACAAACTGACCATTACACCAGCAGCACTTGGAATTTCGACCCGGAGAGTATCCAGAGCTGAAGCTCAGGCCACGGTGTCAAGTTCCTTGGAATTGCATGCTTTATCACTGAAAGGAGAGATTAGCCTTCCCAACCCTGCACACATCTCTGCCGCTCGATCTAATTACGTCCTGGCACCACTGGGCTTTGACTGAAGAGGTCTCATGTCCCAGGTCACATGTTTCAGCAGAAATATCTGTAACTGTTTGGAATGCAAGGAAGGTAAAGCTGAGATATCCACACCAGCACATCAGTCTGTAGTAGAGTGCACTCAGCTATAGATACAAATGAGTACTCACAGAAAAAAAAAAAAAAGCAACGTGTTGTTTTGGATAAAGACTAAGAGTCCCAGTAGCAGGGCTTGCCCCTTCTAAGTAAAGTGTCTCAGAAGTGTAAACATGGAAAGCCAAGGTCTTGACAAGTATTCAAGGAGCAGAACAATTACTTGTATTTACAACAGAAACTCTCCAGTAGTTCTGGAGAAATGCATTATAATGGAATGGAAAGCAGGAATTTACAGTCGTTTATCAGTACAGCCCCCAGTGAGCTTGCAAATCAGGTAGACAAACTTAAAGATGCTCCTCAGTCTTTACATAGAATGCTTCCCTTAAAACCCTAGTGGCAAACAGGAACATCGATTGAAGAAATCAGGAAGAGAAGGGTGGAAGGGATGACATCTAGGCAAGAGCTGAAAAATCTCTGCTTTCTCAATGGTGAGAAGAACAAATACCAGAAATACTTCATGTACTACAGACACACCACAGCTGGATTCCTGGGGACATTAAGCCCAACTTGGCAAAGTTACTGGAATTTTGTCCTTTGAGGAAGACTTATTTTTTACAACTTCAGTAAGAAAAGAAGCACGACACTCTCCTTAGAGCACCTGGCTTCAGATTTAGGTAATAAAGTTAAAGTATATCCTATTGAAACTGGAGCATTTGCAATGCATCATTTTCTAGCCTATTCTAGATGCGTAAGAGTATTAGGTTTTACATTTCTTAACATCTCCTCATGAATTTTTAGATTCATATTGGCCTTTGCAGCAGTTTAAAACAGTCTGTGTAAGTACATCTTTCTGACTGAGACACTATTGCAAAACTAAGTGTGAAATTTGCCTTACTAGAGCCCAAAGGCACTAAACAAGAGGGAGATGTCCCATACGTAGCTAACTAGAAGAGACTACACCTGTCTCAGAGTTCATGGTCTTATGAGGACAAGATGGCTACTTCACCTTTAACTCAAGCAAATGAGCCACTGAGCTCAGCTGTTTGCCCCAGTAACACAAAGGCTATGGTAAATTCTAGACTGAAGACTATCTTTTATTTCTTCTCCAGCACCCTAGCTAAAACACCATTCTCTTATTGGAGATGAGGAAAAAGAGCCCCCAATACCAAACCCCACAGCTCTCCACCACTCATACATTTGAATGCAATACTCACCTCTAGGGTAGCGGAGGTGTCAGCTGTGGAATTTCCAGTATTATTGCTTGAGATTGAAGAAATTGTTTCATTTTTACCTTCAGTATCTGATTTTTCATCCGAACTCATACACTCTACATCTGCATCAAAACCAGTGGGATACCCCATTGCTTGTAAAACCTACAACAAAGCCACATGAAGTCGGCTGTAAAACAGGTAGTAGTACCAAAACAAAGCTGACCACAACACAGAACGTCCATGTGCTTAGTAAAGGCAGATTGCTTAGAAATACATTTTGTCCTGTGTTATCATGGGACAAATATACCATGGCAATGTGGAAATAACACTAAACCCAGAATTTTAATCCCTAAAGCTAGCAATTACTCATGAACATCATCCATAGTCTCAAGAATTCCTCATAAAAGAATAGATTCACTTTCAGAAGTGCATCCACTGTGTGACACTGCTAAACAGTCTGATAAGGAGATGGTTTTGCACAACTTTCCTCCGTGTCTACAGACAGATCAAGAAATGGACTGTGGGTCAAAGAGGACAAACAGTCTCATGAGAGCTAAAGTATTGCACTGATACAAGATGGTACTTCTGGAGTTCCCTAGGAAATGGCAGGTACCAGCAGGCAGGTACCTCAGTAGTACAGAAAACCTGACCCTGAAGCTGAACGACTGACACCATCTCCCTGGGTTGCATCTCTCAGGACACAAGAGGGTAAATGGTTCCAGCGCAGGGAGCAAATCCCCAAGTGAGCCGTGAGGCAGAGGAACGCCCTGCTAGCAGAGTTACAAACTGTCTGCACAATGATTACCTCACAGCCAGCCACGCCAACTAGCTGCAGGCTTTCCTCATACTGCCTACAATCAGGAGCTGGAAAGCCAATGAAAATGTACTGATGAATGTACCAGTTCCTGCAAAAACATCCTGCCCTGAGAAGGCCAGCTCCCCTGCGAAGGAAGGCCAGCTCCCCCAGTGCAGTTGCACAGAGGTACTGGACACAGGCTCTAAAGAATCTGAGAAGAATCTGAAGCTCCCCTGAAGATTTATTCTTATGAATAGTTTGCAAAGTCACTGAACTGAGAACTGCATGGCTAACTCCAGGCTCAGCTCCCACACAATTGTAGTGCATCTGGATGCTTTTTCAGGGCTTCTGGATTTTAAATAGCCAGATCTAGAAACTTAAACAGTCACATTATTCAGAAGGTCTGGCAAAGCAGGGCCCAGCAAAGTGAGGCCTTGCTGTGTTAAGGGGAAAAAAAAAATACCCCCCCAAACTTGTCTCTACCACACCACCCATTTCCTCTTGGCCTGAATCATGGTTGTTTTGAAGTGCAGCCCAGGATTTGTGTATGTATAAATTTAGAGAAAACAGAGCTGGGTAGGCACCAGCACAGATCTGGCTGACGCAGAGAAGTTCAAGGGCAGACAAGTCAGAGCTCTTCAGGGCAAGTTTTATATTAGTTTTTAAAACAACTGCAGGGAGGGAGGCAAAATAAAAGAATGAGCAGAAGGTCTGGAAGGACACACATGCAGAGAGCTGCTTTTGCTGGAGGAACAACACATTCCCTCAGATACTTCTGGACACTTTGAACTTGAAAGCACACGGGACAATGGGTTTTCAAAACTGAAATCAAAGGGAAACAGAAAGTTACCAGATGAAGCATCTAAAAGGGAGATTCTTGTTCAAAACAAAACAAAGTCCAGAATGACAGATGGGCTTCTTCCTGTCCTAACTGCAGTTCTTTTAGAAGAGGTTCTCTTTCATATGAACTGTCTGCAGGAAACTTTTGTTTCTTCCCAGAAACCCAGCAGGCTGGGTCTGCTTTAGCAGTCTGAACTATCCTCATGAAATCCAAGAACATTCGTGTTAGGTGTTCAGCTGTCGCTGTTTACATATCTAAGCTCTGTCATACGGAGCAACCTATGAGAAGCCTCAGTACGCTGACCAGTCTCTTACTGAAAAGTTGACTGGAGACCAATCATTTACACACGTTGTTTATCCCAGTGTGCAAAGGTGCACATTTCAGGCACTGGAGACAGGAAACACCGTGTTTCCAGAAGCTCACAATCTGGGAATGGACAAAGAGAAGGGAGAGGAGAAAGAGGCAGCTACCAACACGCTGTTTTTCAAACCAACAGGAGGAAGGAGTAGAACAGAACTGAACCCCTCCAGTCCAGAACATAACCTCCACATTCCATCTGTTGTCACATGAGCTGATCTGCAGAGCCCTGGGGAGTTCTCCCTCCTCTCTGCTAGTATAAAACCAGTGGTGCTATTTGGACCATGCCCACCTGTGTCTGAAGTACACAGGCAGTAGCTCAGTTTCACCCAAATTTCTATTTTGAAGTTGCATATTACTAGTTCTAACTGTATTACATAGTCTGTGTTGCAAGATCTGGGTTAGCAGATGACTTCAGGCTGCCTTACCTTCACTGCCACGTGGAGCTTGGCTGTTTTCTTAGAAGGTCCTGATGCTTCGTATGTCGTACCATCAACATCTACAGACATTGTGAAGACTGGGGCATGGACTGGACCAGACTGTGACAGCAGCTTATACTGAAGCCCTGGCCTGATTTGGTTCAGCCTCATCAGAGCATTCATGAGATCTATTGCTTTACTATCTAGTACTAGTACAAGATAGTAGAGAGGGGAGTGAGGGAGGAGGGGAAGAAAAAAAAAAAAAGGAAAAAAAAGAAGAAAAATGAACAAAGAAAGATGAACAGAAAAATGAAGGAGTTTGCATTTCAGCGCCTTTTGTCTATATAAAGGAACAACAAACAACCCCTCAGACTCTCAGAGGTTGAGGATAACCACGACAGTGTTAAATCTTTAATAAGCCATTCTACTTTAGGATAGCAACTATAATTACCCATTTAGTTAACACAACTGTTCTGCAGTTAGCTGTATGCTTCCTGGCTGCTATGAAAGGAGTAACAAATTTTGTAGGTAGCGAAGAACCAGATTCTGAACAGGCACCAAAGCAGCACAACAAAAACAGCTTTGGAATTCACTGGACCCCAGCAATGCTGACAGATGTCTCATCTGTGCATATACACAATGCCCACGTTTTGCAGGTGAAGCATTCTATTTCTCTTGTAAGAGGTCTTGAGAGACCAACAAGTAGCACAAGAAGGGGAACAATGCAAAAAGGCAAATCTTCACATGGCCAAGTCACTGCAGTATTTTGTGAAAAAGACCTGAAATCCAAACTAACAAAACTCCACAGTACAGAGACATTTCCAATAAAACTACCTCAGCTGCTTAGGCAACTTTAATTTCTCTGTAACCTGACTGGTAATCTCATTTAAAAATGAAAGCCATTCAGTTAGCAAGCATGGCAGGGGAAATTCAAATGCACACTAATACACGCATCTGACATTCAGAATGCGAGATGACAGAGAACATTTTTTTGTTCCTATGTCCTTTGCACATGCTATTGCACACCAACATGGAGAAACTTCTAAACCAGCTCCCACTGCACATCAAATCTTTGCAAACAGGATGGAGAAGTGTTGCACTTACTTTTCCTCAGGTTACGTTTCATCTTTTTATTTGGATCTTTATCATCCCCAACACTATCTTCGAACGGTCTCTTAAGAGCGGATGAGCCTGTACCTAGGGTATAAATTTTCTTGTAATATGGATATGCTATTAGAAAACCAAAATTCCACAGCAGGAGTCTGATAGCCACACACTAATATGCATGTTTCAATGAAAAGAACTCAACCACCAGTCAAAGCTTTCCTCTTGCCTATTACTCACTGTATCCAGAAAAGGGCCACTTGGATGATCAGAGGGCTGGAGCACCTCTCCTATGAGGACAGACTGAAAGAGTTCTCCAGACTGAACAGCTCCAAAAGGAGACTCTGAGGTGACCTTATTGTGGCCTTTCAGTATCTGAAGGGGGCCCACAAAAAAGCTGGGGAAGGACTTTTCAGGATGTCAGGGAGTGACAGGACTAGGGGGAATGGAGCAAAGCTGGAGATGGGTAGGTTCAGGCTAGACATGAGGAGGAGGTTCTTCAGCATGAGAGTGGTGAGAGCCTGGAATGGGTTGCCCAGGGAAGTGGTTGAGGCCCCGTCCCTGGAGGTGTTTAAGGCCAGGCTGGATGAGGCTCTGGCCAGCCTGATTTAGGGTAAGGTGTCCCTGCCCGTGGCAGGGAGGTTGGAACTGGATGATCCTTGTGGTCCCTTCCATCCCTGACTGATTCTATGTCTGTTCTCAACATCATGGGCGATACAAGCAGTGCAATTCTGCAGTGCTGTTGTTAAAAGTTACTCTACTGCAGGAACTCCAGCACTATTGTTTTTACAATAGATAAACATGGAAATATATTTTTATTAGATACAAAATATTTCCTAGGAAGAATCCTGAGTAATTCTTATTATGGACACTCCTTACATGTTTTTTAACCAGTCAACTCTCTTTTAACCAGCCTCCCTTCCCCAGTATAAGAATAAATCACTACTTCTACTTTTTAGATCCTAAAGGACTTTATTTAAAGGAAATTTTCTGCTACATTCTAGCTGTACTGCTGCTCCTCTGGTGGTATTTCTAGAGGACAGTAGTTCCAAACATTCTTCCAGCAGTGCTATTATGTTTTTTTGTTTTTGTTTTTTTTTTGTTTTTTTTTTTTTTAAGCCATTTAGCAGAACAGAAGGAAAAGCTTTTACCTTGCATTCACAGTATATAACTCAGGAACTGCACCCGTTGTAAATTAACCCTTAGTCTACTGCCCAAATAGTGATTTTTGGAGCAAAGAGTACCTACCTTCTTTGTCAGTTACTGACCAGGAATATTTCTGAAATGACTTATTTGATGGTAGGGGATCCATTTCCAAAACCTTATAGATCTGACCAAAGGCTGATAATCTGAGAGCATGCTGTAAGGGGAGAGCAGAAACCTAAGTTACAATACAGCACTACTTCACCTTGGTTGTCTACATTTCTAGCACAAAACCACTTCTTCTGCAGCTACCTGCTATCATACCAAGTTTAAAACTCATTCACTTCTGTAACACACAGTGCAGGGCACAGACAGGGAGCCTGCCCATGAGCTGTGCCACAAGCACTTGAGGCGGGATGCAAGCAGTGCACAGCCTTTTGTAAGGATTAGATTCCACACACACTGAACTCTTGCACACAAGAACTGTCGTTTAACCTCTCGAGGGTACCACACCAAAAAACTGTCAAGACTTTCATTAAAATAAGCTATCCTGGCAGAAAACAGATTATATTATTGAGCTGAAATCTTTACTGTTACAGTATCTAGCTCCTCTCAAGTACGAGTTCTCTACCTGAGCACTGTGTGTAATGGCTTCTTTCTGCTGAACTGTCATATAAGACAAAGCATCTGTTGGCTCCCGTTCACAGGGGTCATGCAGACCAGGGCCTCCTAAGAGGGAAAGAGGCAAAGCAGATTATAGAAAGCAAACGAGAAGCAATATGAAAATGGGGACTAATGGATATTGCAACAGCTAGTCTTAGTTTTCAGAAGAGTGGGAAGCAGACCTTGTCTCTCCTTGAGAGATTCAAACATTATGCAAGGAAAGCAAACCCCAAGATTTTATTCCCTTGAGCGACAGAACTTAGCAGAGTCAAACATGAAGTAAAATCAACAGGCTTCAAAAAACCCAAATAACTTGGATGTATAGATCCATAAAAATCTACCTAAGACATGTGGTCATTAAGTTCACTTACTTGTTTGCAACCCCTTAATGAACTAGAGACTAATTTAAAACTGAACCTTAAATTCCCCATTAACTTCAGCTGCACTGGAAGTACTAATTCCAACAGTTGCAACCATGCAACTAACTTCATCCTTTTCTTCTTTTCTTTTTAAATCATTCACTGATCTCCACTACAGGTTAGGAGTTCAAGGCAGGCATTTTGCATCTAATCCTACAGCAGCAGCAAAACGTTAGGGCTGTCTGGTCTACCTTTTGTGTTCCTGAGGTTAATTTGGCCCCTTACCAGGAAGTAGAATTCCAGATGCCAAACATTCCATCACTCGCCGCAATGCTTCCCCAGCACCCAAAGGTCTATTACAAGTACCTATAGATTTTTCACATATAAGCTCGAGTGGCTAGAAGACATTAAATTATGATTAGTATGGACACAAGGGTAACTGTGATGCAGTTAAACATGGAAAGGCAGAAGGGAAGAATATTCACGTCTCCTCGCTCCATTTCTTACCCACTACAGGTCTAACCGACAAACATAGCCAGCCCAGAGAGCAGCTTGTAGCCCACGCATTTGATCCCTGCTCTGAGGAAACCAACTGCCTTCCATTAACTGCACATGAATTCCTAAAGGAGAAGCCTTCTAAAGCCAAGTCCTGTGAGCGTTCTCCTCTCAAAGACTTGTTACTTAGTTCTATCAGTTCTAAGTGAAACACTGCCTCTGATGACCTACAAAGTACCCCTCACTGAATACGCAGAGCGTTTGGCTCTTTCCAAACCTGCTGCTGTGAGGCAGTGTCCTCTGCTAGGAGCAGCATTGTCAGGGCAGCAGAGCATTTTCAAAAAGCTAAGCTTGGAGGCACCAAGTGGGATTCTATTGCAAGTCCCTAAGGATGTGCAAGACCCACACCATGACATCTGCTTCCATGGTACCTGTACATCTTGGAGACTGAACAAATACTTGTCTCCTTTCCTTCCTACAAAGGCTTTTGTATTCAGCTAAACAGCGAGTGGGGAGTCACAGGAAGGAGGGTGTATGGAGGAGTTTCACACGACGCACAGTTTTTCTCCAATCCAGGCACTGCTACACTTCTCAGGAGAACTGAAACCTGATCTGTGGCTTTCAACTCTTTCTGTACTTACCCATCCTTTCAGTGGTGCCCATGTGGGGACTCTGTTGCACAAATCCCGCAGAATGCGAAGGACAATTACACATGATTTTAGTCCATTTGCCCTGGCCTAAAACAAATAAAATGATTCCAATACACCTGCCAAAACCTGGCCTGCAATTTTGCTTTTCTTTTTAAATGCACAGAGTCCTAGGACAGATTTTTAAATTATTATAACTTAATACTTAACAAGCTTCATGCAAAATAAAAAGTTACATAAAATACTTCCATTTAGAGAGACATAAAAAAAAAAGGAAGCAAAGTGTTAAGATTGCTTTTGTAGCCTCATGACAACTCTAGACCAGTTGGCTGTCTACCTGCCACGTTTGCCCTCACGCAGTACAGCACTGAATTCAGAATTCTAGACCTTCTCTCTACTGGGACTAGTCAGAAATTAAATAGGCATTCAAATTAAAAACTGTCTCAAATTAAACCTCGTAAGGCTACAATAACAACAAGGTAAGAACAAATAGCCAACCTGAAACCATTTGGCGTGCCGCAGAGACGCCAAGGCCTCCAGGCATTTCTGCCTGTCCAATAAGTCCGGAGGATCTTTCATCGCAACATTATCTACTGGTAAAAATGGGATAAAAAGAGACAGATACAATTTGACCAAGGGGTTTCTGTCACAATACAAAAAGAGCGGCAGCGTCTCAATGAGATAATAAGACTCCCAGAATTTAAGTGCACTGTGTTATTTAATTTCAACAAGCCATTAAAAGGTAGTAAATGTGCCCGTGTGCAACAGAAGCAAAGGCATTCACTCCTTGTAAAATAATAGTAATAATAAAGACGGCAACTGCTACAGACAATCTGGGATCTTATTAAAAATGTAGAACACATTTCAGGGCAGAAAATAGCTATATAGCACTTGTCCTTTTTTTTGTGTGTGTCTGTGCTGTGTTGGGCTTTGTTTTTCTCTTTGTTCCCTTCTTTGTGACTTTTATTCCACAAAGGTGGCACAGAATTTCAAAGAGATAAGCTTCTTTTGACACGAGAAAGATACTCTTAGGGGAGTGTATATATAAAAAAAGTAATTCTAGCAGTCAGCAGATGAAGTTACGTCCATGCAACTGTTGAGAATTCCCAAGAAAAACACTGACTATATTCAAAATATTATTGCATGAACAGTACTAGCCAACTTAATTCAGCGAAATAAATTTTTACCCTTGGTTATTACAATTTGATTAGTTTTGCATAGAACCAGAACATATGAAAGAACTAAATTTGGGAACTTCCAGATGATTAACCTGCTAGAGAGGTAGCCCCCTCTTATAAACATCTTCTCTTCCCAACAGCAACTGGAATCAGAAGAAAGTTCAAAGGAGAATCTGAGAGACAAGACACTGAGATCTTCTGTGCAGGTTTGCACTTTATTTTTGTTTTAATCTCTGTCTCCTTTTTTTATCCAGCATGCAACAAACTGCTTTTAGCAGACACATCTGCTATTGAGGGACATTGGTGCATTGGTCCTTTCTTCCCTACATTTTAAAATTTAATCTTTATTTTAACCTTAAGGAGTTCTTAACAGCCAGGTTCTCTGGAATCTCTGTCCAAATGACAGAGCTTGCATATTTGCAAAATCAGGTTAAAAGATTCCGGTTTTTAACTGACATGAGAACATAAAACAAGACTGAAACAAGCCCATGGCTCAACTGAATCCCTGAATATGGGACTTGCCTTTGAATACACAACTGCTCTTTATTTCAACATGGTTTGGAAATACTCTTTTCATAATGGTCGGTTCTCCAGGTCTTGAGAGACCTGTGCAGGTCTGAATGAAATAAAGTATCTGTTCCAAATTGAAAACTATGCATGATAAGCAAACTCCAGCAAGATATTTTTAAATATGAGGACAAATTAGGAGAAAAAAATGCCATCAGTTTGTAGTACAGTTTATTAGTAACATCTCAGCTACTTTAGCTAGTGTTGGTTGCATGTGTAATTGCATCTTTAATATTGCAGTTGCTTCACACACTGTGCTGTTCAGTGGGAAGGTTACTGTGGCAAAACCACGTTATGTTATGATGGATAAAAGAGCCCAAGCAAAAAAAAAAACAAAACCAACAACAAAACCCCAGTGTAAAACTGAACAGAACCAGGTATCTTGTCTGACAATTCACAGCTGCATTTCACACCTGCTGGCTCTGCTGTCAGCAGAAGACTGAAGTGCTATAAGCTTATTTTCTAACCCAAATGAACTTCACAGCAGATATTTGCATTGTTTCTTATTGCCCTCATCAACAGTATTACAATATGGGAGTTAAGCACTCCTCTTGCCTACTTTCCAAATAAATGCTGCAAAGTCTTGAAGCGTTGGACTTGTGTGCACAAAAAGTCATTTTGGCACACAAGATTGGCTTCTAAATTTGCAGTTTCATTATTTTCAGGAGTAACATATAATTAGCAACTGTGTGCCACAAAGCATCTAAATGCAGTTCTGTAAGAAAACTTCCTTGTGGACAATATAAACATCTGCTTAAAGCTCATGTATTGTATAAAACAACTACTGTCAATGAATGATCAGAATCTTATTTTTAAAATGTTAGAAATGGCAAAGGTGACTGATTGCAAAATAATTATTTTTTCTGGCAGTGAATCAGATCTTTAAGTGCCTCAGGACTTTAACTCAGTGTTGCACAAGGCTTTGCTAAAGTGTGTTTGCAGCCACTGACAACATGAATTGCAACAAAGCTGCTTAGGTGTCATCTGCCTTTCAGGTGAGTGAAAAACTTCATGATTTAATTTGTTTCAACAAGCAAGAACCATACTTTTCCCTAATGGATTTAGGTTCTTTCCAAAGATCTGAATTACAAATATCTTGGAGAACTTTGCCAATTGCAAGTTCAGCACTAGGTCTCGAGCACCTTTCACAGATGTTGCAGTCAGCCAACTTTAGTGTGCAAGATTCTATTAAACAGAAAGATGTAGAGAACAGGCAGTGAGGAGGGCGAGCAGCTTGCAGCAGGCTCCCTTTCGACACCATCAGGAGAATGGCATGTTTCTTCATGCTCTGCCAGTCAGGAAAGTGAGATCCAATCAAAATTTTCAAATGTGATTGCAAAGCTACTTTTTTTTCTTGTGCTTTTAACAAAGGGCAATGATACAAGGAGCTTAATAAACAGTTAATAGTAAAAGCCCTGGCATTAGCTCACACTGTGCAAACCAGAATCATTCCTTCAGTAGTTCTCTCCCCACTTGCTGTATGTGTTCTTCTCACAGAGTAGCTGCCAACTTCATTCATTCACACCCAGCCATACAGGGAGCACTCTCTTCTCCATAGAGGCAAGGTCAGTCTGTGGCTCATTGCCCCTTCAAAGGCACTTGGCACCTTTGGTGCATCACTGCCTGCATCTGCCCAGCAAAGGCAGCAGCAGAGGCAGAGTGGTTACGCAGCAGCTGCTCAAGGGGCAAGGCTGAATTCAGCTCCACTTTGGTAAATTAACTTGTTTATTATTAGGTAAGCTTGTTGTTACTGTATGCTCAGTAACAACTGACTTGCAAGCTGCAAAGCTCTGACCTGGAAAGCCCAATTTATACTTGGTGCTGTGACTAAAAATTCAGTTTCTTAAGAAGGTTTTAAAATGGAAACTGATGCAGAATGCAGGGATTTTTAGGTGTTTTGACTTCTCAAGTCAACATGAGAAAGCAGAGCTTTATGGATAGCCATTTGTGAGAAACACTGAGATGCACACACACACTGGTCCGCTATTTATTTTTGCTAACAAGCAGCAAAAACAAATAGGACAAACACATCTTAAACATGAACACTTTTCCAAAGAGGAGGGGACTGAAGAGAAATCCAGGAATGTTTTTTGATACATTCTGACATCAGGGCATGAAGGCACACACAGCATTCCTACAGAACAAATGGGAGCACTGGTAACGAGGTCTGTTGCGCCTAACCTTGCCGGCTGGGTTAGAGGACAGATTAGTGCTAATCACACCGAACGTGGAAACCTTGGTCAGTTTTGTGCAGGCTCTGCTCCCTGCCAGCAGCTCCCAGGCAAACCAGCAGCAGTGCCCAGAACCCAATGGCCTATCTTACACTTGAGATGAAAGGCAAGTCGACAAGCATTTGGAGCTCCTTTATTCAAAAGGATGTGTGGAACAAACCAGTTTTTCAAACTGCAGAGTGAGTTACATTTGGTTGGTATTATTCAGGGGGAGTTAAAAAAATGACAGTACTGTCTCTGGAGATCAAGGTATTTACACAAGAGAAACCATCTGGTAAAATTTCCCTTGATATTAGATATGAAACTTTTTTGGGGCTGAATCCAAGTGAAAGTGACTTATATATAGTTGGAAATACAAAAAAGTCTGCCTGTCTCTCCTTCCAATTTGCCTAGTGACACCTGTGCAACATTTCACATACCTTTGAAAAGGAACATGGTAAACGTCTGTTCACTTGTGATGAATCAGTGCCAAAACCTTGGGCTTTAACACAAGGTCTACTACTCTACTAACCATCTTCATCAGCTGTACAAAGCTGATAGTGTAACACCACTCTAAGAAAACCACTTAAAAGTTTTTTAACAGGAGAATTTTGAGACTCCTACATTTTAAACATAAGAGAGCATGGAAATTCAAATGTTCATTCAGTTTGAGGTGTCCCTAGAGTTTACTGCCACATCAGTATCACTGTTAACAAGAAAATATTTGAACAGAAGCCTTTGTGCAAAACTGTATCCCCTTGTGAGACTCTTACAAATTTGTTCTGCACTTTGGGCTCTCTCATGAACATGGATCAGCTGCAGCCAACTACAGGGCTGATCTCAGCATCTTACGGGAAGTTGAAGACAACTACAGTAACATCCAATTTATTTTTAATGGTGTTGCAAAAGAGCATGGTTGCTAATTTGAGAATAAGCAGACATTGCAATTCAGGAATCTCTGCTATTCATCTGGTTTGTAAGATTTTTCTGCATCCAACTGCTGCCAAAGTGCTCCATTTCATTTGAGAAGGGATCCTTCCTGCCATCGCCTCCACCAAAAATGAACTGACCAACATTTCTCGTTGTATCGGTATTTCATGTGGGAGAAGGGAGGAAGCAAAGGACTTGTGGCAAGTCTAGAAATGGGAAGAGAGCGCCAGGGAGTTCCCTAGCCCACATGGGCCCAGCTGCCTCAGTTGTCATGACAGAGAGTGGCCAGTTGGTCAAAGGTCTGACATCATCCAGTGGCAAAGTTTCTAGGGATACGTTTGGGAAGCGGAAGCAGAAATTAGGGACAAGATTTTAAAAAATCAGACAAAGTATGGCTACATTTGCTCTTCTCTGTTTCTCTAGGTTTGTTTCCAACCTCAGTGACACTACCAGTCAACACTCCTTTAACAAGGAGCCTGTAACTAGAGTGGAGATCAGGCTGTTAGGGAGAAGGAACAGAAAGAAACTAAGTTACAGTTTTCTATATCTATTTTGCTCTAAGGACATGAGGTACAATGTTCAGTTCAGAAGCAAAAGTGCTGTATTATAGCACTGTAACTTCAATTGCATCCCAGCTATGACACTCTTAAAACTCAGAAACATACACATGTATCATCAATTAATAAAAACTGAAGGCTAGGATGACACTTGCGAGCTTTGCAGGAGAGGGTTTTGTACGGAAGAAGAGAAACAATTTTATGACTTTTTCAAGATAACTACCAACCAATCCCACTTGACTGACTTAATTTGAACAGGAGACTGTGCAGCGCTGGGGTGCTCGAGAATTAACTAACAAGTCTGAAACAAAGAGCTAAGTTTTCACTGCATGTTGATGTTAACTCTGTAGGAGTATTTCTTGCAAGTGAAAGCTATGCATATTTACATGAAAATTAAGTGACTGCTGTCTTAATAAGGCACAGGTAATGTAACCTACAGTGGCAATAGCCAATCTATTCAGTACATGATGCACAATTAAAAACCTACTTCCCAATTAACCCTGTGCTGCACAGTCAGGGCATTTAGATAGAACAGTCTTGAAAACAAGTTAAAACGCTCTGTGTACCTCCTTCCTTCTTCTCTGCTTCATCTCGAATGAGAGGGGATGTGAGTATCACCTTCAAAGTTAGCTTGGGCTCCTTTGTGTTACGAATAATAATAGCTGCCTCATTTACATGCTCCTCCACGAGATACTTCTCTTCTGTAAGTTTCTGAAAGTCACCAAGAAAGATTTCAAGAATCTCCCAATCAACTGAAAACCTGCAGAACCTCTGTATATGCAAATGTCTCCTAACTGATAAGAAGCCTACAAGACATTGCGGTAGCAAGTTAAGCCTTATCTCCCTCATTAAAAACAAACAGAAAGCCCCCAGTAACACACTTAAGAGAAAAGATCTGCAGTAAGTTTAATGGGAATACTAAGTAGTTCCACTTCTTTTAACTTTTTTCATAAAGGCAGAAGCTGACTTTTCTAGCTGCTAGTATGCAAAACAGCACCAGCAGCTTAAGTAGTGCACACTTCCCAGGTAACATTGTCTTGGAACATAAAAGCTTCATATGCATTATGACCAAGACAACCACAACTGTCAGTGCAAATGGAGGACAGATCCCAGTGAAGGAGCTGCACCAGCTTACTTAGTCCATGTACCTGCCATGAAGTATGGACTAAACATACCTCAGCCATCTCTTACCAACCCCAAGATATTCTTAAGGTGTCCCAGCCACAGAGATTTCACCACCTCTCCAAACAGTCCAATTCTTAGCTGCACATATACATTTAGATTATCTGGTTTGCAACAAAAACGCCCTTTGCTACATTTCCAATGACTCCTCATCCCACCTCTGGTAGTCATGTGAGATACCAAATCCCCGTTCCTTTCTGAATAACCATTAATGTTTTAAAACTTACACCTGCATTCAGTCCTGACTTGTTCCAAACCAGGTACTTTGAATTATGAGGTTTTCTAGGTGAACATCCTCACTTGGCTGATTTTCTCTAATTTGCATATCAACCTCTCTCACACCCTTTCCACACTGCACTTGAAGCTGGAGGCAAGACGACACTGTCACCCATTTCATTCATTAGTCCCAGCACCTGGAGACATCCCTGACAATGCCTGGAAAACATGGCCTTCCTCTCTCGACAGCTCACCAACAAATCAAGTGGGTTTTAAATTGTTTTCAATAAAGTTTTTACTTCTTGATTAGATTTCTTTTGTGGATAACACTATAACTGCTTTATCCTTTGTTCCATTAACGTGCTTTGTGTCAGGGTTATCTCAAGTGATCTGTATCTGCAGGTCTTTCAGTAGTCCTTTGGGATGTCTCAAACCTCCCAAAGTGCAGATAACCACAGATGGTTCAGATTCCTCAAGCTATTCCTTGTCTTTGTGAGTTTTTCTCACCAAGACCATACAATTAGAACATATCTAATATAGTCTAACTTCTTTCCCTGTTGCAATCTACACTCCTCTAGTGTTTTTATTGCTGGGATGAAAATGCTGAAGCATCTGCTCACTACTAGCCTTCAAAGAAGCACAGCAGAAGCTGTTAACATCTCTGTACCTGGTTTGCTCACTTTGTCCACTAATGGGCCCACATTTTCCTTTTCCCTCCTGCAGCTGATGAGTCTGCAGAACCTCTCACTGGCTTCTATACCCATGACAGCTGTATCCTGTTCCATGAGGCAGATGCCTCTTGCTTCATCTTTTCTGTAATCCCTTCCCTCACAATGCTTCCCTATAGGATCCTACCTACTTGTCCCTTACATTTATTGCAATCTTCACATCCTTTAATTGCATCTGCTCCGTCATTCTCACTTTTTTGGAAGCATATGCTAACTTATCACTTTCAACCCTTCTCATCTCACACCTCCCTACAGACAAGTGGAATTTACTCTCCACTACTTGATACATACCTAAAATTTTCAAACAAGTAAAATTTACTCTTTAGTATTCAATAGATCCTAAGCATTTTCAGCTATGGATGGGGTACATCTGCAGGCACAACATTCTCTCATTAAAACAAGCCTTTTAGATGAACAACAGTGAGAACAATCAGTCATCAAGAATGGAAAAAGACACACTGTCTGTGTGGAAATATAAGGCAGAAAAGCAGATCAGCTCTGGACATGGTTCAGAGAGAAGGCACTTGCAGAGGAATACCTTAGGGCATAGTTTCTCAGCAACAGTGTATGTCAGTCTGGAAGCTAGGCTGATTATTTAGACTCAGAACTCTGTCAAAAAGGAATTATCCCTATCTGCTTTTAAAAGATTGATATGGGCTGTAAGTACTGCCTGCTGGATGCCAACATCAGAATTAAACAGCTGTAAATAAAGAGCATTACAAGCTCATGATTAACATGAGCTACAACGAGTGACCACCTAAAGTGACTTGTGCTCACTTTAGAAGTACAGAGGCATTTATCTTGGAACAAACCAAGCAAAGCAAAGCAGCTGCAGTGTAAAACTCAAGGTTCAGGCAGGGGATAGCAACACAGACCCATTCACATGCACAAGCAGGGAAGATTTCTGGGACTGCAGTTTAGCTCATGTTAGTGGTTGGACCAGAGAGCAAAACTCAGCTGTGTTAGTTACAAATAGAAAGGTTAGCTGCCATCATAGGGAAGCTGACATCACATACAGGGAGTAAGCATCAGCAAGAACAAGATGTTCAGTTTTGTGAATAACTACTTTGCATCACCACATTAAATGTGCCACACCTCCTAGATGCCATCCCAGACTCAAAGCGTATGTCTGTACTCTGGATCACCTGTCTTTTCTCCTGGAACAATTTCCAGTCTTTACCCAAATACACCTAGTAGTGCTATCAGCCATTGGTAGGAGACTACCCTAAATTGACTCACCTGGATTTGAGCTGGGAGATTGTCTTTGACTATACTTAACAAGGTCTTTGTGGGTTTTTCTTTGCACATAAGAACCAGCTCCAGATCCATATCATCTTTTATCAGCAAGCCCTTTGCAACCAAGCCAATTCTCATAACACCACACAACGTCCGACCACCTTGATCCCTGAAAACAAAACAATTGGGGATGATTAGAATGATTAGAAGTAACTGTATCAGCCTATCACAACGAGGAGATAAACTGATGGGCTGATGACTGCTGAAGTGGCTTATCACTGATCAGAAAATGAAAAGCATAGACTCCTTTTACGCAATTGGCTGCTATGAAAAAATTAATTGAAGCGCTGCTTCACAACCCACGCCAACACAGAAGCTTCCTGGCTCAAGTCAAAGCAAAAAAAAAAGAGCCCAAATTCACTATCTGCAGATCACAGTATCGCAGTATCATCAGGGTTGGAAGAGACCTCACAGATCATCAAGTCCAACCTTTTACCACAGAGCTCAAGGCTAGACCATGGCACCAAGTGCCACATCCAATCCTGACTTGAACAGCTCCAGGGACGGCGACTCCACCACCTCCCTGGGCAGCCCATTCCAGCAGCCAATGACTCTCTCAGTGAAGAACTTTCTCCTCACCTCGAGCCTAAATTTCCCCTGGCGCAGCCTGAGGCTGTGTCCTCTCATCCTGGCGCTGGCCATCTGAGAGAAGAGAGCAACCTCCCCCTGGCCACAACCACCCCTCAGGTAGTTGTAGACAGCAATAAGGTCAACCCTGAGCCTCCTCTTCTCCAGGCTAAACAATCCCAGCTCCCTCAGCCTCTCCTCGTAGGGCTGTGCTCAAGGCCTCTCACCAGCCTCGTTGCCCTTCTCTGGACACGCTCAAGCATCTCAATGTCCCTCTTAAACTGGGGGGCCCAGAACTGAACACAGTACTCAACGTGTGGTCTAACCAGTGCAGAGTACAGGGGCAGAATGACCTTCCTGCTCCTGCTGACCACACCATTCCTGATGCAGGCCAGGATGCCACTGGCTCTCTTGGCCATCTGGGCACACTGCTGGCTCACCAAACAAGAAGAGCAACAAACAAGAAGATCTACCAAACAAGAAGAGCGATTAATCTAGAGGATTAATCTGTCAGAAATCCTGTTTCCAGAAGTGATCTGAACTGTCTCTTAGTGACACTCCAACTTTAAACATAGCCACACACCTTTTCAATGTTTCATTTCAGTTGATCCACACATTCAAAATCCTTTAAATTATTCAACTAACTTCTGCAGATTTAGCCCATACCACAACTGAAATTTCAGGAAAGCTGACTTCCAAAACCCTTTCAGGTACAATTCTCTAACCAAGTCTTAGCATTGAAATCAACAAGAAGAGAGGTCCGAAAGGTCTTGCTCTCCAGTTCAGGGGTACAGTAAGAGCCACAGTAAACAACTTTTGAAGCAACATAAGAACGCTTTAGCTTTGAGTACTGAGAGAAAGGCTGCAACAAAAAACAGCTTTGCAGGCTAGGGTTGCTCAAAAACATCAGCAAATATTAAAGTGGTGCAAGAATCACATAGGTCCTGAGCTTCACTCAGAAGTATCTTCATCTAATAATTGTACTGCCTTTATGTATTTGAAATGGAAAGGCAGGAACAGATCATTGAACAACAGGAGAAAAGGAGGATGACACAGAAAATGAAGCAGGAATCTCAAACTAGTCATCAACCTTGGAAAAGCCAGAAGCAAACCAACAAAAATCTATTACAAACATAAACAACAGCTCAACTTCCACTCTGGAACTATGTTACTATAACAGGATCTGAACACAAACAGGTGAGACAATGCAGAGCTCCTTTAGATATAGTTTGTATCTAGCATAAAAATATTTAAAAGCTATGACTTTCTTCTGCAATATGAGCCCATTTCAGCCTGTAAAGCGATTGGTAAAATCATGTCCCAGACAAGTGCATCAATACACACCCTATTTTATGATGCTTACAAAGCCTGTACTCTAAATTTGTAAGAGAACACAAGCATGGAAAATTCTACTTATGCAAGGGCAACAGCAAGGCTTGCCAATGGTCTCTAAAGCATTTACTGCAGCTTAGCATTTGTAAATAAGCAAATGTTAATTTTTTTTTTGAAGAATCCATTCTGCACCTATTTTATCCACATCAGAGGACACCTAAAAATGTCACAAGTAATGCTGGGGAGTCACCAACAAAACTGAGCATGCTGCATATCAAGAAAAGACTGTTTGTCAGCAAAGCACTGAGCTTAAATACTTTCCTGCAGAAGATGACAACACTTAATTGCCCATCTGTGGAGAAGCAGCCTATCAATCCACTGCAATTATTTTCTGGGGTTAATACAATCATGCTGTCTTAAACCAATTTATGCATTAATTTATGTAAAAATATTCATGAGTTTAAGCATTTCTGCTATTTCTATTTGAATACATTTCACACCAAAAGAGTGACATATCACAGCTTGGCCTTGCACAAAAATGCCAGTGATCAGGCTTGCGTCTGATAAATATTTATTAGGGAACACAGAAAGCCACAGGCATCAAATGAGGGACCGTTTGGGTATTTACTTTTCCAAGGCTATCTTACAACGATCTTATGCTGCTGAACGTTTCCTGTGTGGATCAGTGTATTCTGAGTAGGTGGTGCTGCATTTAAACTTCATGCAGAGCAAGCAGTTTGTTTCAACAGCTCCAAATCCCACAACCTTATCCTAGAGATATTCAAAGAAAGCTTAAATGTTAAGGAAGAAATCTGTGGAAAAATGCCACTAAGATGCAAGGTAGAATCCACAGCACTGTTCAGAAATCAGATCAAATCGTGAATGCTTTCTGCTCCCCCCAGCCACAGAAATTCCCCTGTTAATACAGCACATCTCTTGTTTCTGAACTGACATACAGTCGGTTCCAGATAGTGAGGTACAGCAGGGCTTCATAACTTAATTCCTGATTGCTTCTCTAAAAATGAGAGACTTGTAAATAACCAAGAACCACATGATAGAAAAGGAAGCAATATGTCACGTCTGAATTTTCAGACATACATCACTATTCATTTAGAAATAACTGATAAATACAATGGCAATCATTGTCTCTTTCATGTTAAGCCAGTAAACCATTTTCAGCTTCAAAGCTGATACAATCTTCTTGATTCAGAGTTGATCTTCTCCCATTGCCTGCACTGAACTGTATCTTACTCCAGAAGCACACAATATACTGGGTCTGTATTTCCATCTGTTATTGCTACAGTAGGCTATACTTGCCCACCCCACAAGTGTAAACAACATATGTATTATTTACCAGGACACCAAAAAATTGAAAAGGTGTCACAATAAGCTCTCCACAGCCCACAAAAGGTGTCAGAAAAAATAGCAAATACATATGAAAATTAATATATTTTAAGATCAGAGCTTTGTGGGCAAAGCCCATGTAGCAGCAAACCTTAATATTCCGTGCATCACAGGAAAAGAAACATAGTCCTTTGACTACATTTCTAGTGCAAGTTATGCTACAGATGTAACCTGATTAAGTCCCACAAAGTTCACTGGAGCAATACTAATTATATCACAAGATGAGCAGAGATCTGGAAGCTGGGCTGTTCAAGTCATGACAAACTGGCTGTTGGCATCCAGGTGCTTCGCTTCCTAAGCTGATACCTAGAGAGATACTTACCTATAGGCAGTGTACAGATACCCACACTCGCTTAGAATTGCTGACAAGTTCCTCTGCTAAATGCAGCTTCACAACTCCACAGTAAAATAAATAATGAAATGGAGAGCAACTGCTGCCCACATTGGGCTTATTACTATTCCTTACACTCACCCTACATGCTTTCACCTCAAAGTCCCAATACAACCACTTCCTCCTATGAACATTCATATGCAACAGAATCGAGTAACACTACAACTCTTATTTAGAGGGAAAGAAACCCATTCAGAGCAGTACAGTAACGCATTATGAGGCTCAGCTCACTCACTTGGCATTGCTTTCTGCGGCTTCCTCCTTTGCGTCCACATCACCCTCACATTTTGTAGACTTGTTCTTTTCATCCATCCAGTCAGAGACATGTTTAAGGGCGCATTCTACTGTTGAGACCATGTTCTGGACAGCTTCAAGTTCCTCTGGAGATGGATAAATGGTTGAATGTTTCACCATTACATGGCGGTCATCATTAGCAAAAGATCGGATAGATCTCTGTTATGAAGTGGGAAAGAGGGTGGGAAAAAAAACACAAACACACAACACAAAGTTATTGGATTATGATAGGAGGACATTGTCTGAATGGAAATCCTCCCCAAGAGATGTAGGAAAGTGCTTTATGATAGCCATTGCTTATAGTGACGCAGGAGTGATTTCTTATCTTTATTTAAATAAACCTGAAAAAAGCAAGCAAGCAAACACCGCTGCAAAAAGCAGCACTAAGCTGGTGAAACATAGGAGACCCTGGGTGGGTTACAGGGAAATTAATATCTGATGTCTAAATTAAATTGTTCTGGACTAAAAAGAATAGCACATATGGAGCACAGTTCATGTTTATGTCTACCAGGCACATCTGGAGCTGAGTCTGTGTTTATATCTAGATGAGATAAATTGTGCTTTAGAAACACATTTACCCACCCACATGCGACTACTGAAGTCCAGAGTGCCATATTAGATTAGCTGGTACAGACATCTAAAAATCTTTCATTTGATCCATCCATCCCAAGTGGAAGTTGTGATCCTGTGTGCACTGGTCACAAATAAGAATGAGGGAGAGCTTAGGATTAGGACTGGACAAACACTGTACTCTCCCATACACCTATAGCAAACACAAAATAGGGTCAGGACCTACGGCATGTATTACTCTGTCTGCAATGGCTAGAAATGGAATTTCTACATCTTGTCCTTTTATGACTCCTCACATACCCCTTCCCTTTTTCTCATTTTCACTGTTTTTCTCACTTCTCCCTGCCCTCCACCAAGTTTCTCTTGGAGGGCATGGTCTGGCTGGCTGAATATAAGGTTAGACCACTGAAATCCTGAGCTTCATTCCCAGTTTCATCAAGTGTCTCTGACATGCCTCACCCTTTGACTACCTTGTTTATTTAGACTAAGCTTTCAAAGTCAGTGAAAAATCACTTAGGTTCTGATCTTGCCTGAAGGATCTATATTTTATGGAGATATGCGCTGTGAGCAATAGTACTGAAAGAGACCTCCCTATCCTGGAATACTTGCAGGAATTACAGAGTTCTTGAATTTCAGTGACATTTGTTGGCTTGTGCCAACCCTTCAGCAGCTGGATAGCTCAGAAACAAGAGAAAAGCCAGGGTCCTTACCCTGCAAGTTCACCTCATTTTGGGGTAGAGAAGCTTAGAACATAAGTATCCCAAGGCGAGAATATGGCAAAGCATGTGGAAAACAGGGTGGATAAGGAGAACATGGAGAAGAGAAGATTCCTGTTTTGTAAAAGGCATTAATACTCTCCACACCCAGCTTTGCAGATTCTGGAAGTGCTGAGCACAGCCACTTCTGTTTGTGCTGGAGACAATGGCAACGCATCTTAGAACAAGGCAATTAAATAGCCATTCTCTACGGCTTGGTTACCGCTGCAGGTGAAGTCATAGGCAACATCCATTGCCACAAGAGGCTCAGTAAACTGCACAGGGATTTGCAAGGCACAAATGAAGATGAGAAGAGACAGATAAACTGGTAAGAAAAGACTGAAACAATTTCTTTCAAAAAAAAAAAAAAAGAAGTCTCAAAGGAACAGGAAGAGATTAGAGTGCTAATTAAGAGTCTGCAGTGAAACTCTGAGTCCTTCGGTGATACTGTTGAGGAAGCTAAACTTAAGCTTCCTAGCATAAGGTACCAAACCACTTAGGGTGTGCTGCACTTTTCAGGTGAGACAGTTTTGATTTAAACAGTGACCCAGACCTGCTACAACTGCAGCACAGACCTCTGACAAAAGCAGCTCTAAGTCTTGTTCTCTATAGAAACATCAATCACTTCTGAAAGCTCCCAGAACTGAAAATCATCAAGTAAAAGCCCCTGATCCTCCTACAATTAAATACCTTAATTAGGTTTCATTCTTACCCCTGCCTCACAAGTTTGTAACAGTGTGCACTCCTAATGACAATGAGGACCTTTGGAGCACCTCAGAGGCCTCTGGGTTGAATCCCTTTTAAGGAACTGGCATTCATTTAGGTCTCTTCCAGTGAGGGTTGGTGTGACATCATTCCTAAGGAAATGTCCTCCAACCTAGATGAACAATTTGGGTAGTGAAAGAAACTCACCACTTGGGGTCTGGTATTATCCCTGATGCTTTCACAGGTTGCAAAATACTTCCAGGAGGTCACTCATGTGATTTATCCAGAGTATGGGATACAGAAAGAAGCTGCAGTTCAGTTGTGAAAACTAACAACCTGGATTTACTTAGCCTGCCACCATCTCGTATGTCATGAAATATCAATTAAGAAAATCAGTAAAAGAGGAACAAATTAGTTGCTCATAAATTAGAAGGCATTTGTTTTCTTTTCTAATGAAGAAGGACTGAAAAAGAATCAATTCTTCATCACAATTTAGTCCAAAAATAATAGGAAAATGAGACATTATTTAAAATACAATTCTGCTTTGTCAGGTGTTCTTCCTCCTTTTGTGTTCTGTAAAAGTCTCATTTTCGGTCTTGTTTTGTTATACAAATGTAAGCACACAGCCTATCTGAAATCAGCTGCTGATTTATTGTCTTTACTCTCATTTCTATTCTCTCAGTAATAACCACAGAGGACTTGAAAATATAAAAATATGCTTATACTGCTCTCCACAGGTATTTTTCAGGAACTAGGTAGGTTTATTGCTATTTTTTGAACACATCCTCAGAATACTTCATACTTGCACAGCTTTACAAATTCGCCATCTTGAGCATTCACAGTTTGCAACCAGATTAGAAATTACTCCTCAATTAATTACATTTCATCTACACTATCAACAATGTGTGCACAGAACCACATTCAATCACACACAAATCTGAACAGTCAACACTTGCTCTTGTGAGGGGGAGGTGGGAGTGCCAGCATTTGGTGATGCAATCTGCAAGTTCAAGGTCACTGATGCTGTTTGCCTCTGCTAGCTAATGCCAGTTTTATTAGAAAATCTTATGAGCATCCCCTTTGCTCATATTTAATAATTCATGTAATGCAGGCTCAGTTGACAACTCTCTGGTTCTAAGAGGCTGACAATATATCAAACCTCATCTGCTTGGCTCAAAAGCATGCAGTACCACCTCCAATTTAATGCAAGGTCAGAAAATCTCCCTGTTCTGTTATCAGGCCTCATGCAAGACTGTTAACACAGAGTATTTTTAATGCAACTCTCTGAGAAAGATGACAAATACCTACCATGGTTTGTTAGTTTCAGCTCTCTCTCTCTCCCTTTCTCCTTTTCCCTCCTCCTTGGTGTCTTTGCTAAGCACTGTTTTGCCTGACAGAACCTCTTCATAAGCCTCTGAGTCCCTTGACAGCTCAAGAGTTCATACAGCCAAGATGCTCTGGGAGTCAGTTTCTGCAATTCACCTGCAAAAATAAAGAAACAACTTGAAACCAGAAGAAACAGCACATTAATGCCAATGAGTGTCCAATGCAGCACATAAAGTCAAACTACTGGTTAAAGCAAGCAGGCTGTAAGATGGGGAAGCAGTCACTGAACCATTTATTCCTGAACAAGCAGATGTCACTGTGTAAAGCAACTTTTAGTAGTGTGCCCACATGTATGTAACGACTTTCCCATGCCAGTTAGAGCTTATCTCACTGTGGTTTGTCAGCCACCTGGCAATCTAAAGTTTCTGATATGAGGAAGATGGGAAATCCAACATCTCAAGTATGCTATACATGAAACCAGCTCAAGAAGACTCTATTTTTATGTCACAGCACATTAGGAATCAAACACACTATAATTACTTTTTGATAATTAAATATCTGTTGAAATCCCCAGTGCAGCCCTCAATCCTGAATGTGTCAGATGCAGTACAACATGAACCAAGACTTCAGGTGGCACTAACTGAAAGCTGTATTTGAAGACAGACAAATGCATTATAACAAACTGAAGAGGGAAGACTTGTGAGAATGTTCAGCTGAAGTCATCCACACCTCCTTTTCTGCCCTTACACTGCTTTTGACAGCACACAACATTTAGAAGATCCTGCAGAAGCAGCCCTCTTGTACTAAACTAGGAAACAAACACCAGCACTGGCAGCAAAAGGGACTGCAAATAAATGCTGTATAAGACAGGAGAGCAGCAGAATAACAGAGCAGGTAACATGAGAGAGGAAAGCATAAGCTCATTGCAGAGCAGGAAACTCCAGCCACTGCAGAAAACTCCTGTTTTCCTTTCACTGCACATATTGTTGCATCAGCTTTTCTGCAACATTTTGAAGCAATTGGAAACCCAGTCAGTAAATTTCTGCAGACTGACACACACTAAGATGTTTTCCTTTTCTCCTGTATGTCAGTTCTCCTTTTCTAGCAATATGTTGCACATTGTCTGTCAGAGAATCCTGACATTGTTAGAGATTAAAAGCATGTTTGGCAACAGCAGAGGAGAGATGACTTGAAAGCCAAGTAGATGCTTAAACCTCAGGGGTGCGACGGGGAATAATTAAAATATTGCATCCTACAGAGATTTCAATATGGCAGAGGAAAGGCAGTAACAAATCCTGCTTCACTGTTTTCCTAGTTAAGAAGGAATTAAGAAGGTTTACAGGACCAATAGCTTTGGCAGCAAGTGCCTAACAGTTGTTTGTATCTTGCACCGCTGAATTTAGGATGTAGAACTGAGTTTAAAAGAAAGAAAAAAAAAAAAACCCCAACAAAACCAGAACAAATGGCCCAGAACATTGTTGCAGGAGCCTGTCTGCTCCAGCAGCTAAAGATCACCTAGGAAGAAATCCCCAAAGAGTTAAACACAGTCATACTAAAAATACTTGGGAAAAGCAACTTAATGAAAACCTTGAAGAACCTCACTTCATATCACAAGGGCTATAGAACCTACCGTGGTGTATTAACACTCTACCAAATTGCTTCCCAGAAGGGATCAAGGAAGGGGATGTTCTTTAACAGAACCAGATTCTTCTCTCAAGAGATCCTGAAAGCCAAGCAGGGACAGCTGGGAGGAAAAGTAAGCAAAGCTTACTGCCTTGGTACTATTTATTCTGAGCTAGTCATAAGCCCCTCCACACTTAATAGCCTTTCACCATCTCCAGAAGCAACCAGACTCTTTATGAGGTCTTTTTGTTTTGCTTTTCAATAGTCATCATAATATGCTTTTGAGTCACCAGATGGCAAGCTAGAGAGATTTATGAGACACATTTCTAGATCATCTATCTCTTTCAAATTATTTCTCTCTTCAAACTAAATTCCAGTTATCTTCACATACTCTTCTCCCCTGTGACTCCTACATGTCACATTTCCAGTTTGCTATCTTCTCTGGTAACTCTAACTTGGCAATTCCAGGCAGAGAGAAGGGCACTGGAATGTGTTGCTGACTTCAGCATATGCCCAGTACAACATCTCTATAGACTCCAAGCAACACTCCAACGTGGCCTCCCTCTGAAGACTACTGCAAGCTGTTGCTTATCAGCTCATACAGGGGATGGAAAGCAGATGGACAAAGATAGCTGGCTGAGCAACTTCGGTGCTGCAGAGCAGACTGTTGTCTAGAGGGCAAGTCTGCAAACTACCTCACAAGCTCTGGAAACAGACATACCCTGGGGTGCAATTCTGGATGTGCTGAGTGCTTTTCAGTGTTCTCTGAAATAAATGTGTCACAGCTATGATGTGGGTTAATCTTCTACTGGACAGATGAAACAAAAAACACTCTCAATACTCTGCATTAAGCAGGTACCAACCATCTTGTTTTCAAGACAGGTTCAAGCTTCAGTGACAAGTTGTATGAATGTAGTTACCAGTTTGATTCTACCTGCCCTTTTTCTCAGGAGGGAATAGCTTCTGGGCATATACAGCTGAATTATGAAGGGAGCTTTATTACAAAACTCAGAAAACTGAGGGGGGGTGTGTGTGTGTAAATCCTGAAAGTCAAGCTGAAGCTGATACACAACTCTTTCAAGTCATTAACATCCTAAGAATATTTCATAGAAATATGCACAGAAGTTAAACCCCAATATAGCACAGAGAAATTTTTCAACAAAAGCACTGAACAGGAGGGAGTTTACTATAAAAGTGCAGACACAATATACAGAACAAAGTACATTTGACAGCATGCAGAATTAAATTAAGGAAAACCAAAATCAAATCTGCTCCAACCATATGGACTAAGGCAGCAGAACATAGCTCAGCACCAAACACATCAGAAAGCATTATGTGAATTGAGCAGCAATTCCATAAATCCAGCAGTCTCATTTTACTACAGGCTATAGCAGAGTATCTGTCCCTGTATCCTCAGGGAAGTAACAGCTGATGCCCAGACTAAAAAGCAAATATTAAAATGCATGAGTGTCGTACTCTGGGCTGCCACCCACACGCCAACAAAACTTCCTTGGAAAAGCTACCAGCACTAGCAAGACCTTGGTGACCTTGAGAAAGTCACTCTACCTCTGCATCATGTGGCCCTAAAGTGTAAAACAAGAATGTTGTGCTTGCTGTCTCCAAACCAGGTCACAGAGCAGCAGAGCAGTCTGCAGTGTGGTTTTATGCCACTGGGGATTTGACACATTAGAAATGTTATTAAAACACCATGACAGTCTAACAATGTTTCCATTAAACATCTCATCCTTCACAGATGAAGTTTATGCTTTGGCACAAGATAAGGAAAAGAATTTCAGAGGAGGCCTTCGTAGCAGGATATACTCCTGCATCTGGCAGCTGTGTTCCCAAGAGGCAGACATTTAAACAGACAGAAGTGGTGAATATGCTCAGCTACCTTTCAGTGCTTGTGAACAGAAAAGTGGAAAAGCAGGAGAAATAGGTACCTGAACTCCACAGGGACTGAAATGCAATAACACAATCAGGGCGTTATAAACCAGCTTCTAGAAAGGAGGCATGAACCGTGTTTGGCATCCTGACATCCCCTCACAGCACAGAGCAGTACACTGGATGGATGTGCTACTGGGGCAAGAGAGAAGAGGAAACCAGGGTCACCAGACTCTAGCCCTCCAACCTCTCAGGTGAGCTGCTGTTTAGGCACCCAGCCAGGCCAAGTAGAATACCATGGAAATTGGTTTAAAACATTATGTCAAGAAGGCACATGCCAACAATATTCAGCTGAAGCATCAAAAACACCCTTTGCTCTCCTCATCTATCTACCCTTAACAGTAATTGCCCATGAGAACTACAGTTTACACCACCTTCAGATCAGTCAAAGTTTGTGTTAACAGAGCAGCAAGGACAACTAAGGTTGCTAATAACAAACCAGCAAGTATCTAACACAGCCTGAGGTGTATCAAACACTGCAACAGAAAAGAGGTAGAATTTATATCCCTTTTTTTGGTTACCTTTAAGAAAATCAAAGTAAGAGATTTGCAACTTTAACCTGGAAGTTTCTCTTAACCTCTGCTCTGTGTTCAGCAGACAGGTAATTTTTTTGTCACACCACACAAAGTATTGCTGAAAATATGTTGTGTTTTTCTGCAGTATAATTTTATTGCTGGCCTTCTGCCAAGAGTCTTTCTGGCAGCATCTCCCACAGTTGGAAACTGTGTATCTGGGTCAGAAAAGACAAGCCGCTTTCAGAACAGCTCAATACATTTGGCAGAAATGCTGATATTGTAATTGAACTCTTTCAGCAACTCTTTTTATGATGTATCCAGACACCAAACAAAACAAGATCTGCAGTGTTGATTAATGTCAAAATAACTGACAGAGAAATATCAAAATAGTTTTCCCTCATGTTAGAAGAATCAACAAACTGAGGGGAACAGATAAGAAATACAATTCATGAGGACTCAGCGAGGAGCATGGGGCAGAGAAATCTGCAAAGTGTGACTGACCTTCCACTTGCACAGATATTGTCTGTTTGGATTCAACTCCCTGCACACTGTACAGAGCTTGTTTCTTTATTCTTCACCACCATATCAAGAGAAATCCTTGCCACTCACAACCATAAGCATTCCATAAACAAGTGCACTTGTAACACTGGGATACATATCTGATAAGACTCGGGCTGCTTCCAACAATATTCAGCATTCAATTTCACCTGCAGACTCTGTATTCATATGAGTTTTATTATGCTCCAAGTAATGCAATTCTTGGCAAAGTTGCATATGGGTTAGTCTTTAGAAGGCTGGAACTTTCCAGCCAAAGGAATAATCACAGAGCAACACTACAATTAAAAGCTGGAAAGGTCCTCAAAATCTTACACTTGATACAACAAATACTTGGAGTCTAGTATTATTCCTGCTTGTTCAGCTCTCACAATTTGAGAAAAGGCTGTTGTGCTCAGAAGTCTTCTAGAAGGAGTCTCTTTGGCTTTAAAAAGTGCCAAAGACAGGGTAGGAACATGCTTGATAAACAGATCAGGAATCACAGCACCTGTGATCACCAGAATATAAGACATGTTCCAGAGTCTAGAGATCTGACAACACTCGCAGTGCAAGGAAAGCAGCTGCCTACTTGTCAGCTGCTGGAAGAGATCCTTGAGAGAATTCATCTGTGCCAAGAACAGGCATGGTCAGTGAACCTGGGGACCCTTTGGTCAAAGATGCAATTCAAAATAGATGAACACATGGATTTCCCTCCAGACTGCAAGGAATGAAAAACCAGCCAAAATAAATCACACTGGTAAAATAAATAAAGAAGTTCAATAATTAAAGCCAAGCAATCATTTAATCTAGATTAATGTATTAAGGTATAAGGAAAGAGGGATGTGCAGAGCATAGCTCATATTTTTAGCTCCTGGAAAGAGGGTGAAGAAAAGTTGGTCTACAGGGAAATCATCACTAGCCTAACAGGAAGGTTAAAAAAGGAATGCAGAGGCACAGTGTGAGCACACATAGGATCGTTTGAAGAAGAAAACACTGTATTTTATATAGAATCACACATCCAAGCTCAGAAATACACATTAGTAGAAATAACTGTGGATACCAAATTAAAATGTATAAGAAAAATCGTTTTGGAAGGAATCTAAATCTTTCTCCTTTAGGATTTAAGTTACTATTCACTATTAAAGACAGGAAGATATATTACCAAATTCACTAAGTGGTCTTGAGAGCAGCACACCGCTTGCAGTCCTCAAGGTATTTTTACATCTCTCTCTCCAAATTTTTATAGGGCCTCATGTTCCTGGCAGCTGCACAACACCCAGCACATCAGTCACAGCTGGTACTACAAAGAGTCTTTAATGGAAGAATTTTAAAATGCCTTCATCTTTTGGTACAAGATGCAAGAGTGAATAGACAGATCAGGTGCAAAAAAAGAATTAAAAACTGGCTGCTGACTCTTAAATTTGCACATAATAACGAACAGCAAAGCACTCGGCTGAGACAAGGCAGAGGCCACCACTGGACTCTTCATGTCTGTGAAATGTTAAACTGATTTCTGACTTCTGAAATCCCAACGTAGTTATTCCTGCTCTTCTGGCTAAACTGGACAATGGAAGCCTCATGCTACTTTGTAGTACACACCCGCTTGTGAAGCAGTCATGATTTCACATCCACACTCAAAATCATTTGCAATTCATAACACAGGCTACATTAATTTACAGCTGAAGAATTAACTAAATTAATAAAAATGATTACATTACACTGAAATGACATTCACCATCTGCAATGTCATTTTTCCAGGCAGAACTGATTTAAGCAAAATTCTGGATCTATGCCTGAAATTACATAACATTCTCCAGAAGAGAATCACAGTTCTACCTCCTCAACCACACAGTGCAAGTTTAGTGCCATGCTGGGCTTCTCACCACCCAAGCCCAGTCCTGCAGTCACATCTCAACACTAAAGCTTTCGTCCTAGACAGGTCCCATTTGGGTCCACTTCCTTACCTGCAAGGATTTCTTTGCACTAGAGCCATAATGGGAAGCAGCCACAATATTTAAGAGATTAAGAACAGGGACATTCCTTCCCTAGCACCCTTCAACTTTACTGAAATAGCTGCAGTGCCCCAGTTTCTTTCCTGCTATGATTCATATCCCATAGTCTGCAGGTTGACCTAAGCTGCAGCCTAACAACTAACTATACTTGAAACACAGAAGCGGGATGGGGAAAAGGCCAGCAAGATGTCGAGTGTCTACCAAGAAGAATGTGTCTTCTACAGAACTGTGGGGCCAAAGCCACACAACACAGGGAAGGCTGAAAAACATGGCATTCCCTTCCTATGTTGGTAATAAATGAGAGAGAGGAAGAGAGAGAGTGCGAGCTTCTGCTTTATTGATGGTTACACCTTCCAATCTCACAAGGCAACAGTAAACCATGTTTGCTCTACTAGCTGCTCCTTGTTCTGCGTCTCAAGCTAATACAAACCTTGGCAAATAGATGAGAAAAGAAAAACCACATGGATTCTAAATGTGTTGTAAATAACACAAATTCAGTAACTCCTGCTTACAAGTACCACAATGCAAGTGCTACATTTGAGATTCACACTTTTCAAATGCTTACATAAAGTTTTGATTTCAAAATGTTATGTTTTTAAGAGCAAAATGCTGTCCTCATGACTAAAATTCCAGCAACTCTTAATGGCAACATGTAAGCAACAGTTTCTCTCCTGGAATGTCTTGCTTAGAATCAGCATGTGAAGAAGCTGGCCTTTTCAATACTGCAAACCCACACTGGCCACTGTGCACATCTGCCTTTCATCCAGTTTAAACATTCATGACTCTCCACTTAAATGCATTTTCTAGTATGTCAGTCTTGCTGCTTCACTGAGGTTTTTTTTTTTATTAGAGAGGAGATTCAACAGGATTTGGAAGAGACTATCACTAGACTCTGCAAGTACAGTGCAAAGAGCTCTTGTGCTCTCAGCCAACACACATCCTCTTTCAGAAATTACAGTGATTTGGATCCACTATGACTACTGCACAAGTTCAGGTTATTTTTTTTACTTCCTAATTGGCTATTTTGACAAAGAACATCCTGTCAAATGTTCTAGGCTACTACAAGCTTCCTTAAGGTTTTGGGGTTTTTTCCTGCTACCTCACATCCATCCAACCCTGCTACTCTCAGTTTTTTCCTCTCTTATTCTCCTGTATCTTAGATTACATTTTCAGGGAAGTCTGAAGCTCAGTGCAATGCCACATATTAACACATAATGCCACAGAAGTGTTTGCAACAAAGAAAAAAAGTACCTATGATCTTAGGGCATTTCAGGAACAGATGCCTCCTTTTGAAACTATTCTTTCACAATGCTGTGGGCATAACCCCATACAGTCTCACCAGTCCAGAGGAGCCAAACCCTGTCAGTTCCACCTGCAAGGGCTCATGGCAGCCCTCAGCAGGCACAGCACCCTCTGCTACAGCAAAACAGAACCTGCAATTTAATTAATGGATTTCTTCCACATGACTGACTTGAAATTGATTTTATAAGTCACACAAAAAGGGGAAAGGGGGATTTTTTCAGTAGAATTGTTTCTAAAAAGCACATGTTCAAAACACCAGCACTCAACAACAATGAATCAGTGTTAGTAATGGATGCATTTGGAGTGAGAAAAATGGTAGAAATACCATCTGCCAGGAAGAAGCTACCAAACTGCATTCAGAAAATTGTGCAAGAACCCCTAACAGCAGAAAGCAGTGGAGAACAGTACCCTGGATGCCATCAATTTTCAGCTTCAGAACACAATTATTTACTTCAGATGCATGACAATCCTACCAAAAGATTTGAATTAGTTTATTTAGGCATGAAAACTATCAACAATATCCATAATGAAAACAAAAAAAAACACCACCACACCACCACGTTAGGTGGGCAGGGAAGTCACTTTTGGTCTGACATTAGCAACTTAAATCCACTAGTTCAGTCTTGAAGATTTTGCAGTAGGAAGCCCTAGCTTAGCTAAGAGGAAGAAAAAGAGCCACAAACGTATTACAGATTGACAAAACTAATATATACATGTATATATAAATCTTGTTTCCCTGGAATACCCTAAGAGTCTAAAAATACTTTAAATTGGCTTAATCCAGCATCTTCTTGCCTCAGCAGATCTGCGCTGCATGCGTGCACTGTCAGATCTGCCAACTTTGGTTGCAAAACTCATCTATTATTCTTCTCTCCAGTTAGCACAGCACAACTGCATAAAACTAACCAAAAAAAGACAACTTTAGCAGGGACCATCAGCAGTGCTCAGTTTGAGGACCACAATCTAAGCTGCAAAATTAAATTTCTATCTGTCAGTCTCATCTGTACAAACCTCCTGAGAGAAGTAATGAATTCCACTGCCTTTTCTGTTTGCTTATTTTTAGCATTTGAAATTTCAATATCATATTAACAAAATTAAGCTTAGGTGCCTGTAGTACTGTATTCTCCAGTGTCTGTGGAGAATACAACTGTGTAACTGATCTTAAACTTGAGAAGTTACATTTGATTTTATCTTTTGAATTTTAAATAATGTCTGAGGGGGAAAAGAAGCTATGGGTATAAATCTGCCAGCCCCTCCTGGGGGTCATTTTTAAGAACATGGACAGAGCTCTGCTAGTTTGGCCTTTTATCTTTAAATTTCCTGCAGGCTACGAATTAGGTTTAATCTCTCTTCATGGATATTGATGTCATCTCTAGTGTGCCACTGTACTCAAAACAACATGTAAGACACTTCTTCATTTGTTAATAGAAGGCTTGCTGGGTCTTGGCCCCTCACTATTTTCTTTAGATCAAGGAATCATTATACCTTATTCTCCCTGGTGACATTAAGTAACACATCTCTGAACAGCCAAACACAAGGCTATGATCAGCATCGGTATCTTGGAGGCAAAATGCTTGCCACAAGCCCCAGGCACCCGCTTTTTAGTGAAGGTTAATAACTTGACATCCAGGTTAGGAGACAGAAGTGCATGACAGCAAGCTGCTGCTGCTGCAGTGTAAATGAGGGTGCATGCTCGGCTTTCTCCCAGGGAAGCAGGCAGACTGTGCAATCAATAACAGCATTCAAAACACTCCCAGCTTCCCAGGGAGATCGATTGACAACAACAAAACTCTCACTTTCTCCCCAAAGCTCCCCTCATACACTACAGTTGCTAAAAGTAACACTTTTACTAACACAATTACTGTCAGGGGAAAGACTAGAGAAAAACAATCTAAGTTAGCTTATTTGGGGCCATTAACTGCATTTTGGATCTAGCCAGTTCAGTTCCCTCAACAACAGGAAACCTGCTGCTACTAAAAGCAACAGTGATGGGATTATTGTTTTATTTTTCAAAGGAAGGTGCACTTGGAAAGCCACAACTTGTCTAGCTAGCAGAGTGCACAGTTCAAGATGTAGAGGGCAGGATCAAACCCAAAATTAAGTAACAGCTACTGTACAAACTGATAGTGTTCTCCTAAGCTGGGCAAGAGGACAGAAAACCTTTCATCCCTCAGTGAGGAGTCATGAGGAAACTAGATTAGAGTCTTAACGTTTTTATTGCCTGCTTAGCCATCTATGTAAATCTGAGTCCATGTCACAACACCACCATCGCTACAGGACACCACAGTAAGGGGGACAAGAACCAAAGGGACAAGAACATTGAACTCAGTTCTTGTCAGCACAAAAACCAAAAAGGCAGTAAAATCTGTTTGGGTTTCAGTATAAAACTATACTTTTACAAGTAAGAGAATGTCAGATTATAATGCCTTCAATCATGCCTTAGCTCATTCCACAGCCCAAACAAAATTCAACTCTAAAAACTGAAATTTGTGTTACTGTTTTTTTTGTTGTTGTTGAAACAGCATAGATTTGTTGATTTGTGCATTGAATGGCCAGCACTTGCTTCTGCTGTTCTCTGGATTCTTACTATTCACTTTGCATGGAAGTCTCTATATTGGGGCTTCTCAGTGATATCTGAAAACTACGCTTACTGCAACAGAGCATTCAGAAACCAAGAAGAGCCATTTTACAAAGTTAGTTCTTCATTAATTAACTGCAGAAATACATTAAAGAAAACAATAACAAGGTTTAAGGACATTCTGGCTTGTTTTGAGAGACACAAAAAGGAAGTAATTAAGCCTATCTAACACTTTTTCACTTAGCATTTTGCTCTAATGCATTTAGAACTCAGATGCTGCAGGATCGTGAAAAGAATATGAGAGTCACCAGTGCAGAACCCTTGACACAAAGTTGGCCCTGAAACTCAGTGGACAAACACTGCCAGACAGTTTGAGGCTTTACCAAGACAAAATCCACAAGTTAAATTTAGACTGATGATTTCTGCAGGCACTCAGATGTTTCTCTTCTAAATTTTTTAGAAATTGCAAATTAGAACTTGGCAGACTTTAAAGTGACCCAGCATGTGGCTTCTGTAATCCAAATCATATTCTGTCCTATTACTCTGCAAAACTGTTTGGAAAAAAATCCATGCCTTTCAACACATGGTTTCAGACAAGTGACAGAGACTTTCCATTTATCTCTGTACTAACCAAAAAAACAAACCAAATAACACAACTGTAGTGTTTTTTCTTCCCCTTGGAAATTTGCTGTGATAATTAGAAGCTAAAACAAAAATCAAAGTTGACTCCATTGGAGAGTAAGTAGAGTTTGCTGAATGACACTACCTGTAACTGTTATTCCAAGTGGTTGTGGCAATGTTTTTTCTGTTTACCGTGGGGACAGTATATCACATTTCTAGACTCTGATCTCATTCATAAATGCAGCAACTAGATACTCACCAAAGCACGCAGGTGCCACCAAGCTGTCCCATGGAAGCAGCTGGTAATCCCTGCAAGTTCCCTAGCATTGTGTCTGCAGCCTCTCATGTTTTTTTGCAACACCATGAACAATTAATTGAATTAAACAGCTCAGAGGTTACAAAACAAAGAAATCTGGGAAACTACTTCTCCATCTACCGGTAAACAGACAGTACTACCCAACAATCTGCTGCTAACCTGTGGGGGGTGGCAATCTGGCTGGATTTAGCAGAAGAGATTAAAAATATTACTCAGTCTCTGCCATTTTGATTGCAATATCAAGTTTCAACATGCTTTTGTTAGGAAAAAAAAAAAAAAAACAAACCCAAAAAACACATCAGACCTTAGCTACACGCACAAAAAAAATCACACCACTTCAGAAGCATCACTTCTCCAGTTGCTGTAATAGGTGTAAACGTTAAGCTGTTTGTATTTGGATGAGACCCCACTGCCCAATGACTTCATTGACTTGCCCAATGCCATAGTAAATCAGTGGCAGGATCTAGAAGGGCAGTTAGTTTTTAATTTACTATACACACCAAGCATGGAGCATGTTCCTTCTCTTCTAGCTTTCCACTCATTACTTAGGCTTCTTCAGTTTGATTTGAAAGGACACTGCATTGCCGACTGCTTTTGCTATTCTCACTCTTCTCAAAGCCATCCTTCACAGGTCCGCTTGGCAAACTGTCATAGTAAAAACTTGACAACAACTACCTGTAAATTCATGAGATTCAAACTAGCAATTCAGTATTTGAATATGGTGTGATTAAACTCAGGAATCCGATTCACAATGTGTCCTATTTTCAGGCATCAAGTTTTTTGAGCACTCCACTATTCTGAATGTCAGACTGATGCAGATGAAAGAATCTTACGTGTCTATTTCAAAAGAGAACAATGGAGGCCCTCTTTTGTTAGGCAGCAGGAGACACACAGTCTGTTCTCAGGAAGAACAGAAGCCAGAAAGAAAAGAACATTTCAGGACACTAGCAAGAGACTGGAGCCATTTTGCAAGATATGGGAAAGCTTTACAGCCCCACTCTATTCAGCAGCCTGCTCCTCAGCATCAACCATCTCTGGACACCAAATGCTAGTGTCTCTTTTTTGCCCCATACTGGTCTTAACAGCTCCTGTTTAATCACTTCTCTGCTGGAGTATCTGCAAGCTGTTCTTGAGCTGCAGCACTATAGAGAGACTGGCAAGAGGAGACCCAGTTTTGTGCTACTGCAGGCTGGAAGCACTGCAACATGGATCAACAGCACAGAAGGTCCTACCAACCAACTCAGCATGAGTTTTCTCAGCTCTCCTTCCTCCCTCCTCCCTCAAGTATCAGAAAGAGAAAAGAAAGTTTTTGCAACCTCATGGCAAGCTTCAGAGGATATTTTAGTTTCCTCCAGAAAAGCAGCCAGAAATCAGTTTTCAATCATTTCCACACTAACAACCTTCTCTCTACATACTTCTGTGAATGAACACTGCAGGGTCGTCCCACAGTGCACATACTGGCAAGTTTTCTGACCCATTCCAACATTCTGAAATACAAAGGAAAATTTAAGGCTGCATTTAGTATATGCACATTACTGAACTACTGTCCCGTCCATCTACAAACTGCTACCACATGCATATGAAGAGCCTCTTCAGGAGATATTCCAAATTTTGTTAGGCTAGAATATTTTAAGCTGGAAGAGACCCACAACAATTGTCTAGTCCAACTGTAACACAAAAGGAGAACAAGTAACGGAAAAAAGGCAAGGGAAAGGAAAGAGTACAGCAAATTCCTTACTCCTCAGTGCTCAGCCAAAATTCAGTCTTCTATGTAGCATGCATAAGACTTGCTACTGTGCAGTGTGATGAGGGCAAAGAGAACTCACTGAGACAAGGTGCACCTGCTAAAACTGGTAGTAAAACCAGTTGGCTACTGCAAATCAGTAGTGCCCACTGCAAACAGAAAAGCAAGTATTTGTTCTTCTGGCACAAGAGAACTCCTTTGCTGCAAGTACCACATACAGATCAAACATTTACAAGCAAAAGAAAAGACACTAGTCAAGGGATTGGTATTAAAATAAAGATTACAGATCACAGCATGAAAGAAAACAATAAGCATACCACTGGGTCCCATGCCCAGACAAGCTGTCCTCGAGCAGTTCATCCTCTGAAGGAGAACTACAAGGAGACAGTCTGAGCCAACAGTTTCTACAGCAACTGCAGAAGCACCAGTACAATGATATTCAAACCCTGCAGTAACTGCAAAAGCGTCGGTAAATGGATACTCCAAATACTGAGTTTCATTTGGAGTCTCTCTACCTCACTGGGCAATTCATTGATCCCAGTCACTTCAGTTCAACTCTGTATTTGCCTGAGTCTCTGCGATCTCTTCTGAATCCACCTGACCCTTCATATTCTTTCAGTACACTTGTTCCCCTCTGAAATTTTATGGAACCAGATGCACACAGCCATCAGAGAAAGTTTTGCAGACATGGTGCTGGAAGGATGATTGACATCATCTTGTAGAGGAGAGACCAAATGCATCTTTGTATGGTGCTGCTGCAACTTCTCACACAAGGTGGAATGCTGTTATGACAATGACACTATGCTTATGTTGCATTACTAAAAGCACATTTGGAAGCATCTCAGCAGGAAACCAAGCAGAGGTATGTTCCTACCTAACTATGCAGAAAAAGCATATCCATTTATAACATGCAACTATTTTAATACTAATGCAGAATCCATATTAAGGAACACAAACTACTGCACCTCTGCACTTGGTTAAGTTTGCTAATTAAGAAGAATGTAATTTCTTGAAGAATGTTTAGGGCAGGCCGTATCTCATCTGCCTTTTAAGAACCTGCTTTAGTAAGTCACATTGCCTCAACAGTCACAGCTTTATCAGTGGTTCCATATAAACACACTTTGCAAGAGCTTTTTCTTAACTCCACAGTCTTACTTTGTTTCACATTGAAACTTGGCATGAGGCTCAGGCTCCCGACCTGACCATAGCACGAAGTTAAACAACATTGCTGTTTAGTTTCAGGTTCTTCAGTGTTTGGGATGGAGGGGAGCAATACATGCAGCCAGGGATATTCAGGAACATTCAGTATTGAAACCCTGCCTACAAAGAACAAGAGTTAATGAGAGACTTACTGAAGGTGTATTTTGTAAACTGCTCTTATTATTGGTGTATTACATGAGGTCACATCCAGAAGAATAGATTTTTGGTCAAGAGTTGACTACTTAAATAATGCTGACTTCCAGCTACTCACTTTAAACAATGCCCTTCATCTCATGGGCTAACAAAAGTAAAGTGGCTGAATTCTGCCAAAAGATAAAGCAAGCTATATGGAAATAACCCACCAAAAGACAATCTTATTCCCACGCTAATGTTGGTAGAAAAGCAACATAAAGACAAAAATATTTGGGGTTTGTTTTTGTGCCTTTTATCACAATTAGTTCGAGTATTATCATCACTACATATTTACTTTTTCTAAATGTGAAATATTATGAAATCTGAAGTGAAAAAATATCTTGCCAGTCGCTAAAGCATAAGCATGCAAAGAAGACTTCTAGATCAAGTTTACTCCCTAGCAAGCTACTTTTGAGGGAATAAAGAGCAGAGTTCCAGCCAATCGTCTTTCAATACAAAGTACTAACAAAAAAAATTATTTAGCAACTACAAACAGTGTTGGGTTTCACATATTTTGCTGAGACTGAAAATTCAACCACATTTTTTATTGTTGAAAATACCCCAGTTACAGGAGGTTCTTGTTTGCCTGCAAGGTGGGAGTCATGATTCTTTTCTCTTTCACAAATTTAGACAACTGTGTTCTCTCTTCAGCCTCCTGGCCATCTGTAAAGATGAGGAGGTGTATACAGATGTGGGCTCAGAGCAGAACAAGCTACTTCTGAGCTCATATTTTTGGCAGTCACCAATTTCACCCTCACCCACTAGAAGCAAAGAAGTTATCATCAGCTTTGTCTCTCCACTCCTTCCCAGTATCTGCCTTTCTTCCTGGCTTTTCTAGAACACTTGTCACCAGATTTACCAGAGCACATTTAGTTGTGCAGTAAATTGGTGGCAGAAACTCAAGAGAGGCCAAATGCCCCTCTAATCAATACCTTCAGTTTAATCACCAGATCACCTCCACTGGATCACAGTGTTGCTCTGTGCCTGATCCTGAAGTACTCACAGAGATTTTTATCAGTTTCCAGTTTTAGAAGGAATGCTCAGAATTATTCTGGGCTCGACTGTGATGCACACAACGTAACATTCCCAGTTACGTTTCATAAGACACACTATATTTCAAGCCAAATGATACACTCCTTAAGGTCATCCAAATGGCCTAGCTGATTACTTTAAAGAAACAAATTAAATCTCCAGATGATTAAAGACTTGGGCAGCATGACCGAGTAACCAAAGAAGACCTAATCTCTTTGTTAAGTCCAATTATCTAGACATCAAGAGATTGGGAAGCATTAGGACACTGAATGGCTGCTTACCAAACACTTTTAGCACTCTCAAAAGATGACAATCATTAAGAATATCATGACATGAAAAGACATTCTTCAAAGCAGAGATGGGGAGAAATCACTTCTTGGGCATTTGTTTTCCTCTCATCTTCTATTGAGCTAAACCAGCCATCAGAGCAAAAGGAAGGAAATTAGGACTGGAAGAACAAATCCAAAACTCTCTGTACCATATGCATTTACAAAATAATTCCAGCAGATATTGGAGATATCACTTCTCAGTCTATCAATGTCAAAAGTCTTCATGAGCGAAATAAAATGAGCCCAAGCTACTTCACTTTAGAGTCCAGCTGCCAGCTCCAATAGATTCTGAGGTAGGATTTCAGTCTACTCTGCTTAAGAAGGGAAAACAAAATAAACTCCAGTTCTCACTGCACTCACTGTTCAGGAAAAGGACAGCAGAAGCCAAGAACTGAGGCTACATAAATTTTTCTTTCTCCTTCTTTCAAGGTGAGAAGTTACATACCTAACATTCATTTGAATATTGCTAATTGCCAGGAGACCCCCTTCTTCCATGTCTTTATATAGAAAGAAAACAAAACCAATTTGCCAATCATGTTTCTAATAACCACCTCCACACTAATCCACAATCCCACCTGAAACCTCTCTTTCTTATCTTACTCTCAAGGAAGTTCAGGCTTGACTCTGGGGTGCAAAACTACTATATGATATTGTAGGGTTAATCACTTTCAAACTTTTATGGGCACCTTCCAAACCTCAGTTTTCTGTACAAGAACTTTATAGTCTTCCATATAATCCTTTATCCTTTCCACTGTCTTACCTGGAGCTCCATGTTCCCTACTTGTCCCATCGCGTTGGATATGGTGCTTGAGGATATGGTTTAAGAGTGAACTTTGTAGGGATAATGGTTGGACTTGATGATCCTCAGGGTCTTTTTCCAACCAGAATGTTTCTGTAATTCTGTGATGGCAGGACAGCCTCCAGCTCTCCATTAGCTGTGTGTATTAACCAGTACTTCACTCCCTGAAGACACTGTATGCCTACAGCTCCCCCTTCCATTCCAGAGTCTTTTCCATTAAAGCAAATATTCAAAACCTGTCATATTATACATATGGAAATCAAGCAGAGAAGCAGAACAGCACTGAATGCATAGATCAAACTCCAGCCATCCCATAACCAGAGAAAGGGAGCGAGTCTCCCTATGCAAAGGTTGTCCCTACAGCACAGAGACATTAAAGAGTAGAGCTAAATGCCTATTTTCCCTTTTTGTCTTCGTATTGGAGAACTGATGTCTTCACCTAGATGCGGCACCAGCTACACACCTACCACATCACTACAGAGCTTCCTCACAGCAGAGCTGGAAAAACCAGCCACGCAGGCTGTGCTGAGGGCTACCACTCCCCACCGGCTGGGAGCTGCACAAGCACTCTTAGGTGCTTAGGACCGGATAATTAACACGGCATAAATAGCTGCTATTTAAATCCAACGCCAAAATTGATTAAATGTTAACACACGTTAGTCAGCACTTTCAGATCCACTGATAACATGTTATCTGTTTCTATAGTTAACAAAAACATCCTCGACCCGATCCCATTCATCTTATCTACACAAGCTTACACCGTTGGACTCTTTCTGACCACACTACAACAAAAACACAGTACCAGCTGCCTTCTCAACAGCTGACTCACACAGGACAGACAACTCAAATGCCTTTCCTTCTTTTTAATACAAATTGTAATTTGGTGTTTTGCTTTTGTTTTTTGTTTTTAAATTAACTGATTTGTACTGTTTTAACTGCAGGCTTTCACCCGGTCGCTCTCCAGGTGACCTGTTTAGTAGAATGTCTCACTAAGCAGGTTGTAAAAAGCCCATTTAAGTTAAACCCTGCTTTATACGTGTAGCAATCAGCCAGCAGTTTTAAGATGGTCACCTATTAAAAAACTGGTAAGCAAATTCAGAGGGGTGCAGCGTGCTGGCTTCTTCCCTTGCTGTATTTTGTACGCCCTTTTTAAACAGAAAATATGAGGACATATAAGAGGGATACCATGTTTATGGAAAGGATGAATAGGCTCTTGGTAACAATGCTTTGTCTGCTACACAGTAACAAAAAACCAGTCACCCAATGTCCTGCAACAAGCAATTAAACTTTCGATGCCTTCTCAAAGATTAGCCAGGACTTACCACAATCCACTCTACTCCCTTTAAAATACAGAATAATAGTAAAAGAGCAGTATCAGCTTCATAGTATCACTGGCACTGGATAAACTACTTTGTGGCAAAATCTCGATGAAGGAAAACAGCAGTGCTGTGTAGCCAAAAAGAGCTTGCTCCCAAACCTCAAGTCTCCTCAGCTTCCACAGTGACTCTTTTGCCAAAGCTCATCTCTAAAGCCACCCAAGACTTGTTTCCAAACCAGCCTCGCAGAGCTGGTGGGCCTGGGCTTCACGTACCCCCCTGTGGACTGTTGCTGCTCTTCCAGGAAGGCAGGTACTGCCCGTGGAAAGCTAGGGTGAGGGGAAGAATATGTTTAGGGTCACAGCCAATGCAATCCAATGATTTGGGAGAAACAGTCCCACATGTCCCATCAGACTAGGCAGTACTAAAGACACTTTAGGGCCCAAAACCCACAATGCTAATACCCGAATTTGCTGTATTGCAAGTCAAACAAGAAATAAGTTTGATGTAAATATCTCCCCTCTCAAGCACCTGAGGAAATAAAAAAGAACTCTAAAACTAAAAAGTAAACAACTCTAAAAAACAGCTCAACGTTTTCTGCTTCTACTACAGGACAATTTCTAACAGGCAACATCAGTTACATTGATGTTTGTTTACTGTCGAGCCAAATGCCAAGTTTTGCTTCAATTATTGTTTCACTTCTTCAACACTAACTACATCAAAGTTTCAGGTCTAAAACCTAGAATCTCTTCAAGTACTGTGACATCTCACAATTACCCACTAGTAAGGGTGTTCTTCTCAACCAGATACTCAAGCATTTAATTTTTCAATAAAGTCTGTTTAAAGTAAATGCACAAAAACCCCAAGAAGCAGTGAAATTCAATTTACTGTGATAGCCGGACACATCCCAATTTTATTTTCAAGTATACAATTAAGAGCAATTTAATTCCCTTATGTAGACATTGCATGAAAGAGAAACAGTATTGTAAGAAGATCTTAGTACTGTTGGTACACAAACCTTACGACAGATAAATTAGAGCCTAGTAAAAAAGCATATAATTTACATTTTGTTATGTCAATCACAAGTAGCATCTTGAGGCTCTTAAATAGTATGCCAAACCACAAGACAAGAGAACTAATTTAAATCAACCCATGCTGCAGGATCACTTAGGTTTTTGCAATCTAAGAGATCCCCTAAAATGAGCTAGCAGTCGGATTTTATAAGACTATTCCTCCTCAGCATCTATTTACACTTTTAATTTACCAGCACATTATGAAAGTATTTTACTACAGAGTTATAACATTTTATAGAAAAAAACAACCAAACAAGTAAACCAATAAGGGCATGGGTTTTAATAATCCACAGCCCTTATAACTTGAGAAGCCAATTGGCAAACATGTAGGTTGCCCAGTAACACAGCAGCTGTGCTCAGCTGCATGGAAAACCCATACATTGAATTAGCCTCAGAGCTCTTGGGTTTAGCCAGCAAAAGAAGGCCAGAGCAGCCCCGTACCATGCTTCACATACTTTTGTTAGAGCCCAACCAATGACATACCCTGGATTTTTTTTCTTATGCTTCTCCCATAAGCAGCACCTTGTCTACATTCCAGTACTGCATAGGAAATTAGCAGAAAGGTCAACGTAAGCATGGCAAAGCAAAAGTATGAACAAGAGGCAACAGACTCACATGGACTGGAGGCCAAGAGCTCTCTTGGTCCTCTTCCATTCCATGATGTTTAGAGTGAGAGAAACAAAAAATTAAGGTAATTCAGCTACTAAATAAAGTAAAAAAAAAACAAAACAAAACAAAACTGCAACAAGTTTATGTTAACTCATATAATTTGGATGAATTCTTGCACATGCTTCTTCTTAAAGGGAGATGAATTGAGGTTTTAAAAAAAGTTAAACAGAAACTGTCTCTCTGTGAGTTGACAGTGCCACTGCCTAAGTTTTCTGACGTATTGCTCAGTGAAGAAGCACTACTACAGCACTACTGCACCCCTACAGCAGCTACTGCTGAGCAGAAGGGAAAACTACAAAAGTGCCAAGAAATGCAGAAGTACAACTAAAATAAAAATATGGTCCCTGGTCTTGTACCTTGTATCAATTACTGCTTTTAATAAAAAATATAATCAAGTATTTTCAGGCCATGCAGCTTAGGCTTCTGTTTCTCTATGAAGTACAAAGTTTCTCTTTGTCAAATCATTCTGCAAGTACAACAAATGTACTCAAACTATGATTTCTACAGAAATGTTTGAGACTTGCATTTTTCTCCTATTCAAACTGCTTTTCATGTTGCTTTAAACAGGAATTTTCCTCTTGATTTCTTCACTGCAGCACAGACAACAGTAAAACACTCCTTACTTGCCAGTATCGCTCATTTTATAGCAAATCCAGGGCACCACATCAGCCAAGCACTCCTTGTGGATGTTGTCAGAACAGAAAAATGCTCCCTCTTCCAGCCTTGAAACAAAGCAAGTTACAGAGATCAAAATGCTATGCTGAAGTCTTCTGCTGGTGTGGTCAGGCTTAACATAAATCCTAAGTCACCAAGAGGTAGCTCACCCAGGTGTAGATTGAACCACTTTTTTCTCACTCATCCAGCATCTCCCTCAGAAGACCAACACATTCTCAGGTACCTTCTTCTCAACTGCTCCAATACTCTCCCTCACCCAGCCCAAGCTATGGAAGTATACACAAACTGTCTTTCCCCCCCCACCCCGTTTCATATTTACACTTAGACTCGTTGGCTACTTCTAGATGTATGTACATCACCACAGCCAAGGACAAGACTCTACAAACTTCTAACAGACACTTCAACAAGCACACTCACAGTGGCTTTTTACATGCTCAAAAGCTTGTTAACTAGCCAGGGCATTTCCCTCTCCTCTTTCCAGTCATGGACGTGCTCTTCAAAGAGCTCTATTTACATGCCAAGTTACAAAGTTCAGCTGCTTCCAAAGCAACGTGGAAAAGTGCAGCTTTTATGATTCTACAGCAAAGTTTTCACAATAAAAAGCAGCTTCTTGAAGATTATTTTTAAAGGCGTTTTTTTATTTCCAAACACGATTTCACAGTTTAAAAAAACAACAAACAACTTAGTCCACCCACAGGCCTTTGAGGAGCACTAACTGAGGACCTTCAAAAGAGGGCTCTGCAACCTTAAGCATCATATTACTGAATGAACATCCATGGAAAAAAAATGGCTTACACGTCTGAAACAAGGATCATCAAAAATCTGTGTATCTCACAGAATTTAAACTACTTCTCTAACTGTGAGGCTTCACATGCCTTTTGCGGTCTTCTGGTTTGTCTTTCAACTTCTTCAGTTGTCTGAAATTCCTTCTAGGACAAACACAAGAGCTGGATTCAGTCAATTCCTCAGCAACACTCACACCAGTTATCACCTGGGGCTCCCTCCAGGCCCTGACACAGAAGGATTTCTACAAAAAAAAAAATCTTTCTTTAGTTCCCCAAGAAATTAAGACTGAGGTTTCTGCCTTGCACTTAGCCTGTCAACCACTTGGAGCAAGACCTGGTACTTCATCAGCATCTTTGTGGGGATAGCAATAGTCAATAGGTCAATATTGACAATTAGTTTGGATGAACAACCTAGGTAAACAAACTCCTTTAGAAAACAGGAATAAAAGCATTAGTAAGGACTGTAAGATTCAACTGGAAATGCCAAAGCAGCACTGGACTTGCACCACCAATGACAAGATTGCGCCGCGCCCAACACTGCAAATATTAAAACTTCATCATTAGCAATCCTTACCAACTTTTCCTCATCTCTCTATTCTACACCAACATGAAGCAGAGTAAATGATAGGAAAGTTTCAGCGAGAAGAAAATGACACATGCCAAGAACTTCCAGAGGCAACTTCCTAAAAATGACCAGGAATTTAGTAGAAGCTCTGCTGATATGAATTTCTTCTTCCTCTCTACACTGACAGGAAGTTACTGGAATCCAGCTCCTACACATTTGTGATGGACTATTTTAATTCTTGGAAAACACTTTTGCTTTTCAGTGACTATGAACGACATTGTGCAACTAAAGCAATACAACAATACAACCTCTGCAGAGACACTCTCAGTCCTTCCTCCCTTCCCTTCCCAAAAGTGTGGCTTTCAAAGCCTCCTCTCCAAGTACAGACAGCACTGTTCCATCTTCCTTCCTTCCTGCAAACATTAAGCCCTCCCTGCCTCCATACTCGCTTCCTTTGGGTCTCATAAAAAAAAATAATCCTTAAATATAAAAAAACCTAAGGCCAAGTTTTGCAAACAGCTCTGCCTTCTCCATTCTTTCCAAAGATCTTAAGTTCTTCTGTATGAAGGAAATGTTAAATTTTCTTCCTTTACCTTAAAAGGCCAGCTTTCAAATGCTCGCTAGAACACACAGCTAGTTTAATTTAAGTTAAATAGCCCAGCTATTTTAAAGTTAAAGTTACGCCAACATTTTTTGGAGCTAGAGATTTGAAATTCCCCACCCATGTGCCTAACAACAATGCTCACTTGGGTTCTCTTTATTTTAACCATTCTTAGAATTTCTAAGTTTTCCAGACAAGTATGATAGAACTCTAAAAAAATGCATTAACAAAGGATAGGATACACCTAAAGAAAAAAAATCCAGCTATATCCAGGACCCCCTGCTTTATAGATTTTTTTTGTACTGCCATATTCTGCGCATGAGCCATTGGGAACACACTCTCTGGTGCAGGACATTTTCTTCTTACTTTCTGTAAATCACACGGCACCATTTTCAGAGCCATGTAAATAAATAATAAGACATTTAGCTAGATAATGCATATTTCTACTTTGATTAAAAAATGAAGTTTTGCTTTTCTCAGTAGCTTGCAGATGCCTCCCCAGTTACCCCTTTTCAAGTTCTCACTTCCAGGAAAACTAGTGGGTTAATGATTAATAAAATCCAGGGCAAAGAAAACAAAAATCCACAACAACCCAAACCAACACCATGCACCAAAACGCTGATGCTTTTTTCCTCACAACCAGGAAGCCTGTGAAGAGACCTGAGGGACGCGGGACCAGAAAGAAGCTGCCAGGCTACCCAGAGCCCCGCACACTGGGCCGGAGGTGCGGCCAGGGCGATGCGCTGCACCCACCGGGCAGAGCAAACTTCTGATGGCAAACGAGTCGTGGCTGCGGTGCGGGCAGCTCGCGGGGGGCCATCCCCCATCGCCTCTCTCACGGCTCCTGGCCGTGGCGGACGGTCAGCAACAGGAGCGCTCGCCCTGGCCGCCGGAGATCCTCGACGCACACCGGGCATGTCCGTGCCCTATACACCGGACGCAGCTCCGCCGCGCCCACCGGCACCTGCGCGCCCGCGGACAGGTACGCGCCTCGCAGCCGGGGAAAGGGCGGCCGCTAAGTCCCCATCTGTAAGCCCCGCTCAGCTCCAAGCCTCCCTCTCTGCCGAGCCCTCACCCAGCGCCGAGTGCCCCCTTCACCAACGAGCTCCTCCTCATCGCCAAGCACCCCTGCACCGCCGGGTCCCCCGCAGCGCCGAGCCCCCCATGGCCGCCCCCGCCCCCGGGCTGGCGGTCCCTTCAGGGCAGGGAGACCCACCCCCACCTCGGCCCGGCCCGCCGCGCCCCTCCACCGCCCAGCAGCGTCCACCAGTTCCCCCCTTCCCGCACCGCCTCCCATCCCCCGCGCCGCCCCCCGCGCCGTGTCCTGCCCTTGCCTCCTGCCCGCAGTGCCCGGTGCAGTGGGAGGAGCGGCGCCCGGCGCCCGCCTCCCCTCCGGGGCGCGTAGGGAGGGTTGTCTGTCGCCCCGAGCCCTCCTCGCCGCCAGCCCCGCTGCTCGCCCGCCTCACCCCGCTCGCCGCTGGCCCCAGCGCAGCCCCCCGGCCCCGTCCTGGCTCCGTGGCCCCGTCCGCCTCCTCCGGCTCCGCAGCGGCGAGCGGGGCTCCGGCACGTGACAGCGCCAGGCGCCCCCATAGGCTGGGGCTGCCGGGCAACGTGAGCCCGCCCCCTCCCTGCACCTGAGAGGGAGCCTTACGCCAACTACGTAGGGGGATGCCGGGCTGCCACGCTAATTCCGTAGCGGCGCGGAACCAGCCGTTTCCTCCCTCCTCGCGGTAGGCCCGCGCAGCCTTACGGAATTGACGTAAGGTTTCTCGACTCGGCCTGGCTCGGCCCGTCCGGTTTCCTACCTGGGGCCGCTACTTCTTGCGTAAACTGCGTAATTCTACCCACTCCCCGTGGACCGAGCTCTCTGCAGTTCAGAGAGCTTCTGCGGCTACGGCGGTTAGGAGCGGCCGAGCCTACACCTAGAAGCGTTATTTGCGTAAAGCCCCTCAAAGAGGTTAGTGTTCCCTACGAAATCTCCGTACTGTCGTCAACGCGAACGCTGCACCTGAAAGCGAGAGCGAGCTCCTGTTGCGCAAATGCCGTAGGTGCTAGCACGTTGGACGCAGAGTGCGTAAGCGCGCGCGGTAGATCCTGCCCATCGCCGTCAAAGGGGAGGCCGAGCCCGGCGGGAGGCAGGTGTGTGGAGGCAGGATCCGCCTTGCCCCGCTGTCGCTGCCCCGGGGCGTCTCAGGGGAGACTGGGCGTGCGATTCCACCATCTCCTAAGCCCTCTTGCTGCTGCCCGGGGCCGCGAGTGTAAATACTTGGCACATAAGGACCCGTCCCCGCTGGCTGAAGGAGCGGGAAGGTGCTGGGATGGCGCGCGCTGGCAGGGCCTGAGGGCGCTGGGGGGAGAGGGGAAGGTGTGGGGCAGGCCTCTGGCGCTCTATAGCAGGCAGCGCACAGATGGATTTTATATCCTGCTGCAGCAAGAGAGCAGTCCTCTAGGTTGAGCTGAGAAGTAGAATTTCCACACTCTCTGGAGTCCTCTGTGGTTGTCCGAAGATATTGGACTCGAAGCTTTGTAGCATATCCGGGCAGGTCAGAATATGGCATTCAATGATCTCCATATTTTCTTTTCTAGAAGTGAAGAAAATGGATCCAAGTTAGCTTCATCCTGCTCCCAGATACCTGTCTGCTGTAGAGCAAATGAGCACGACAGTGAGGTTGAAGAGAGCTCGGAGTACTTAGGTACAGGCAGGGGGGGGGGAGGATTTGAGCCTGGTGGTTTTGTTCTTTCTTTTCCTGTAGCATATAGTTTTGCTTCAAGGTTCCAATGTTTGATACCTTCACGTTTGTCAGGTTTTCTAGGTTGAGTGCCTTCTCAAACTTGTCTTTCAACATCTAAGTCCATGGCAATCATATTTAATACCACTTTTTGTGCTTTTGGGAACTGATTTTATATAGGCTATAAAGATGAAAGACAGTGAACTGCGGAGCTCTGTTCCAAAAGAATCAACACACAACATGCTGTGCTGAAGCAGCCTATGAGGGAACTTTGGCAGGAGGCAGCAGGATCAGGAGATTTGCAGTGTTGGAGTGGAACAGTAACTTTCATTCAAAAGAGTGATTTGCAGCATTAGAGTGAAAGTGGAAAACACGTGTGCATTAATAACTGTACACGTAATAAGAGGTCCAGCTTGTTCAAATTCAGCTGACACTTCTTTCCAAGTCTGTGGCTGAAGTCTCACCTTAGTTTTGAACCAGTCAGACATAGCTCTACTTTGTTACAAACTTTTATCTCATTAGATTTAAAGAGTGAAACAAATCTGAAGAATCCAAATTACTGCTTTCAAATCTAGAATTGAAAGGTTTCAAAGCGTTGAATGAGTTTAGCTACATCTACTGTGTAGGCCTTGAGAAGGGACCAGAAGATAACAGAGAATCAAGGACTGGTCCAAGGACTTAATTTGAGAACATTTTTTATTTGAAATTGATTACATCGAATAGAGGCAGAGCACGAATATAGCCCAGAGAAAGGCTGCCTGAAGAGATAGTGGAATGGGAAGGGGCAGCTGTGAAAATTGGTGACTGTGCAATGAAGCTGGAAATGTGTTAAGGAGAGAAAAATCTACAAGAGATGGTATCTCAGTGAAGACTTTGCAGAGACAGAAGAAAGGTATTTTCAGCTGTGATCTGAGTGAAATCTTAACTTTTTCTATTGAGTCCTTCCTTGGGCTAATGATTTGCCCAGAGGAAAGGGGATTGATGGATTAATTTAGAATAGAGGGGATTGGAAGAGCTTTGGCTCTGCAGTACAAGGGTATAAATTTAACAAGGAAAAGAACATCTGAGGTTTGGACAAAAAGTTAACATCTGTCTTAAGGCTTCCTGGAATAAAAAGGAAAAAAAAAAAATTTATATCTCTAAGTATACTCAGTACAAGATGTGAACTTGAATTGTGCTAAAAGCAACCTGGGATTAGAGTTATCTTGATGAAAGTTAAAGTAATCAACAATAATTATGCTCTTTTCTTGAAACAAAATACTGCCATAAAAAGGTTTTGGGGGAGTTACATATAACTACAATGGAAATGTAGAACTAGTTTGTAAAGAAACCTGTCTGTTCATGGTCTTCCTGCTTGTAGATCTCACGCCTGGTTATGCTGTATTGTATTAACTGTGATAATGAAATCTTATTATCAGTGTTAGATAAAACATAGAGGCAAGGCAGATGTATATTACTAGTATGTGAAAACAGTTTTACTGTGGGCCAAAAATCTCCAGAAAAATGGTGGGACCCTTTACAAAAAAATGTTGCTATGTACTGGTTTTATGCTTGTAGTGAACCAGGCCTTGAAATCGCAGTCAGAAGCCCCCGGGGTGGTGTACTTGGATGATCTAGCACTGGCTACAAATACTGCATTAAGGACTAAATGGCTATTAGCTGTAGTAAAGGGAAAAGTCCTAAGTGAGCAAGGATGAAATGTAACCTATCAAGTTTCAAGTGTTTGGTATTGTTTACAGACAAATGGGAACGTTCGCATAATGCCTGAGGGAAGAGGTATTTTTCTTGTTATAACTCAGAAAAGAAATCTCTGTTTGAGGCTTAGCATTGTCCAGTGACCCAGTTCTTTACGGGTTTCAAATTCTGCCTTTAGACATGTACTAACGTTAATGGGATTTGTGCAAAGATATCTGAGGACAGGCTTTGAATTGGAAAAAAAAGTCGCTCTGTATGAGGCATGTATTTTGGAAATCTTCATAGAAAAAGCTGTCTTTTCATGTGAAATAAGTCTGGTAAGGTTCACAAGAACTTGAGAATAACAAAATAGGAGAATTTGGAAAAGAATTTGTTTGATTTACATCTTTTTAGTCTACAAAACCAAATAATTGCGTGTGCTTAGCTTTAATTTCAGTGGGACTAATCACACATTTAATGTGGCTGTTTGCGTGCTTTGAAGTTAGACAGTGTTTGAACACTTTCCACACGGGAGGTTTGGATTGAGAAGGTGATAAGCTAAGAAGATGGCTTGCAAATGTGAGGTGTTTTGATGAAAATCTTGCAGTTAGAAAAAGCAGCTCATTTTTTATGACAAGAATGAAGTGGGAAACAATTCCATACAACATAAAACAGTGTCCAAAGAAACTTCCTCCTTGCCGTATTTGCTTGTGTGGAGAGAAGTCATAAGAAAAGGAGGGAGGTAGAATGCAAATAGATAAAGAAAACGAAGTTAGAAGGTCTGATGTCATCTATCTTCTACCAAAAAAGTTCCAACGTAGAGAGCAGAAAGTGAAAGTTAGAGGATTATGATATAGGCAGCATAAAAATAGATGTTGAGCACATTGAAACTGCATTCAGAAAGAGTAATTTTTTTTAGTTTAGTCCCCTGTACTTACAGGGTGACTGTGCAAGTATTAACATCCAGAGTCAATGGAAATATTTCTGCAAAACTGCATTAAAGCCAAAGACTACATACCGGAGGAAAGTGCTGGAAGTGGTCTGAGGGTGAAGGAAGGGAACTCAGCAGTGAAAATTTGGCACATTTCATCTGAATCTGTTTCTCTGCAGGATGTGGGCAGAAGATTCACAGTGGGGGTAAAGAAACGTGACATGGTATCAGCACTGGAATAGTCTCTGCTGGGGTAGGTAAACGTTGCTTGTGGTATGTGTAACTACGTCTAAGTATTGATCTCCTGAAAGCATCTCCAAGCCTTAATCAAGCAACTCTCCTTACACCCAGCTCATGCCAGGGCTAAGACTTAACTATGGACTCTCAGCACAAGACTGACAGTGTGAATACTACTAAGTTTTGCCTTAACATGGGGATTGGAACTACATGATCTTTAAGGTCCCTTCCAACCCAAACCATTCTATGATAATAGGGGTTTTGACATGTCTGTTTCCTAGTGAGGATCCTGCAAAAGTCTGAATTCATGTTTGGAAGTTCTCAAATGCCATCTTGCTGTTCCTTGAGCATTCCATGTTTTATCTAGGTGCCAGAATTCACTTTGTTTTGCCTGTTGTTGAGCCTAGCTTTTATTGTTGCGTTTTCTTCTGCCTTTATATTTGTTTGACTCACATCTGGTTAATCTGTAGCATGATGTAGCAAGGAGTTCTGTTCTGAGAAAAGCTTACAAGACCTGTTTTGTTTGTTTGTTTGTTTTTAAAGTATATCTTGGGCATAAAAGGGAGAGACTTGAGCAGATAACTGTCCAGTGGAAAGAGTACTTAAACATCCAGAATCTGTGCTGCAAAACAAAAGCTGACATGTATAAATGTGGCAGTTCTTTGTATGCCTAACTCATTACTAGGAATTTTACAGAGTACTTGTTAATATCTGGAGCAGTCCTGAATGATTTCTGATTTTGCACTGGAGGAAACGAGCTAAAATGATAGTGGAGGAAGATTAGATACTAAAAGAGGAGGAATCACACCATGAGATGTACCACAGTGTTCTTGAAGTCCCAGAGCAGGCTCTGTGGGGTAACAATTCAGAGATCTTTCTAGTGATAGAGATGAAGATCAGCTTGAAAAGCAAGCAAAACTGGAACCAAGTGGGAAATACTTTCAGTTATGACTAATGCAATTATTAGAGAGGCTACTGCTTGCACTGTGGTGGATTTAGCTTCAAATAAGAACAGAATTTATGCCATGTGTGATTGATTCCAGGTTGGGTTACAATTTAGATGTGCAATTAGTGAGTCATTTGCTACTTCGTATCAATTATTAAAACAACAAAGGTCTAGGTTAAAAGAAAGTGTGTGCCTATCTCCATATGTGCTGCTCTACTTGTTAGTCTTCTGATTTCATTTTTTTGTTTGATGTGTCTCTGCTGAATGCCATGGTACAGTGTGTTCCTTAAACTAACAAGTGATCTGCTGTACACTGTACTGACACCCGGCAGAGCCTCTTTGCTGTCACCTCGTCAAGACTTCCCTTCCTTTGGTCCAGGTGAAGCTGTCTATAGTGAATTTGCAAATCATTTGTAAACAGAAGTGCTTTAATCTTATTGTTATAGGTGCTGTTTAAAGCATAGCACAGTACAGCTGGCCTTGGCCATCCTAACATCTGAATTGTTCTGTATGCCATGCTGTTTTAATCCCAACAGTTGTATCTTACTCCATATAGCAATTACCAAATGTAAGAGTAAAACGTCTCTGCTAATGGCCATGACAAAACTCAGAGCAGTAAGCAGGCTTCTATAAAATGTGAGTGTGCTCATGCAGTCATATTTTCTGCTGAGATTATTTCATTGTGGCCTGTGTCCCAGGAGTGTTTCCTAAGAAATGAAAACTTTGTGGTTAATTTAATGAGGTGTTTGTTTATTTTCAAATTGTGGATTGCATTATTCAAGATAAGAAAGAGAACAAACTCTGTTGCTCCTCACTGATGTAGGAGAGGGCACATGAAGACTTCTGTCAGTGTGGAAGGATAAAGAAGGCTGTTTTAGTTGCTGTCTTAAAGAGTTTGAGCAGGTCGGCACAATCTAACAAATGATTGTTGGTGGTACAATGTCAGTCCCTACAGAAAGGGAAGTGAGACAAAGTGGTGGTCACTGACTTCATACCCTTTAATACCACTAGTACAACAATTGCAGACTCTGAGGAAAACCAGAGAAAGCAGCCCATGGGAAGTGACCAGGCTTACGGGCATTCTCAAAGTGGTTTATTCTGCTGCCACTTTGAGAGACACAGTACCAGGCTACATAGGAGTGCTGAGCTGACTCAGCAGAGCATTCCTTATGTGATAGGAAGGCCTGGAACAAATAATATTGCCAACCTTCAATAGCATTTAATTAAATGTCTAATAAAATTGGGGCCCTAAATCATCATCTGAACTCTCCTGATCTTTAACATCTTCCTTTGGGAAATGGAATATTGATATATTGTCTGACCTTTAACATTTTTCTTTTCATATGAATGGAACTGTTTTTACCTGTTGTACACACGGAAGTACGTGGAGACTGCAGCTCATTACAGGCTCTCCCTGTCTGTATGGGCTGTGAAAGGAGAGGTGGCAGCAAGTAGGTTCTGCAGTCGCACTGTGGCTGAGCATGGGGGGTTGTTGGTGTCTCAGCAGGTTTCTCATTGCAGTGAGTTTCAAAGATTGACCGTTAATCTGCAGCTCTCTTCCCTAGATAAGCATGGACTGTGTGAACAGACATCCAAAGTAGGATTGAACCTTACAGAGATGCCTACAGTTTTCTGTCAGGATACTTTATGATGCACATTTGAGATTTGATCCCATGGTTGTGGTCGTTGTGGCTAGCACTTACCTGTTGCTGGGATTGCAGACATGATGAACTCACCTGGAAATCAGCTGTTCTTTCATTGTGTAGGTAGGATGTGATATATGTCTATTTCATCTCAATATGAGATAAGTAGTTTGATATATGTATCAGTGGCAAGTAGATAAATATTTCAGGGAATATCTATGTCCTTTACAGAAAAATGATGATACAGTTGCAAGGGTTGTTTCTTTAAAGGGTGTGATTGAACTAGATAAGGAAAGACAGGAGTGTAGTGCAGGTCCTTAGATATATTAGGGTCTTTTTCCTTTTTCTTTGAAGTTTAGGATTGAAAACCTGCCATACTTCCAAAGCAGCAACAACTTGGGTGGCCTTTTTATCACTAATAGGCAGAGTAACAAGGCAGGACTGTGACTGCACTGAAAAGAGGCTCTGTCATGCAAGAGGTTTCCCAGGTCAAGATTAAAAGCAAAATATCTCTCATCACATGAGCCTTTGTACTGAACCCGTATGTTCTAAATGCTTTTGGCTTATCTTTAATGTTTATGCTGCTATCAAAAATAAACCCAGCTTCCATCTCTGCGGGTGTTGTATTTAACATCAACAGTGAATAGGCTTTTTCATTGCTAAATGCTAATATTCTTTCTGGTTTCAATCTGTTTCTAGTACAGAAAATTTTTGTTTTCAGTGGTTTGGGTTTGTCTTTTTTTCTCTTCTCGTTTTTTTATCTGCATGTTTCCTCCCTCCTAGATCTCTTTTTTGTCTGTAGTGATCTGTATTTTTTGATGGAAGCAATAGCTGAGTGTCTATCAATGACCATGAAGCCTTTAACTGGAATCAGAGTTTATCTGAGTGCAGCTAGCAGTACAGTCATAATAATTAAAAAAAAAAAAGCTTTACCAAGGTTCATTTTTATCAAAAGAAAGTGGAGAGCTGTAGTAACTGTTAGAAATAAAATGCTTTGAACTGTGGTCAGAAATGTGGTCTGAAAATCTTGGTATAATGAAAATTGTGGTTATAATACAGTAGTTTTGTAAGTTTATTATAAATTTTGTGAGACTGTAGCCAGAATTCAGTGGCATTAGGAAAATGGTCACAAGCTGTACCACTGGGATGAAATTCTGACCTTGCTGAAGATGGTGTGTTTCCTTAATGTATTTATACCCAAACCCAATGTCACAAAACTGGTTCTCATACCTGGTAGTTGAAGCTCTAGAGCAAAGAGATGTGGTCCAGTCCACTAAAACCGTGGTCAGAGAAATGGGTGTGAACACATCCCTCTAACCAGAATCACAGTAGAAGGCTTACTCATTGAAATCTATTGTGTCTCTTCTGAGTGTGTTGTCTGTATCTTCCATCTTTTCTTTTTCTTTTTTTTTTCAATTAAGCCACCAGATAATTTTCATGCAGGTACATAGTGTTACCCTATTTGCTTTCCTGCTAGAGATGCTGTTCAGCAGTTTTCCCTCCTGTGCTCTGGTGTTCAGCCTTTTATAGCATTTAACTCAACAAAGAAAAGTAAAAATTCTATTAAAGGCAGGTGTTCATGGAGATATGACTTTTTATTTATCCCACTTGCAATTTGATGACCTAAATGATTTTAGCACTTCTAATTACTTATTTAAGGACTATTGATCTCTCAGGTTTCTTCTGAGAGGCCTCGTGGAATAGTATATCTCACAAATAGCATTATAGTTGCCTGCAAATTAAGGCAAGTAGACAGACTGTTGTAACATTGTAGTAACCAGGCAGGTGGCTTATTTTAGGCTAGGTTCTATGTGAAATATTTATGTACTGATTTAAATACTAAAGAGATAGAGTTCATGCAGAACTGAGAATACAGCTAAATGTCAGGAGCTGAATCTTCTTAGTGGAAAACCCCACAATTATGTTCAAAAGCCATTCAGCAGTCAGGGGTCTTTGCTAGGAACCACAGAGGTCTGAGTCACTGTCCTTGGCTTTCCGTTCCTGGAGTGAAAGTGTTCCCAGAGGAGGATTTTTTAGTATATAGAGAAGTGCTTTAGAATTGAGAAATAATGTGAGCATCATCATTCATTATGTTTCCTGATAACATTTCTGGACAGGATTTAAAATGTTCGTATTTAAAATAAAAAAGGAAACCCTTAATAGTTCTAGGGCCTGATCTTTGAAATTTTTCTGCTATATGTCCCAAAGTGTTCTGTGTTTTATGTCATCAGCCAGCTTTTGCAGAGAGTGCTACATGACCCCCATCAAGTCTCTGACAAGGTGCTGTGAAACAATTTTACTGAGACTGAGCCTTGGGATGTTCCTGCTGACTTGCAAATAGGTCCTCTTCCATTGACAAGAGACAAGTGGCTAATTTAGAGGATCACTGGAAATGAAGACTGAAATACATAAATAAGTGATGTCTCCTGGAGGGAGGGTTTCTTCTCTTCTGAAGTTCTGTTTGCATTGCTTGATCTAATAGACAAGTAAAGTTAGAACTTACAGGTTCGATAATTCTGTTATTCAAGTTGCTGCTCTGTGGTCCGGGTAATCTGTACTGCAGGGGTGAGACTGAGACCAGGAACCTAGTGATTGAGTCAAAAGCTTGGAGGAGGTGAGATCGTTGCATGGGAGAAATTGTTTCAGTACTCTTCCAAAATATCAACTATCATTTTTTCTGCTTCCTGACACATGAGAAACTGTCTTTGATGTTTTATGTCAGTGTTTACTTTGGCATTAGAAGGACCCTCTGTACTGCTATTCCCTTTCAAAGAACAGCAATATGCTTTTCTAAGGTGTGGTGGAGATGGTGTAGGTGTTTTGATCATGCTTACATGTTACTGGCAATGTTTCTCTTCCTTCACTAATAATAGCTTTCAATTTATTTTGCATATCCCAATTAATCTTTACAGATAAACCTTTCCCAATTTTGATAAGTAGTTAAAGAGGGGATGTAAAGAGTGTGCAGTGTTTTTGAAGAATAGTTTCCTCTGGGGTGTTTCGGTAGGATGAGAACTGAGTGTTCCTAATGTATATGTTTGAAAGCAGCATGGTGTATTTCCTGTAGGTGTCATTTAGTGTAAAAAAGCTTTCATTGTATGCAAAATAGAAGTGGGTTTAAATTATTGGAAAATTTAAAATATGGAAGCCAAAGTGAAAAGGAGGCTCTCCCATTTCCTTTCAGTTCTGCTGCATTGTGCATCTTGCAGTTAGTTACCGACATGTGCACAGGCTCTCCCATTGGATAACAATCTTCCAGCCTTCTGCTGCTTGTACCCTGAAGCAGAGCTGCTCTTCCCAAGGGACAGGCAGAATGCAGTCGACGCTGCTTCTCTCTTCTGTGCTCACTAATTGATCTCTGACTTGCTCACTTCCAGCAAGGTCACAGAACTGGCAGCTACAAAAACAGTGTTCTGTGGAAAATTTAAAGGGAAAGAGGAGAAGTACCTTGCGTAGGATGTTATATTTTACTTTTTTAAAAAATAATATTTTTTTAATTATTATTTTCATAACTTCTATTTAGCTTTTTCAGAAGGCTGAAACTGGGAAAGTGCTGATACCGTAAGTTTGCCCATCATGACTTGTTCCTTCAGTTGGTAGTTATGCCCCATCCTATCTCTCTTTGTAGTTCTCCTTCTGGCTCTATTGCAAAAGGGAGTCAACAGTTTAATTCTAGTTCAGATCTCATAAAGCCAAAATTATTTCAAAGCAAGTATAGTTTGATCTTCTCCAATTTCTTTGCAGAAGACTTGTGATGCTGGCATTTAGAGGCATCCCTGTGGGTTTTTGGCAAAAAGGCTCGAAAATGTATATTCTGCTTTCTCAGAACTGACCAATTTATTCAGAAGCTTTATTATTTGAAAGGTGATGGAAATTTAGAGTTCAAAAAAACCCAAATTAACAACCAAACAAACCTAAACTGTCAATCTTCCAATGCCATGGTCTGTGTTGCTCATTAAAACCTATGCAAGTAGGGCTCACTGTCTTTGTCATTGTTACAGTAATGCCCTTTTTATAATACTCTGAATGCTGGCGGCTGTGCTCAGCAGGTAGCATGACAATGAGCATGGCCTCTGCTCCAGGGCCACATGTTGTCTGTTACACTCTTCTGGCTGAGCCATTCTAAGGATATTTATGTGCTTTGCTTTTTTTTTTTTTCCTAAGCTGTGTAGCATACTGTATGTGTCCAGTCTAGCAGAACCATGTGGGAACTGTAAAAAAGATGCATTAGCAAAGCCGAGGTGCTTTAAATACTTGAAAAGCAGAAGAGTCTGCAGGGTCTGAATGAAAGAAATGGTCCAAAGAGTGTTAATGCACAGCTGGAATACAGGGGGCAGAGTTAAACTGTGGTACATTATAAGGGATTTCATAAATGCTGTGGCAGACTGGAAAAGGGATTTGGTTGGCCTGGCAAGGCTTATATGATCTAAAAATACATAGCTCTTAGCAAAATTTTCTTAAGATATAGATCTGTTACAGAAAGAAGCTGGAGCAACTGATAAAGGAAGGTTGACAGATGGCCAGTTTTTGTGGATCTTTGGATGGATGCAGAGGTCAATGCTGTTGTGAGAGCCTGGATACTCTGATGCTAAGAGCCATAATAATAGTTAATAACCATTGTGAAACATTTTCTTCCTGCTAAACCCTGCATACAAATTTTTGTCCTTACCTGAAATTAAAAAAAAAAAAAAGATTTGGAGAAATTTGATAAATTCCAGGTTTAACATGTTAAATCTGTACATTCATATTTTTCCAGCCTTTGTGTTCAAGGATGGAGCAGATGAGAAAGGTGTAACTAATTTGTGCAGCATACAAGACACCAAATATGCAATGAATATGCAATGTAGAGTTCTAAAATTAGACAGCTTTCAGGACATAGAGGGCATGTATGGAACAGGAAATTCAGATACAAACAGGTCAGGGTGTAAAAGAGGACTACCAGTTGTGGTAGCTCCTCACCTATGCTGAAATAGAGGCAAGTAAGAGATTTTACAACTCTTAACAGCTGTGACTTGGGGTTGAAAAACCATCAGTGTAATGAATGTAAGAAGAATCTCCTAAGGGTCACACTTCTGAATTAATAGGAATTTGGTAAATAGTATATTCTGTCTCTGCAGGCCCTACATCTGTTGAAAATTTGTAAACTGGGTTAAATAGTTGGCTTCTGTCTTTGACATACACAGTTGCTGCTTTTTCTGATTTTAACCCATATTCATTTCTTCATGGAAAGTTATCAAATCTTTATTAGCAGTAATAATTATTCTAGATCCTGAAAGTTACCACTTCCAAAACATCTTACTGTATTTATGCTTACTGTGCTCATTTAGAGTGTCAGCAGAGGTCCCGATACTTGGATGAATGCATACTTTGTAGATAGAGCACTCTCGCTTGAGAAAGTGCAGCTGGTGTACACAAAGCCAGCTTGGCTAATCTGGGAGATGAGCTAGATGAGTTTCAATTAACTGAAATCTTATGAAATAGTTTATACTAAGATGATATTTAATTATGTCAGTGTTTTTATACTAGGTTTTCTTCTCTGGACAACTCCCCTCAGTTTTTATTAGGTGAAATTACGATTTTTCGGAGGGTTCGTGATATTTATTCCTGAGGTTAAATGCCTGTGGTTCATAAACTCTGTCCTGAACTTCAATTTGTATGGCCTGTCCAAAGTTTCCTGTCAGGAAAAAAAGCAGTTGATAAAACTTACTTGTCCTTGAAGAGTCTTTTTCCTAATCCTGCTTTACAGTTACATGATTGGAAGCATTCTGGCTTGGAGCATCTAGGCAATGATGTTCTGTGGCTGCGCGCATCCTATTCTATACCCAATTCAGAGGGAGCAGAAAAAGTCCATACATCTGAGGTTAGGCATAAACTTACCTCGGTGTTCAGTTCAATCCTTCTGTAAGAGTCCTGAAAACGTTGGTTCCCTTTACTAATAGATCAAATGTCTGGTTATTGCTCTGAGTGTTTATGAGATTTGCAGTGTCATGAAGGTTTTAAAAACTGTGAAATTAAAAGTGGAGAGCATAGAAAGGGGAACATTATGTACATTTGTATAGATCTCCTTGGCTTAAAATATTTCTTCTGTGGCAGCTTGCTTCTGTGTTGGACAAATCTGCTGAAATCATGGGGCTGTCTGCTCATGGGATGTAAGGTTGCAGCTCTAGAATCAGATATTTTTGAAAGAATAAACAATGCAGCTTCCTCAGAAGGGATTGATAAGCAGGTTCCTTTGAAGCAGCCATTCAGACATGTCTGTTCATAGAATATTGTTTACTGCCATTGTGAACCAAATTGCAGTAAGTAACATGCACTGTGTTTGTAGTTGATCTCAGTAAGCTAGCAATGAAATTATCCAGCTAAAGACTTAGATTAGATATGATGGTTTTGGAAGAGGGGTGCAAAAACAAGCCTAATTTGATTATTGCAGTAAATCCATTTTCTGTTCATTGTGAGTTGAAGCAAATGGTTTAATGGTTCAGAACTTCTTATGCTCTTTCTGTTACAAAGATGCTGCTGGTGTTTGATGTTTTAACTCCTTTGTAGGACACGGTACCACAGAGAAAAGACAGAAGATTGATGCATTAAATTGCCATGAACCTCTGAGATAATTAATTGATTTGATACTGTTTGTTCTACTAGAACTCAAAGTGATTAGTTGAATAAATGTTTACGTTTGAATCTTTAATTTGTCTATAAATATGTATAGTAATTAAAGAAGGCAAGAAATAATCTTGAGAGTCACCTTGGGCAGAGAATAAGCATTCACAATGCATTCTTGGGAACCACAGCTGTAATTATGGTATCTAACCTCTGCCACCAAGTGGCAGTTAGATTTCACTGCCTATCAGGGGCCCCATCCGCAGGAGCTCTGGCTGCTAATCAGCAGGCAGCATTGTCACTGTTGCAAGGGGAAGGTCATTGTGCCTAAGGGAAAGACAAAAGCAGGAATATTCTTTATGCAAAATTAGACCTGCAGTTTCAGAAGTTTTCCCAACACAACAGAAACAGCAGCCTGAGTGTCTGACTCTGCATCTGAAGCTGACAGCTACCATTTTCTGTTTCAAACAGCTTTGGGGAGCACCATTTGGTATTTTGCCCAGTGCAAAGTACAGAGCCAGTGTAAGAGGTGGCTGGGTGAAGGTGGAAGATGTTGATGTCTGACTGGTGAAATGAATAACAGACCAACCCGTAAAACTGTCTCAGAGGATTAATCATTTATCTACTACCACTTCTCTGGGAAGTCCTTATTTAGTTATGTATAATACACAACTGTGTTTAAAATGAAGAACATAAAATAGAAAACAAAACAGATGGGAAGAAGAAAGTGGAATTAAGGATCTAATAGGGGAGTTGTTATATTAATATATTATAGGTCCAATATAGGTAGCAGTGGCAGAATTTGATATAATGGGTAATGTAGGTGTTGTCACCATTGTGTGTGTAGTCATAGCATGACAGTACCAAAAAAAAAAGAAAAAAAAGTTTTTTTTGTTTTCATGTAACATCAGGAGTTGATTAATTTCTGTGTCTCACAAAAATAGTAGAGCTGTAAATCACAGAATCAACCGGGTTGGAAGAGACCTCCAAGATCATCCAGTCCAACCTATCAACAGCCCTATCCATTCAACTAGACCGTGCCACCAATTGGTGGTTTTGTTTAAATTACATTGGTTTTGTTTCCCCAAGTCAAACTCATCTTTTGCCCATATCGACTTAGAGTAACATAAATAATCCTACTTTTCAACAGAGCAGTAAAATTGCTGATTAGATGAAGCTCCAGAATAATCTGAACAATTCTGGGATTTGTTACAAATTAAGAAATGACTGACTAATATGATAGACATGGTGTGTATTCTGTATTTAAACACTTCACCTTAAATCAGTTAGGTATTACAGGATTACAGGTGTAAAGTGCCTATGTTTCTGCTATTCTTGAATGGTATTTGGGCTAAACAAGAATACAGCAAGGTACAGGAGAAAGTTTTTCTCATCACTAATGTAAATGTTTTCTTCTGAGGGGCCACAGGGGATTTTTTGGGCACATGGGACAGCTTCTTGCAGTGACAATGTGTGTAGGATTACATTAAGCTGGAGTAGACCTGTTGTGGGGCAAGTTTATGTCTTATCCTGGGTGAGGAAATATTATTGCACTGTGCTGCTTCTTTCCACCAGAATTCCTATATGCCCTCTATACCATACATTATTCAGATGCAATACATAATTAAAGGACTATAACACCACACTTAATTTCATATATTTAAATGACTTGGTGAGCCAGGGATGGTGTTTGTCTCATCTGCGCTTTTGCTTTCCCTTTTCCTGTAGTTTATTGAAGCAATGGGGACTACATCCTGATCAGTCAGAAGCTGATGAGAACCATGACCAAAATGCTAGTCAGTGCTAACTGATTGTCAGGATTAGTATTAGAATATAATAATATAACAAAGTCTAATCAATTTGCAATTGATACTAGAAAATAGCAGTGCATTCTGCAGGTACTCACTTCCTCTGTTAGCAACATCTTTGTGAAGTACAGCCTTTTCAAAGGAAAAAAACTGATTTGTTTTCCTTTTGAAGCATACAAATCTCATAGTAACAAAACCCCCTCTGCCTTGAATTGTCTAGACAGACATACTTTCTAGGAATAAAATCTCTTTAGCAAATGGTTGTCTGTAGCATCTGTATTTTGCAACAAAGACTGGCTTGCAGATGGAATAGAAAGAGAAAAACATTATTCTTACACCTTGAACTTTCCATTGTTCTGTTCAGGATTTCTTTTTTTCCAGTACTTCCAGTGCTCTGTGTGGAAAGCATCTCTTGGATGCCCTGGGCCTTTTTGTTTCAAACACTGGACATGTAACGTTTTATATATTTAATCACCGTCAAGCAGAGAGTTTGTCTATAAGCTATTTAGAGCAACTGTCTGTGCTCTTGCAACCCTCTCAGGGCCCTCAGTGAGACCTACAAACAGAAAGAAGTCTCGGATTTCTGTGAGCAATTCAATATTGCCAAATACTTTGGTTTGTTATGGCTGCTGGGTTATGGGATGAAGCAGCAAGGGGAAGATCTGTTCCAAGAACATTGTGTTAAAAGAGATCTGGTTAGAGATTCAGGAAGGTATTCAGGAAAATGCTGTTTCTGCTCTGCGCACCAGAAATGTGAAAAAAAAAACATAACTTATGTTGAGGGTGAAATAGAAATCAGTATTTGAAACATCCTTCAAAGACAAAATTGAAAACTAATGTCCTGTCAGAGCTCATGGCAGAAAGAGCCTCTTCAGTTGAACAAGTTACCATTTACAGCATTTTTAGTAAAGGACCTCCTGGCAGAAATGCTAAATTGTAACATCTTCAAACCTCCTTTTTTGTAGGTAAAACAGTGTGTCCCTCAAAATCGATTCTGCTCTAAACCTTACTAGCATGTTTTGTCATGAGGACACATAGCTTTTAACAGCCCACATTAAGCCCTTTCCAATATGTTTATAGCATTTAGTTCCTTACAAGATGTTTTCTGTTATGTACTTTCCACCTTTTTTTCCCTACCTACTTAGAAGTGGAAACAATCAACCAAAAGCATTACTCTGTCACTTAACACCTCTCAGGAGCTTCACTGCTGAGAATTTGCATGAACACTCCTGTAAAGGCTATCATGCCAGGGATGATTACAACACTAAGCCTTAGGTCTACTCTTGTACTTGCAATTGTCAATCTTGCTGTATGATGTGTATAACCAACCCATCCTTGGAGATTTTCTGTCTCTGGGGTTAATTTACCCCTTTGCTTATTCCAACCTGTAAGTAATTGAGGCATTTTTCTGATGGGTCGTTATAAACATGGTTTTACAGTGTGGTAATCTCCAGCAAAGAGACACTCGCTTTCTTTTTTTGTTTTGTTTTCAGACAAAACTTTGCTTTTCTATGCAAGCACGTCTCCTCTCTAAATACAGCACACAATGCAAAAGATCCCTCAAACCTTACATCTTCTAGTGTTTTTCACTCACTAGACAGATGTTGTTCAGGACTTAGTCCCTCTTTCCATAGCTTTTCTGACCTTTGGCAATCTCACAGTTGTCACAGTGTGCTGAAATGTGGAAGCTTCCTAGTAGCATGCTCCCTGTGGGCCTGAACTAAAGTCTACTGTAATAGTTAGCTATCTTTAATTACTTCACTGGGCTTTGAGTCAGATGGTATGTGTAGAAGGCACGTAGTAGCTAACAATCTCTCTTGATTTTTATGACACTCTGACTGCTATCTGTTGTCCCATGAATGCCTCAAAACTTCTTGATTACTTTTAATTTTCCCGTTTTGATATCTCTGCTTGATGTTCTAGAAGCTGCAGAAACCTTTTTGATGGTCTTCACAGAAATACTGTATCCATTAGACTCTGTGTCCTGGAGTCCTGTATACCCCAAAATTCCCTCTCTCTCTGTGGTTTGAATGGGAGAGGAAAAGATGCAAAAAGACCTGTTCCCCCACCCCACCCTGCAGGCGTGAAGTGGGGGGAGCTAGGGACCCTTCCGGCACGAGGGGTACCCTGTGCAGGGCCCGTGCTGGGATTGGCTGTGTTCTTTGCGCCTAGGAAGTGGTAACTCAGCTCTTTGTCTAGGAAGGGTATAAATATTGGGTTTCCTGCCTTGGAGTTCGTTCCTACCTTAGAGTTCATTCCTGCCTTGGAATTCTCCCCCGCCTGGATAGCTTCTGCACAAGGAGCCGCTGACCCTCCGAAAGACAAGCTCCTGAGGGACAGGACTGTCTCTGCTTTGGACCCTTCACCTTAAGCACCCCCTTTATGCAGCTTTATAGCTCTTAACGACCCTCGGAGGCTTCTGAAAGACCCGAAGACACAAGCATCTGGACCACCCTTCCGTTCCTCTGTGAGTAACTTTGGCTCAGCCTTATCTTGATAGTGGGTACGCTATACATTTAATAGCTCAAGCCTTTTCCAACTTCTGACTTACAAAATAGTCAAGTCTACCTGTGGTATCCATGTAGATCTTCTCAACCAACTGAACCTGCTAAGTAAAACTAAATTAATTTCTGTATATAGTTTTGGGGGTGGATTTTCAGGAAAATAAAATAACTCTATTTTTCATATAAATTCCTGACTCGGCCACATTAATTCCCTGCCTCCATAACACTCTGTGCAGAACACAGAAGCACGAGAAATACTGGCTGGGCTTGGAGGCTCCCTTCTAGGTGCTGAAATTGCAGATTTGCATTCTCTGGCTCCCACACTCTTAAATGTTTGTTTAACTTACATTTTTCACGTGTGTTTCAAACAAGATCCCTTGCAGATGGAAGGTAGAGAGAGACCAAAAAGTGCACAGGAAAAGCCCTTTCTGTGTTTGGGTGTTTGTACTGCCTATCCTTTTGTCTCAGCTCTTCAGCAGCAGAGACTAAATGTAATGATTCTGTGCTGACAGAGAACTTTGACTATGGATTCTGTTTTCCAGAGAGGACCCTTAAAGACTGTGATGTGGATTGTGAAATGTTTTACTTTTCGTGTAGCTGCACGTAATTGTTCTTGAGCTGCTGTTTGCCTAAGCAATTCACAGCAGTTTAAGCACTTGCAATTGCTGAGTTAATATTCTTGATCATGTTAGCAACATCTGGTTTGGGAGTTACTGCATTTGCAGTAACACGTGCAAGGCAGAGGGGGAGCATCTCTTGTGAAACTGTGCTGATGAGTAATGGGGCAACAGCAGCAACCTCTTAACCCTCTGGAAATGCAACCACAACAGCATAGCTAATGATGTACTCATCTGACTGAGTTTGTGTGACATGAGTAAAGGGTTTCTGGAGAGGGATGGGCATTTTTGTTATGTTCAGCACAGGGTAGTCTACATCCCCTTCTTCAGCATTTCAGTTTGGAAAAAAAAAAAAAAAATTCTTGTAGTTATTGCCTTTGTGCCTTGCTAACTGTGGTTCTCTGTTCCAGTGCACACTGACTGTTGCTAGTGTGCTCAAGGTTATCTGTGTTTTGGGTTGGCTTTCAGGATATGAATATATATTTTCTTTTCCATATGATGTAGTATGATGGGCCACAAAGGATGTAGTATGATGGGCCACAAAGGAAGGGGTCATTTAGGACTGAGTCAGTACATCTCTTTGCATAAATAGTTACCCAGTTGCATATACTATAGCTGCTGATTTCATGGACTGGTCCTGAAGCAGGGTCTTCAAGAAGGGCATTGTGTTAGGAAAGGAGGTGCCATGGTTTCTACCTGTATTACTTTGAAAAGATTGCAGGGATGTTTTATTGCTACAGAGCAGCATAATTCAGAGCATTGTATGAACTGTATAATGGTCAGAGGAGACACGATAACAGGTCTATGAAATATTGATAAAGTAGGATTATTAATCGGAGCAGGGGTGTAGGATTAAAATGTCCCTTGAGTTTTCATTCCCCATTTCATGCGAGAGTGTGGTTTTGTGGTCAGAGAGTGGGAAGCTCAGGACAACTGGAATCTTTCTCATCTCTTCAACATGTTTTGTTTAATGTCCTCGGTGGTTCAGAGGATATATAATACTATTGACCAGAGTTCATAGAATTATGATAGAGGTGGCACTGCTGAGAGTGAACTTTACAAGGATCTCTCTGTTACTGCAGCTTAGTCTGACCTGTAGCTCATAAAAATGCCTCTGAACAAGCCAGCAATTTGCAGTCCTGTTGTCCTGGATTCTCGTGCTACTGCAATGAGCTACATCATTTATGAGATGGTGAAAACACTGAATCTGTACCATGGCACAGAGACTGTGTGCCATTGCACCACTTGTACCTCTGGGAGAGAGCATAGGATAATATCTTGCTTTTGATGGTGTGTACAGTGCTGAATTAAACAGATATCAAAGCAAAGAGAATTCATTTAATTTTCCAGTTACACAATCCTTGTTTAAAAAGGAGCTTTCAAATGTCTTGCTCTTGAAGACACTGCAGGTTAGAAATGAGATTTTATTTTAGAACAAAGCCCTGATCTGCATTACTAATAACAGCTGAATGCATTAAAATAGAAAGGATTTCCCTTTGAATTTCTTCTGAGCATTATGTGCATTGTCTTTGTCACTGCTATTACCTTTCCTTTTCCCATAGGTTTGATCCACCAGGACAGTGCAGTAAGGATTTGGTTTTCTATTTAGATTCTTCCTGATTCTAATGTTCTACCCTACAAGAAGTGGTTCAGATCTGTTACAATCATACAACTTCTGTAAATTCATTCTTTCATTCCTATGCACAAAGTGTCCATCCTTGGCATCCTTCAGTCTGTGTCTGTTTGTGCAGTAGGGTTTTAGCATTCCCTGTGTGCCTCAAGGCTTTAACCAATAAAACTCTCCCATCTAAAGCGTCTTCTCTTTTTCTCCCCCCACCCCTTTGAGTGTTTGCCTGCTCTCTCTAGAGCTGTTAGATGTTCTGACTGTGCACTTCAGGAGATCAATATGCGTTTGGTATTCAGCACATTATTATTCTGAGACTGTAGCACTAGTATGTATTCATCCTACTAACATCTGCTCAAAATTCCCAACATCCCACCACAGCTAACAGAGAATGACCGTTTTGTCCTTGGTCAGGCTCTGCGGAGCGGATGCCTGACACCTGACTTCTTGTCAGGCAGATTCCATTTCACTCTTCACTTTGTTTTGACCTTATTTCACCCCTGGAAGCTCAGTTTCAGTTGAAGATGGATGAATGAATTGGGAAGCATTGTGTCCGTTGCTGTCATGGCAGTTTCTCTGTTACTGCCCAAATAAGCTGTTTGGTTCCTAAGCTGTAGGAACCTGTTCTGACCTAACAGTGAGATTCTGTCAGCCCACAAGGATGTGCTTGTAATTGAAGTACCATTTCTGTCAAGCAATGGAAAAAGACAGGAGATCAAGTCCTTTGCTGGGCAGAATCAATGAATCACTCTCCTTACTGGCTAATTTAATGGAAGATTATGAGCTTTGAAGTCATGGGAAAAAATGAACTGTGGTTTTGGTTTCAGTATTAACTCTAGTGGACATTCAGTGGTGGGATACAAAGAGTAAGCTTTAGGATTTTACAGAAATTGACAATAGCATTAAGTTAGTGAGGGAACATAAACAAAGATCTTGCAATTGAGTATATATTAGCGCTGAAGTTAGTAGCCAGGAGCATATGCATTGTTTTAAAACCATGTCTGAAGGACATAACCTCTTACTGAGTGCAGAGAAACTTTTTCAAAGTAGAAAACCAATGTGCTGACATTCCTGGCTTTCTGCCATGCATTTTGGTTGCTTTTGTTTTCTCATTTACGTAGTCCTGAAGATTGGTTGCTATAATAAGGGGTGCTGGCATATTCAAAAGAAGTAGGTACTCTTGAAGGCCACTTTGAGTACTACTCTGAGCAACAGAAAAAAACCCAAGTAATCGTTAACTGTATGATTCTCCAAGTTGTAAGAGCCCATACAGTTAAGAGTGTTGCAAGTTAACTATTTACCTAAGTGAAACGAACCTGTAAAGTCTTGCAAATCTCAGAAATTCTGGATGCTGTGTAGTGATTAATGGCCATGCTGCATTCTGGCCATTGCCTGGCCTGAATATAAGGAAATGAAAAAGCAAAAGGAACCTATGCTCCCAAAAGCTTTACAAAGAGGTAGAAATTGGATTGAAGACATTTTCATTTAATGCTGTGTAGCAGAAGTGACACTGCCCAAGACATTACAAGTCCATTTGTGAAGAGGAAAAAATTGACTCAAGTGGCAGCTTCAATTTGTGGAAAAACTCAAAACAGAAGTTAACTTTGGAGATGTTTGCTGTTCTGTCACTGGGGCACAGTTATGCTAATACTGGTGTGGGACGTGGCCTGGAAAGACAGGAGTGTGTGAACCTGAGGTACTGAAAGTAGCTGGACAATATTCCCAGCTGATGAGTCAGGAAACTGAATATAGGGCTGTTTCTGTACAGTAGGCATCTGGATTAGTTTTGGGGGTAATTCCATTTTTGCATGGAATGTTCAATAAGGTGTCAGTGCACAAGTGCAAGGCTCACATTTTTGGCTTCTTGGAGAAAATGTCTCATTCCTCACCATGTAGCACATCCATGGTCTGCATCCGTTTTGCTTCTAGCCACCTGCCACTTGTGGTTAGAATGTCCATTTTTCCCAGAGGCCTCATTACAGAGCAGACTGTGTGAATGAAGTATGTGAGAGACTGCAGAGATTACATCTGGAAGGAAAAAAAGGGAAAGCTTTCTGGTTTATGCAGTATTCAAAGGTATTATTTCCATGGCAGGTGGAGGCTACACTGCTTCAGAAGACACACATCATATGGTGCAGGTAGATGTGTCTTTTTTTTTTCAGGGCCAGCTATGGGCTTTACCAAAATTCCATTTTCCGTGGCCTACAGAGAGTGCAAACTTTGTGTTTTGAGGTTCCTTTAGCCCAGGCTCTGTTGTAGCTCCCTCCCTCTGGCTCTGATTGTAGGTTCGTTTGGTTCTGACTGAGCATTTAACTTTTCCCCTGAAGTCTACTAAGTGCCCTAGGCACCAGCGTGACTCCAGCGTCACAGCAAAGCACACATTTGCAACAAACACATGCTAATTCAGAAGATTGCCTTTCAAAGCTGTTTTTGAGCTGGTGAATCAGTAAACTGCCCAGCAGTGCCCTCCAGCGGCTCGAGGGACTCGCTCTGAGCAGTGACAGTCGTGCAAAGGGCTATTTACAGGCACATTGGACCGTTTTGACAAAAACAGAAGGAAGAATGCCTCTCAACAGTCAACACAACTTCAAAACTGTCTTAGATCCGGGCAGTGTATTGGACACATCCTGCTTTCTGCTGTAACACTTTAAAGCAGAAAATTTTGCCTAAGACCTTTTTCTTACTTTATTAGCTGATCAATATTCTCAGCTTCCCATCTGCCAACAGGGACCCCGTGGAAAGGTTTCACCTCCACCGGGGCAGCTGTAAGCAGTGGAAGAGGATCAAAGGGCCTTAAATCTGACCTGCAGCACTCCAGCAGGGTCTCACATAGATCAAAGAGGACATACATGGTTAGAGCCTAACTTCTGCAACTTCCTTTAGAGATAACTTGACAGAAGAATGGCACTGTCTTCAGTGCAGCCTGTTCTGTGTCTGTTGTGAATGGGCTTATCTGTCGGAGAGGAAGCTATTGGCGCTACTCATGTATTGGAGATCCTTTTTAGGATTCTTGCAGTGTGCCTTTTTCAGGAGTGAGGCATGTGATGAAGATCTCTGCACAAGCAGTCAGTGATTTCAGACTTCAGGCAAATCTATTTCCATTTTGCCCCTTCAGATCCTAACCCTAGACCTCCCAGTCTGCAGACAAATACAAGAGTCCTCCAAGAAATTGCTGGTGACCCTGATTAGAACAAGTTCTGCTGAATATGTTATTTCTCTGTAGAAGTGATATTGTTTTATGACGACCTGGTGGTGTTTCAGTTTTGGCAGATTACGGTTATGTTTGCTGTTCGTAGCTGTGTGACTGACATATCCACACCTTTGAGCCCTGTCGCTGGTGCATCACAAGAGCCGAATGGTGTTGCCACAGGATGGCGCCTGCTGGCCAGGCTTGCCGGGCTGCTCATGGGGGAGCAGTTAGATCTCAAATTGCCCTGTATGGGACGGTGTGCTGCATTCAGCCTTACACCCATAGAGATTTCATATGAAATTCTCATAAATAAACGGCTGTGCTGCCTTTGTCCTGGTCTACTAACCCTATTTTTCCCCAGCATGACAATTTTATCTGAAATTGATTGTTCTGCTCCAGGAAAGTCAGACTGGGTCAGAACTCTGACCATCCATTGTACTGCTGTATCAAGTTACTGCAGAGTAACCTTCCTGCTGTTTCTTGTCACAGTGATCATTTCATTGCCATCACCTAGCACTGAGCAGTGTCATATGCTCAACATCTTTATCAGGCAGCATTTCTTTAACAGCAATTCTGATTAGAAGTGGTAGGAAACAAAATTTATGTCTTAAAAAGTGGAAAGAAACTAGAGCTTTTGTGTGATATTTATCAGGTTTTAGTAGTTCTGAAGTTTTGACTCATGGGCTTACTTCCTTTGCTTCTCTGACAGGCGGATGTTGCAGGTGTCACAGTGTTCAATGTGCTGCTTGGCACAGTTCTGCAGCATCTCAGGACGTGTTTAGTTGTCTTGGTTTGGCAGTGCTGGTGATAGTGAATTTCTTTTCAACTTGTTTTTACAGGATGGCCTTCTTGAATTTGTGCAGTGCTGAAGGGACATCTAGTGGGCACATGGAAAGTGGTGACAGTGCACATTAAGGGCAAAAACTTGGACTGTTACAGGAAAGAGCAAATTTCAAGTTAGTGATTAGACTCTGGAGAGCCCTCAAGCATTATATCACCAAACTGTATTTGGACTTTTCAGTTTACAGAATTGACCTGTGAGTCTGTAGGCTTGAAATTCCAAAACCTGAGCTTCAAAAAAATACGCCTGGCACTTTTCAGCAGTGATTGAGAGCAGAAAAGCATATTGAAGCTGTCATATTTTTTGCACATTGTTTTTGAGTAGAGTTGGAAGTTTGTTTCTTAGCCAGATCAACTTCCCAGATTGCAAGTCCACAGCCACTGTTAGTGTGGACTTTTTTGTTTACAGTTGTACCTAATAACCCCTGGAGGATGAAGCTGGGGAAAAAAAATCAGAAGATTTGATGATGTTAGCTTGCATTTTTCAATTCTGAAAGGTAGGTTTGCATTCACTGGTGAGATTCCAGAACTGTAAGGAGGGAAGGTGAGGCTCTCTCCTCTGAGGTAGCTGCAGCATGTGCATATGACAGGAGGTAGCAATGACTTTATTCATACCAGCTTCTGTCTGTGGTATTGGCTGTCATATCACCCCTCTAAGATTTAGTATCCAATCTGTAATATTAAGATTATTGTAAGCCCTGCGTAAGGAATGATTGTGAAACTCCTGCAAGCATATATTGTTCTCTGAATAGAAAACACAGACTATTTTACTTAGATGCTTCCTTGCACAGTGCATTCTGAACTGTTTGTAGAAAACTGTATAGGATTGTTTGCAAAAAGTATGCAAAAAAAACCCAAAACAGCAACAAACCCAGAATCAGAAGAGATAGAGGATCTGCTGAGTACCCCAGACCTCCTCTCTCCCTCTCCTCTTAATCCAGCTTGCCTACTGCTGCCCCATTTTCATGGCATGTGCTTCCGGCTTGCAAAGTTTCCTGCTTGCTGGCTGAGAATAGAAGCCTTGCTGTTCTGCTGTCCTTAAGTCTCTGGTAATGAGTGTCACACAGACGAAAGCAGCTGTGTCCTTTGGCTCTAGTTTTAATACTATGTTAAAGAACAGATTATGTTGAGGTTGGATTGTGGTGATTCGGAGGTAGCACAAACCGTGGCTGGTCTGGGGAAGGCTTTAGCAAGGATGACTAAGGACTTGGAGCTTATGCTTCAGATAACAAATCCACCCAATTGTGCTCCTTCTTTGGAAATGTAGTCAAGCCTAACAAATCAGGGCCTTACCAGAGCTGCATTAGGGTCCTTTAATTGGACTAAGCTGGTTAATACCCATGCTGGCTTTTGTATGCCCAAGGGTCCAGCACAGAAGTGCTTTGCCATTTATACTGGTAAAATCTCATAAAGCTGAAACCATGAATCTTGAAAAAAAAAAAAAGAATTCTAATATTCTCACAGGTAAACACTGCATTAAGGTATGTTAATTATTATAAGGAAGTCAGATGTCTTAACCTATGTGGGCTTCATTAGCTTGGGTTTTGATCAACCTTAAATGAGTCTTAAATCCCAGCAGACCACTTGGGACTGCTAGCAGTTAACAGTGATCAGAGAGAACAGAAGAATGCTTTTTTTCAAGAGGATGACCCTTCGTAACCTGCTCCAACCCCACAACTCAAAGTATATGTGTCCTGGCAGTGGTACAGGCATGAGCGTCCCAATCTGTCTGTGGAAGATTTTGTCCGAGAACCATATACTGCTGCTGTTTTTCAGGCTGCTCAAGTCCAAACCCTGGTGTGACACATGCACAGAATTGTAACTTCAAAAAGGTACCATTCATAGCACTCCTGCATGTGTGATGTTGCTGTCATACTGTCCATCAGTGCAGTTCTGTTTGAACCCATCAGGATTAACTTGGTGGAAAGACCAAATGAGGACTCCAGAGTAAAACTTGGTCACTAACACAAGAAGCTTCTGCTTGAAACATTGTCTCAGATGTACTGAGAGGCATCAAGAATGCTTCTCTCTGAAGCTTTTTAGTTGTTCAACCTCTGCAAAACTGTATTGCTCTTTTCCCAGTTTAGCTCATGCATAATGTGTCTTTGGTGCTAATGGCTCTGTCAGGGTTGCGACATCACGCAGCAGAGCTGCATGAGACCTAAGCCTCTGTGGGAGGACGTCCACTTTCTTATGTGTGGGGATTTGGTACACTAATTCTTGTGAAAGCTAAACATGTCCTTCAGGTACACATTTGAGCCATATATTTCTATGGATATCTTTATTTCCCAAGTAAAGTTAAGTGTTGCACTAGCCAGCTTAGAGAAGTAGCTGTATTCAGTTGAGGAAGAACGGTGCTTTGTTGCAGTGTTAACTGTGCAGTGAATGCATATATATTTGCTTTGATTTGGAAAAGGTGAGTTGTTGGGTGGATAATACGTGCAGGTGAGGCAATAAGTTTTTGAGCAGAAAAGTTCTGCACGTGTCAGTGTTTGGTTACGTCCCCTGACAGCAGAATGAGAGTCTAAAGAGAGAGAAATGAGTTCCAGATGGTTGTGGTATCTGGCAAGAAACTAATACTGAGGCTGGTCTTGAGAAAACAGACTGAAGACACTAGAGATGAAAGTGGGGGCAGGGTGGTCCAGATAAGGTTGATAACACGTGATATATCATCTTTGGAACATTCCAAAGCAGGATAGTGAAATGAACCATTTGTTCCTGAAATGCGGTGTTTTGGCAGTGAAAACAGTCTTGCTGTAGCTGCTCTGCTTTCTGCGCTGAAGGTAAAAACAAGGCAGTAAATATCCCATGGGCCGTCAGCCTCTGTCTGCTTTGCTGGCATTCTGGGATAATATAAACTACTCATTGTAGGATCACTGTTGTCTCATCATCTGCAGTCTGGGACTATCTGCACCAGTTTCTTGCTATCTCACATCTTTTTTAAACTAGGAATTTGTACAGCATCTTACCTGCCTTCTATTTTAAGTTGTCAGTGGAAGCAATGTACGTAATTCTCATTACAGTTAATTTTAATCCAATTGTGATGTGGATTTGGAACTACTTATTAGGTCAGAATTAAATGTGGTCTGTCTCTTTTTCCAGTTACTCTCATTAAATAATGGACACTGACTTTTTTCCACTTCTGAGACTATGCACATGCATCTAAATGTGGTGATGTGGTTTGGTGCTTGTGTCATGCAAATAATTCTGTTAATCTCTACAATTTCTTCACTGAGAGGAGGGTTCATGTACCCACAAAATAGTGTGTCTTGAAGGTTTGTATGTCTTGTGGATTCATGCCTCTCATGATGTGTGAGAGACAGCAGTAAAGACTGATGTGGACTAACTCTGTTCTTTGGGATAAGCAGTGTGGTTTTGGTTTTTGTCTTATTTTATCTTTAAAGAAAACAACCTCTATTAGAAAACTGCGATTGCTCTCCCCCTGGAATTTGTTTGCAAATATGAGTTGATACAGAAGCCTGCATCCTAGAAATGGCCTCTGGCTCCCTCTGCCCCCAAGCCTGTTCTGAGTTCTTTATCATAGCTATGGAGTGAGACACCAGGTTTTTGATTCACTATACAGAAGGAATTCAAAGAACAGAAAGCGAAACACCCACGTAGGGTGATGGTTCTCTTTAGTGTTGTCCTGTGAGTCTCCCAGTTCTTGATTTTCTTACCACCTCTGACAGCCTGTAAGGCCTCTGGCTGCTGTGCCTGTAAATCTATCTGGCTTTGCTCTGAGCAGTTCAATCCATACAATCCAGGCAGTGTTTTCCCTTTGTTCCAGGAACATGAGTAAAGCATTGAGAGTGGACAGGGACTCTGTCCACTCTGTTAGTGCTAGTCCTCAATTCGGCAGAGCATGGAGCGTGTGCCTGGAGTAGAGCGAATTCTCCAAAGTCCGTGATGTGGGGAGAACTGGTATTTGCTAGTTTCCAACTATTTCTCCCCAGAGGTTTTTAGAACAGCCATTCTTAGACTTGTCATGGAATTAAAGAAAGCTACCTCCAGGACGTACAGTGCTGCTCTCCTGCTGCCACTTTTCCTCTTATTTTGGGGTAAGTTTTCTGTCTTCTGTGCCTGATTCTTACCCAGCTTTTATGCAGTAACTTTGGACAAAATCCGTGATCTGCCCTTGTGTTGCAAAGGGAACTGAAGAAAATGTCATGTTCACAGTTAGAATGGAAGCCTGAAAACTTCTCTGAAAGGTAAACAGGCATTTCATTCTAGATATGTTTCTCCTTCTATTTATTGCTTGTCTCCTTTTATCTTTCTCCCTATGCACATGTGTATCTGCATTTATTCACAACAGCTAAAAGTATGTGCACTTTGATGTAATTAAGTAATCAGCTATCACAGTAACCATTTTCTTCATTGAAAAGTTCTGGATTTTATAGTGCTTGTACAGAAGAAACACAGAACTTTATTTCCATTCTATATATGTTAGAAATGCATCAAGGTAAAAAAAGGAGTCTGTGGGAACACGTACTGATTCTTTCAATTCACATGAACATGTCTTTGGGCTCCAAAAATCACCTTTGTATACTATTTCCTGTGCTCCCTGAAAAACAGATTTCTCAGTTTCATCTGGAATAGGTGTCTGGGGATCTCGTGGGCCTAGACATCTGTTTTAGTCATATAGGGATTATAAGGTCATGTAAGGAACATACCCAACCTTTTACTGGAAAGTATGATTGGGATTGAACCTGTCTCCTTATCCTGTCCTCAGCACTGCCAGACCAGCATCTGTGTATAAGAGTCCTTTCTGATTTTTAATGAGCTAGGGCAGGAGTGATCAATGGCATGAAGAAGTAGAGGTAAAAGATGAGAACATGTAGACAATATTGGCAGAGTGCCTTTTCTCTGCAGGTACCTGCTGAATCTGTTTGGTGTTTTCTCACAGTAGTGGGTGATGCGTATGTACTTTTTGAGAGTTGGTGAAAGTTTTCAGCTTTTCCTTTGATTCCCCCAACAGTCATGGTTGTTATTTGTTTGTTTTTCTTTTCCTCTGAAGCCTCCTTAAGTTTCCTTTGCTCTGATCACCTCAGACTATGAATATGAAAAGTTAAAATTGGACGAAAACCAAAGCCTATTTTTTGTTCCCTCTTCCTTGTACCAGCTTCTTTGTTTGGTGTGTCCACTCCAAGTGCCTGGAATTCCTCTGCCGCAGGGAAGCAGCAGGATTGTCTTTTGTACCTAGTAACCATAGCTACTGGTTTGGAGTGTGAAGCAATTACGGTGGCTTTGTATTGTACAGAAGGAAGGCCCATTGCATGTAGGGTGTTGCTTAGTGCAGCTGCCAGAGAGCTGGCATGCTTCTGAGGATTTGTGCTGTTTGACCATTGCAACGATAGCTTTTCACTCTTGGGTAAAGCTCTTTCCTGAAATAGTGATTTACTGAGACTTGTTTTCTTTTGGAGCACAGGTGGGTGGCACATGTAGATGTAGCCAGCAATACTCAAGGGAAGAGGTAGTTTCCAGTCTTTCCACCTGCCCCTATTTTGTAAGGGGAGTTCTGCCAGGTTCTAACTAGTGAATGGTGCTATTTATGTAGCACTTGCAGAAATTTAAGGCAATAGGAAAAAAGCATTTTCTTGCCCTTGTGAGGCATACAACTGCTTTTTTAAAAAAATATTTCTGTTTGACTGAATCTAAATGTTATTGAAGCAGAGTGGCTAAGTTTGGAGGGTTTTTTCAGAACTTTTGAGAAAATTCTGATTATTCAGATTGCCTGTTGCAAGCTGTAACCATAAGGCCGCTCTGCAGCCTGATCCACACTATCTTAAGTTGTTTAAAATAAATTCCAAGGGGGACAATGGTACAGACTCTGCCTGTGACTCCAGTTTGCTGCTGCTGCTGACCGTGTAATGGGCACAATATCTCACAGCTTAAGTTGTTGTGTTTTAAAGGATGTTCTGGAGGACAGAGTGAGTGTCTGCTCATTTTTATTCTCGTAGCTCTAGCCAGCATTGAGCACATTTATTCACATACCTTTGACCTGGAGGTTGCTTCGGACACCTATTGAAAGAGAACATGTGCAGAGAGACCTTTTTTTGTGGCAGTTTGCTATCTGCTCTAATGCAAGCTTTTAAGATTAGCTCGGACACCGACAGTTTAAGTCTTTCTCACTTCAGAAGGTGGAAACAAAGAAATACAATCTCTTTAGCTGTTTTGTTGATTGTCAGTGTATTTAAATACGAATTGGAAATTAAAGCTTGTGACTCAATCTGGTTAACTGAATACACAGGAAACCCTCAGTCTTAGTGTTTGATCTGTGGAAATGGCTGAGAGATCAGAGAACGTGTAAACCATGAAGGCCGGCTTGGAGGAGTGTTTATTAAGGGAAAATACTGGAGTGTCATAAGCACAGAAGGTCAAAGAGTTACGGTGGCAATATATGCAATACTATCATAAAACACAGATTTATATCTCCTGTCTTTCCTCGAGAAAGCATAATAATAGGAGCTACACCTGCAAATCTGCATTAAAACAGTGAATAGATAATGAAAACAAGTTCTTGTCTCCTGGTTCTGTGTTAAGAGTAAGTTTAATTCCCTGAAGTAATATTTCAGATTGATGGCGTTAATGCTTCTGATCATAATATTGGCACTATTCAGCCCTGCGGATTGCTGCCCTCTGTTTGGCACCGTTCAGCAATTCACTGGGCAAGCTGGGTGGGAGAGAGCCAGGAATCAGCATTCTTCTTCTTTCAGGTGGTAAATACTCTGCATGTTTCACAAGGGGAAATGAGCCACATCTTATGCCTATCTTAATGGAAGTCTAGTGGTCTAGATCTTTATAAATGCACTATAAATGTTTTACATTAGTGGACTGTGTACATATCTTTGATATGAAAAAGCTCTGTCACACCAAACATACGCACACACAGAGCATGCAAATATTGTGGTCTGGAACTTGTTGATCTCCAATAACAAAGAAAAACAGTGTCAGAAGTAGGCTGGGAAGTGATGAAGGCACAATATCACTCTGAGGTGTTGCATAGGAAAAGCTGCCATCTGAACTGTGTGCAGGGACTTCGTTGGAGGTTTCTAAGTTAGTATCTAAACTGGTAGTTGATTTAGATACACCCATGAATAGTACAGCTCTTTAAAATTACTCTTCTGAAAGGTGCTGTAGGTATTGCTAGAATTCCTAGTGTCTTGCTGGACTATTTATTCAGTATTGTCATAAAAGTACTACTTCGTGATTGCCAACATTGCTTTTTTATTATCTAATCTTTATTTTGAGGGTTGGTTTGTCCTAGTGTAATTTCTTGCTTCACAGACATTGTCAGATCTGGTAAGCTGATAACCTGAGATGACAATGATGTTTAGGTTCAGCCAGCAGATAGTATCTCAGCTGTGATTCTACTGAAGTGTCATTTCTCCCTTTTATATTGCTAGCACAACAATAATAATAATAAAAGAAAGTAGTTGCTGTGGAAAAGTGGAAAGGAGGAACTGACTCTGGGCACCAGGGTCTTGAGGGGAATTGAATATACCTGATCCTAGTGGTGGTGTAATTTGAGCATAAGACCAGGAAATTCAAACAAAAGATAATGGGAAGTTGAGAGGAGAGGGAGCAGCTGGTAAGTGGGAGCAAATACTGCAACAGAGCTTCTCTTGATGGCTGGCAGAGGTGGTAAGCTGCTGTGGCTCAGGGGCTTAGTTGTGATCAAGCATTGGTATTTTGGAAAGTTTCCTATACCCACATGACACTTTCTGATGTTCAGAAAACCTACTCGTAAAGCAGCTGTCAGAACATATCCGTTGCTGTATTAAACAGGACGAGGAATTACAGTTTATGGACTATTTTAGACTAGGTGGAGAAAGCAATGCCAATTATTGGCATATCACGAGCTTGTCAGTAGTCTCAGAGAATTTCAGAGCCTTGGTTTTTTGATGCTAGTATTACTAGAAGCAGGTGCTTTGCTCCAGTCTGGGAAAATAGGGTTTAATCTCTCTGTGTCAAGAAGGAAATGGGCCTTGTGAAGCGCTAGGATGTGTAAAGCCACCTAAAAAGGCCTTGTGCACTCCCTGAAGGAATATACTGAAATTACTCCCTGAAGAAGGATTTGTTTTTTTTTTTCCCTTGCCATTATCTTCCATAGAAGATATTTCATCCTTCTAGAGTTAGCAAGGGTGGGGAAGAGAGAGGGTGAACATGAAGCCCCTTTTCAGGCTTGTCCAGTCTTTGTGGTGTGTGGATCCTGGGAACAGGCCATTGTGTGTACCCTTTCACTAATCCATTACACTGACCAGGATAGGGAAAGATCAGTAGAGGTCAGCAGGGATTTACTAATATAAGCACATGCCTTCCTGTTGTCATGGAGAGCTAACTCTGTCCATTCCTTTATTCAGAGTTTATTTAGTAGTTATGTTACTCTGATGCTTGATGTGAGGGAGGTTCCTGTTATACCCTCAACCTCAGTATCTTTGTCTAGTGAGAAGTGTGCTGGGGTGATCAGCAGAGGCACAGCCTGGCTGGGGTTTGGATCAGTTACGCTTTAGCACTTGATGATTGCTCTAGCTCAGTTATTACTACTACTCCTGGGAAGCCTGTTCTCACCTCCTGCTTGTGAATTGTTTTGTTTTTTTCCCAGTTGTAGTGGTTAGGGTAGGTGAAATACACACGGAGAAAGCACAAGCCTGCAGTGCCTTTTTGTAAAAGGTGATAGTCATAGGGAGCAAGATTTAGAGCAGCGTGGAAGTCAAGGAGCTCAGTAACAAATCCATGTGCAAAAGGAACTTAATGCGGTGAGACTTGGCTATAATTATGGAAGCAAAAATAAATACTTGGAAGCGTGAAGGAGGCTTTTCCCAAAGTATGTTACTAAGACAAGAGGAGGATATGCCAGAATTCTGCCCACTGCAACTTGTTTAACAGAAACCAGAGTGTAAACTCCTTTCTCCTCTGGAAATCCTTCACAGTATTAAGTTCTCATAATTAGTAGTGTTCCCATTAGTCTGGGTAGAAGTGCCAAATCTCACATCCTCTGTGACTTTAGAGCCTACCTTCTTCTATTCAATTTGAATAACTTAAAACTTTTTAAAATAGAGTAATTGTCAAAATTGCCCTTCAGCATGAAGGAAACAGGGTAGTGTCTGGGCTGGTAACCCCAGTGCTGCCACTTCCCTGTTGGAATTTTAAGTGACCATTAAAAGCACCTCTAAGGTTATCATCAGTGACACTCTGAGCATCTTCCATGAGGTCAGGTGTATGCCCAGCTTGAGACCGTCTATCTGCTGTCATGGTTTCCCAAGACTGAAAAAACCTTGTGAAAAGCAAAACCAAAAAGTAGCAGCCAGTGAGTAGTGCTGAAGCTGCATCTCACAAACAGTGAAGTAAGGAAATGACTGAAGCTTCTTGTCCTGTGCATTGTCTTAGCAGTTCATTGGGTGTCTAATAAGGCTTCTTGGCAGCAGTGCTAGCATAATGTCAGAATGGAGAGGGGACACTGTGAGAGAAGTTACTTCAATGCAGCCTCCCTTTGTGGGGAAAATTATGGCTGAGATTTCACAATATATATGAGATCATGGAGAACAGATCACGTTGAGGGGAGTTGTTTGTTTTTTAAGGACAGAAACGTCACTACAGCTCCTTGAGAACTCCCTTCTGCACTGTCTTTATAACTTCCTAGACCTCTCTCTGCCAGTGCAGTGCAGTAGTATCTTGTCTTTACTGAAATAAGAGATTTCTCAGGACTCTCTGGGAGAAACAATCAACTACTGCCTGGGGGATCTCAGGTTGCCCAGCATCTTGTTAATTTTTGATCTATCTTTTTATGGCTAGAAAACTGCTGCTGCAACTGCCCTTTGACGAGATCATTTAAACTTTAAAGGTATAAAATTATTAAAGCAAATTATTAAAACAAAGCCTGGTAATGCAGCTTGTTTGCCTTAAAGTGATACTAAAAGTCATAAACCTCATCTTTCAGGGAAAACCTTTAAACTGTAAAACCAGGCCTGTCCTGACAGAGCTCATTGAATGCTTTATATGGGACTCTGTAAGCCTTTGAAGTTCTTCCTAATCCGTCACTAAAAGCCTGGAACATATTCTTCAAAGCAACTGTGTCTCCTCCACTTTCATTTCAGAGTAGGATTGCAGGACAGTATGATTGTCATATATTTTTCTGTGGTTTTTTTCCTCTCAGACACCACTGATTCATAGTCCTCTTGTGAGGTATAAAGGAAAAAATCCTGTCATTGTTAATCCAGCAACAACTACCTTTGTGGAAAGCTGTAAATACTTGTCGTTCAGTGACTACTTCAACCTGATTTTCACCATCTCCATGAAACAGCATAGCCTGAATTATGTTTTCTTGGTTGATATATTGTGCAGCAGGAAGAGTTAATTTATGGTTATAAGCATTTGATGCATATTCATGTGCTATTCACAGTCAAATAATAACCCATTCCAAAACTGAGAAGAGTTATTGTATGCCCTAGCACTGATGGATGAACAAGATCAGTGCTAAAATCAAATCATCAATATATGTTCTTTCTTAAGCTTGGTGGTAGGTTAAATTTTAGATCCCCAGGTACACACTGAACCTTTGCAGACTGATGTTGCCAGGAATCTAAATGTGCAACTGTTGCACTTGCTTCTCACTGCTGACATTCCCCTTTCTGACATCACTCTGAACGAAATTCTCTTTTGAGTTAATGTATCTTCTGTGAAATTATTTACCCAGAAGTTTAGCACTGCCTCTTTAGGAATATTATAGTTTTACTGTGTTTACACAGGGGCATGTTTTGTCCTTGGGAACTATTGCAGTGTTAGTATAGACATGCTGTATACAGGGGAGCGTATGACATAATGTTGGAGTTAGTGTTGTTAATATGCCTGTAACCTCTACTGAGTAGGGCAAACACGTGGGTAATTCATAGAATAATTTGAAGTTATTTAGATATTGTTTTATTTCTTGTGATTTACTCTGCAGTCTTCTCAACCTGCTTCATGCATTGTTTATGAGCATGATGTGCTGCTTCAGGATGTTTGTTCCAAAAAGGAACATTTTCTTCCAAAATGAGTCCTGCTGAAGTCATCACTTCTAGACATAACTAAGGTAATATTTGGTCATAGCAAGCAGCTAGAACTGATACCGTAACAGTGCAGAAATACAGCTTTTCTCCACTGAGGCCTGTATATAGCTAGTTACCACAGATCATGAGTGCAAGTTAATCACTGCTGTTGTTCATGGTCATAGTGAGTTTAGAGGAGTCTGGAGTTGTCCCAGCTACCATACTGCTGTTTTTTGGTAAGCTGAGATGGCCTTTTGACTTTTTAGTGAAAGCTTTGTGTCTGCTTGACTTGGTGTCTGGCAGCGGTTCAGCCCCTTTGTGTCTGCAAGCTTTTGTGTGACTATGGGGCCATAGATTTGTCACCAATTTTTTTGTACTGGACAGACATCAGTGACTAACAAAGATTACTGAGCATTGCAGTCATATGATGAGCCAAAATCGAGAAAGTACAAAAAAGGTGTGTCTGTTGTGAAAAAGCTTTGGAAAGAAAGGAAATGGCAAAGACATTTATCTTTATTTGGAAGAAGCATTTTAGACTACTTGTTGTGGAACCAGAAAACTATCTATGTAGCCTTTGAAATGGGTTTGGCACCTAGCAATGCTTGGAGATTCTGTTGGAATGTGAATTTCTTTGCAGACTGAGTCTGCACATCAGAGGAGTCATTCTGAACGTGTGGTGGACTTGGTCTCTTTTTGTCCTGGGCTGTGCTCCTGGCCTGTGGAAAGTGCAGGCCGGGCCTGGTTACTCATTAAATGCACAAAGGGTGAGAGCTCCTGCCTAGTGAAGCTCTTTTGCAAATAGTTTCCTGAGCTCCCACTCTTAATTGCTACAGAGATTCCAGGCAGATTCCGTCATCCTTGTTTTCTGCCTGACTGGGAATCCGAGAATAAAAGGGTTGATGGCAGAATAATGAGATTGCTGGACAGTGCAATGCTCAGTAGCTCTCCCCAGCATCACATGAGAGTGGAAGAGAGGGGTGGGTGTAGAAATGATGCTGGGAAGAGAAAGGGCTGTCTAAATCCCTGAGCCCCCTCCCCCATCAACTCTGCCTCTTAAAAGAAGACTTAGAAACACTAGAGGCTTTTGGTGGGAGAAATTTGGGGGGAGGTCAGGGCAGAAGCAGGCTTTAGTAAACAGAAATCTCCTGCAAGTCCCTTTCAGGCTGTGAAGTTGATGCCTCCACGGTTAGGTACAAAGAGACTGAGGAGCCAATGGAGCAGTAAGTTGATAGAAAACCATTGACATAGATTAACTACTGGGTGTGTAGAAGGTGCACTGGAGCAAGGCAAACATGACCAAATATGGACTGGGATAATGATGGCATGAATGAAAAAATGTGTAAGGTCAGCTGAGAAGTGATGCTGTGGTGTGTGATCCTGGCAAATCCTTAGTGTGGAGCATGGCACGTTAAAACATTTCTTGACCAGCAGGAGTGCATTGAGGGCCAAGGGAATGAGCTGTGGGTAGTGTAAGAGGAACTGCCTGCTCTCCACCTGCAGTGTTGTGGGGTTTCCCAGAGGTCCACAGTTACATGCAGATGGCAGCAAAAAGGGCAAAGAGCTTTTTGTAAACCCAATGTGAAATGCTTGTGGTTACTTGATTCCCAATGGTAGGCAAAGCCAGGCCTGTCTCAGCAGGAGCAGTATCTATTTCTGTGATACCATTAGCTACTTTGCAAGCTTTACTTCTGCTCTGTGGCCATTTTTCACAGACATTTCCTTGGCTAGAACAGCCCCTACAGAGTGAAATTTGTGTGGGTAACTTCTGACTTTTATGTGGTGATCAGCAGAAGAACTTTATTCTTTAAGGCTATGAAATACTAACAAAAAGTCTCTTTTCTCAACAGGAACTTCATACTCTGACAGTGATAGCAGATGTTCCTCATCCCCATGTCAAAATGGTGGGAGCTGTAAAGATTTGGAAGTGGGTTATGAATGCACCTGCCCCTCGGAGCCTGTAGCCTACACGGGCATAAACTGTGAACTCCTGTATGACGCATGTGTTAAACCCAAGTGTCTTGCCCCTAGGATTTGCAACGCAACTCCAGGACTCCTGGAATATGAATGCATCTGTATGCCTGGCTTCACAGGTATTGATTGTAACGTTAATATTAATGAGTGTGAGAGCAACCCTTGTAAAGATCCTCATTTTGAATGTGTAGATAGTGTAAATGGATACACCTGTAAATGCCAAACAGGACTGAATGGACAAGGCTGCCAAACAGAAAGCCCTGTGTGCTCTAGCCACCCCTGCCTAAATAACGGGACATGTGTCGAGGGTCCTGGGGACTATTCCTGCATCTGCCAGCCTGGCTTCACCGGGGCCAACTGCAGAGACAACATTGATGAGTGCGCCTCGAACCCCTGCCAGAATGGAGCCATCTGCCGCGACAGGGTGGATGAGTATAGCTGTTTCTGTGTGCCGGGGTTCCAAGGATACAACTGTGAAATAGACATCAACGAGTGCGCGTCCCGGCCCTGTAGAAACAATGGCACCTGCCTGAATGAGATGGATCACTATGTGTGCCAGTGCGTCCCCGGCTACACAGGTACCTTTCATGCTCATGTACTAGCCGGGCGGTTGGGTTGCATCTCGCTGTTCATGTACTCCCACAGTTTGCCTCCTGCTGCTGTGCCTTGTAGAGTTAGTAGCTGTCTTGAGAAGGTGTTTTACAGTTGTGAGACCAAATCTGTTGCACAGCTTGTATTTCAGGAGTGTTCAGTATTGTGTGTGAGTTGTGGTGCAGGGTTTGTTGTTGCAGCACCCAGGCAATAGCTGAGGCTTTGATTTCCATAGATGGTTGTGGATGTTGAGAGGCATGAATCTAAGAGTGGCAGTGGGTGGACTGATACTTAAGTATGAGAGACAAAGCAAATGTGATTATCTCAGTATGAAATTAGAGAAGGGATACAAGAAAAGAGATTTATTAGCAGAAAATGGATACTTAATGTTTTCATATATAACTTACCTCTGCCTATCTGGCCTGTAGTACTTTGTCCTGCCCTGCAGGATTTCTCTGAAGGAAGTAGACTTTTCGAAATAGAGTGGCCTTTATTTGCAAAATTCTTTTCCAATTCTTTCATGCCCAGCAAATGTGTTTTGGTATTTGACATAAGCATCTATTTTGGGCATCTGTACTAATGGTAACTCAGAGAGTAATCTGCACCTGTGAGTTATCTGTAAGGGAGGCAGTGGGGGGGTTTTCTTTCTCCAGCCCTGTTTATCAGAGTGGAATGCAGTTGTTCTGCGCCCACGTATGCCTGGTACCACCTAGCACATGAACTTTCTCAGCCTTCCTTGCTGTCACAGACTGAAGTGTTTAAAGAGTTAGGTTGCTGTGAAGGAATGCTGCTGATTACCAGTGGAATGAGCAGAAGTTACAACATCAGGAATTCAGTCCTTGATGCTGACTCACTCTGATAAAATTTAAGAGATGAAGGAGGAAAAAAAAGTAGAATTTCTGTGTAGACCATGAGATTGCTACTGATTTGGAGTGTCAAGCATAAGTCTGTCTTTGCAAACCAGTTACTTTTTTATCTTAATGCTGAAGTTTTAATTCAGGATCATGGGATTCCCCTGCCAAAGAAGTGGTAGAATGACTGAAGAAACTGGAGGAGATTGTGCTCTAACTTATTCTGATGTCAAATATGAGGCTCTGTCTTGTGATCTAGTGCTTTATCCAGAGGTTCTAGCACCTTTGGCTAGCAAGGCCTGGTTGTTTCCTGGTGCTTGCAGCTGGAATTTGGGTGAAGGAAGTTTTGTGTGGGTAATGACGGCTTGAAGCAGCAGATTAGGGGGCCCACATTCCTTTGGGATTAGGATGGCCATGTTCACCATGTGGTGAGCCTTTGCCAAGAAGAGGAGATTAGATGGATTGGCAGGTGCCACTGTAATGAGTAAAGTTTGGAGGTGATGCCAGGCCACAGACAACCCAGAGGGGCAGAATATAGTATGGTAAGGTAGTTACATAGAAGTCTTCTATTCTGTCAGGGAAAATAGAAACTTCAGACCAAAAAATGCACAACTTGGGTTTATTCTTGATTAGTAGCATTTGAGCTAACTACTAATTTTTTAATACCATTTCACAATAAAATAATTGACTAACATCTACCATCACTGTAATTTGAGCTGCTTTTAATGTTTTTTTTAAGTAGATATCTCAAAGCAAGTTACAAGTGTTATTTAAACAAATGGAACGAAGTTTTGGAGAAACAGATAGAGATCACTTTTCCCATACCCAGAACGCAACTGTATCTGATTAATAGCAATACCACATAAGTGAGGAGTTGAAGTAATACTGACTAGTGTGATTCTTCTCTGTCTTTTCTGCCCTCAAAGTATCCCAAACCAAAACAGCTTTCATTGCTGTACACAAGATCAAGATTTCATGGCTTGCTTAGAAAATGGATGTTATTTGTGGAGTGCTGAATGATTTGGCTGCTTTCAGCAAACTTGAGTGAAAGAGGCAAAAGCTTCCCAATTACTGGAAGCTATTTATAATTTTGACTGAAGACTAAAATCCAAAAGTCTAGATAAATTAATTTTGTTTGCAATAAAAATCACAGTTTCTAATTTGTAAGAATTGCATGCTGTTCATGAGCTCCCAATATCCTTGTGGTAAAATTAGAGTGGATCACTATGCTGTAGTCAGTTTAGGTTGATAACATGGCTTTTGTGATTGCAGCTCAGAAGCCCAGGCAGCACTGATATACTTTTTTGGGATTTGTAACACAGCTATTTCTCCGTTTTCTTACAAAGGTGTGAACTGCGATGCTGAAATAGATGAATGTGAATCAGACCCATGCCAGAATGGGGCTTTGTGCAATGACCATGTTGGGTTCTACAGCTGCACCTGCATACCAGGATACCAAGGGATCCACTGCGAGGTGGACGTTGATGAATGTGTGAGCCTACCATGCCAGCACAATGGGACGTGTCATGACCTCATCAACGGGTGAGAAATCAGCCTTGTTTGGGCAATTGTCTACCAGGATGATCTGTGTGGTGTAACCTGTGAAATTCAGAGCAGAAATTGGTGGGAGGGATTTGATTTCCTTAAACGTACATTCTGGTGGTCCCAGTGGCAGTAACAGAGTGATTTATGGCAGTAAGTGAGAAGGCCCCTCCCAGCAGCAGGACTTCCAGGATGCATAAAGGAAGATAGGAAAAGATTCCTGTTATCACTTCCAGCTGCCATATCAGATATGAAGGGAAGTGATTTGCAGTGCATAGACAGCCAGAGCACCTGCTGAGAACATACCTGTGTGTCTGAATTTACCTTTTCACAGGTAAGATGTGAACTCAGAGGCTGCTGAGTGTTGTCTGCTCTGTCATCAGTGTGGCCTGTTCATGCAGATGGAACTGTCTTTTTCCTCTGCCCCACAAGTGAGTGAGGCCTGACATCTTAGTTCTGTTGCTCTTTCATACTGGGCTTCATGGTTCAGATTAGGAGTTTATGCATTTCCCTGCTTTGTTGCCCCACAGCTACCATTGTGATTGCAGTGACACAGGCTTCGAGGGCAACCACTGTGAGTTGGATATCCTGGAGTGTGCCTCTGAACCGTGTCTGAACAATGCCACATGTGTGGAGGGAATCAAAAACTACAGCTGTGCCTGCTGGCCAGGTAGGTTAGAAATCTGGTTTGCTGTGCTGCCATGTAGGCATACAGCAAGAGAAAGCACATGCTAAATTGCTGTGTTGAAGAAGGAAAGAATTAGTGATCGTACTGCCTGATCCAGTGTGATCGTTTTCATTGTCTGAAATTGTGAGGCCACCACTGCTGCCATTAACAGGCCATCCTGAGATCCAGTTGACCTCAGTGCTGGGAAATGCACCTTGATTCTCAGCCATGAAATTGCCTGTCTTTTTTCTACCTTTTCCCATCATGTGTTTTTTTTTATCATGAGATGGTACTTTTATGTTAATTGATTATTTGGCTACTGATTTTGACATAGTGGAGAAAGTGGAGGACTTTGGGATTCCCTGCTAGATGAGCTGCAGTATCTTCTGGATCCTATTCTCCCCTTATGGGCAGCCAAAGTGTTTGGGAGCCTAGTTCCAGTGACGTGTGTGATGTCTCGTGACAGGTTACACAGGGCAGCACTGTGAAGAGGATGTGGATGAGTGTGCAACAGATCCCTGTCACAACGGAGGTCTATGCTTTCAGCGATCCAACCAAACCTATTATGGAACACTACCTGACTTCCCCAGTACTTTCAGCTATAGCCAAGCAGCTGGATTTCTCTGTTCATGCCAGCCAGGCTTTGCAGGTGAGCTATGCAGTAAATGTTCATCCTGCCTGCACGTGATAGCTACTGCATGGTTTGAAGAGATAGGAAGGTTATCTGTGCAACCAAAATCACTTGTAGACTGTTACTTCAGAGGGAGCAGCAGCCTGATGCTTCAGGAAGACACTGAATGACTTTGTTGCAGGCAGCTGTGTGTCATTCTCTGTCCAGCAAGCCTGTCTGAAGGCTGAGGCAACAGCCTCTGCACTTTGCAAGTGCTTTGATGTGTGCCTTCTGGCTATGCAGATGCCAAGATGGTTTCTCTTTGTCAGTCTCTCATGCATATAGCAGGATTCATCCCTACAGGGGATCTCTGAGACTCCTCATCAAGGAAAACGAATTCCCTGGAGTCTCAGATATCTAACTATTCTAGGTGTTTCCCTTATGAAACTACTCTCACCACAGTAACTGTATAATCAGAATGGGTGGGAAAGAGGGGGGTTCTTGGTATCTCAGTCTTGAAGCTGTAAACTCTGTGGACATTCAGCTGAAATACCACCTTTCTCTGATTTATGGGTATGTATAAAAGGCTGGGTTTAACAGCTGGGGAAATTCCCTGGTAGGAGAAGCTAAACACTACCACGTTACTATTTTTTTGAGAGAGAAATGAGAGGTCGGTCCACTACTGCAGAGATGGGAATGGTTCACTGCTTCCTTTCATGACACTGGACCTTTCCACACTTCATTTTCCTTAGTTGTTTCAGTGTTAGTACCTATTTGCCCAAGTGTCTGAGAGACATGCTGTAGTCCAAAAAATTCTTCTGCATTTTGAGATGACAGAAGAGCAATGTGAAATAGTTATGGATGCAGCTGTCATTCTTTCTTTCACTGATGGATGTGTGCACTTCAGGTGTCTGCTTGTGTTTTCACTTCAAAGGGGAGACCTGCTTTACTAACATTGATGAGTGCGAGTCCCAGCCGTGTCAGAATGGAGGGCTCTGCGTGGACCTTACTAATGGCTTCGTTTGTCGTTGCCTGCCAGGTTATTCAGGTAATGCTGGTCGAGGGGGGAGGCTGGATTCGAGTCCTTCTGGTTAACTGGTGCTGAGCTTCTGTGTTACTGCCTGGCTGCTGGACTGAATTCCAGTGCTGGCAGCCTAGGCTGCTGAGCAGGACTGAGATGAACTGAGGAGCATGGTAGTGGAGCCCTGAACTGCAGACATCCCACAGCACAAATGCCACAGGAAAGTGATGTGGTTTTTGGTCAAGTAAGTTGGTAGGCTATGAACTAGGTATTGAGATTTAAGATTGAGTATATAGAAGAGTCTAAGATCAAAATATATTAGGAAATGTGTATCCTGGAGTGAAAGCTCACTGGGAAAACTGTGCAGGGGGGGGAGCGTTTATACATATACTACAAAGGTGAACAAAGTCAGCCTTCAAATTAAAGAGGTGTGCTTAACATTCTAGTTGTCAGAAGCTACTGACTAGCAGATTGGATCACCAGCACCTAAACCATCTGTAAAACATCTCTATTCCCTAAAACCCTTGGATGATAAGAGACAGTGGTTATTGGCTGAAGGCAGTAATCTGCTATGTTAGGAGGTCAAAAGGTCTTTGTGATGTGAGCAAATGAAGCCTTCTCTGTTTACAGGAGAATGGGGAGTCTGGATTCTTACACAAATGCCCTCATTGACCCTTGTGGATCTCAGTTTTCTAGCTGAGAAATTAGGGAACAGTGAATATTGTGCATCAACTCTCTTGGGAAGGTACACTGCTAACTGACACTAAACTTCATCTTGATTCAAAGTATTCGCTTTCAGTTTTCTGCATCTGTAAATTCTGGGTGTACTCTTTGTCCTTGTGTACTCTCTGTTTGGGGGAATCTGTTGTCCCCATCAGTCTTTGTGTATCTGTGAGGTGGATGCAACCTTTCCGCAGTGTTACTAGGCTGCCATCTCGTGGGAAAAAGGAAAAACTTGAAGGCAGAAGAAAACCTTGTTGCTTTAACTTCTTGCAACAGCAAGTAGCAGCATTCCAGACTGTCTTAGGCATTTATGGCATGGGAAAGTTTTGTTTACCTTCTGTGGTCATAGACGTTTCTGCCCAATATTTCTGCCCAGCCCTTTCTTGGGAAGACTCATTATACAGGTGCTTTCATTCCCAGAATGTCAAATCAACTCCTAGTTAACACCTTCTAGAACTGGACTGAAGTCTTTGTGGGACTTTCTGGCCTATTATGTTTGTTTTGGGTTCCTAACTTAGGCTAAGCCAAAAAAAAAATGCTTTTATGGGTGAGATCTTTTGAAAATAGGCTTTTATTTAAGCTCTTTATCACTATTTTTCTTGGGTAGTTACAATGCTGTGCTTGTGAGCCAAGATCTTATCCAAAGAGATGGTTTAAAGTTTATCCTACTTGTCAGAATTCCCACACATATGTGCCCTGTTCCCTTTTTCTCCTTCAGTGCCCCAACACCCGCACAGAGTTCAGAATTTCATTGCGCCTCACCAAACTGTAGATCCATTTAATCCTTTCCAAATCTTAGCATGCTCATGGGCAGAAAAGCTGATGGAAACACAGGATGATGGGAAAAGGCGTGCTAGAGTTCATTCTGTTGCATCAAATTTGGGTTTATTAGTACTTGAATGGGGTTTAAAGCAGGTTGCTCTTCTGGATATAGCTTTTGGTAAAGGACTTTGTCTCAGCTGAGGTAGTTCTGACACATTAACACAGTGAAAGGCTGGGAGCAGTCTGTGAGATCAGTGAGTTCGTGTGGAGTGAAGCTGACAGGGAAATAATAGCAATTAATCTCTCCTCCTTTGTCAATTAATCCCAGTAAAGTCGTGCTGGGTAAACAGCTTATTACTTCATATTAGGATCACAGAACAACTTTGTGAAGCTTCCCATAATGTTTCTGTTCAAAACACATTTCTGTGGCAGCTTAGATCTGCCATGAACTTACGTTTAAACTGCCTCCACTGATTAAAGTGAACTTGCTACTCTGATGAAGAATGCTTTCTTGGGGCAGCAGGGGTTCTTTCTGGAGGCTTTATTTTCTTCAGTCTTAGGAATTTGGGGAGTGTTGGGATAACAGTGTGAGTCAGGAGAAATTCTGTCTTTGCAAATGAACTGCCTCATTGCTGTCTCAGGCTACAGCAGTGGAGGGAGATGATCTCTCTGAAACATAGCTGTTGCAGAAGCAGTGCCTCATTCCTGAGGGATCTACAGGATAGGTCCTAAAGAGTCTGTTCAGTGTGTCACTTTGTGCTTTAGCAGAGGGTGTACCCTGAGAGGATCTAGGAAGCATGAGTCAAAAAATTGCTTGGGTACTGAATGGAGAAGGAGAATGAATCTTCCGTGGTCTTGGAAATGATCAAGAGAAAAAGCTTATTAGGAAAAGTCTGTTTTAAAGGAACACACCTCCAAAATAAATTCATTATTCATAGGAATGATTTCTCTCCATCATGTATGTACTAGGCAATAGTTTAGACTATGAAAAACACAGGTACCATTTGTAACAGCACCTGATTTTTAACCTGCAAGAATACAATTGGTTAAGTGGCATTCAACTCTTTCATTCTTTAAAGACTTAAATGTCCTGAGCACTTCCTGTTATACTTCCTCTCCTTCTAAAGTTGTCTTTAGAAAGGCAGCTTCCTAAACCCCAGTGCTGTGACACTGGTCAGCCTGGAGGTGAGGGGAAGAGCACGATCATTTCCACTGCAGAGGAGCCTTGCCAGTGGCACCTTGTGCTCGTGTGAAACTCTGAGCTTTTCTTGTAAGTGGCTGAGGAATGCTTCTACCTGCATGAGAAATCGGAAGGTGATGTGATGGTAAATGTGGGAAGGATTGCGACTGTGAATGTCTTAGTGTAACTGGAGTGCTTATTGATCGCTGTTCAGATGGAATGTCTTTGTCAATTGTCCTGGAAGAAGTCGGATACCTTTGTGTAGCCAGCTCTCATTTAGAGCTCTGTCAGCATGCCAGCCTGGATCAAATCAATTCAAATTCCTAGGCTGTGGATTGTGAGGTAAATGGGAGATGCCTCTTCCTTCTGACCACCTTTTGGTAGCTTTAAACTTTTTTGTGTAGGTGTTTCTTGATGTCCGATTTGGTTTAGAGATGCAGCCTCTGCAGAAAGGGTAGCTAAAAGGTTAAGCTAGTAAAGAGATTAGAGGACTGTTACCCCTTCAGCAGAATTCCTTTTGGTAAATACAGCTGAAGGGAGCTAGGGGATACTTGTAAGACCCCTCTGCTTCCCTTCTGCATTGCATGGCCCTTCTGCAGTGATTTAACGTTCTTCAGTCTTCACAGTTGTTACTCTTTACTCTTGTAGCAGCAGCTTGAAGAGGCATAAGCTATCCATTTGTTTTGAACAGAAGGGTCATACTAGCTAATACAGGTAGTGTTTAAAATCAGTGCTAGGGTAGGTCTGTGTGTGCACAGGACCCAGATGTAACTGAAGTTTTGACTCCAAACATGCACTCCCATTTAAAATATCTGTAAAACTAACTGGCATGTTTGGATTGAGTGAAATGAAGAAAATAAAATAGCTACAAGAGTTGCTGGAATGCTTTCTTTTAATATCTTAAAGTGATACAGCTAATGCAGATTCCAGACTGACATGTGGGAGTTCTTGTTTGCTTGGACCTGACATTGATACTTAGAGAGATTCCAAGTTTGCAGAAAAGCTCCCACATAACATTTCTTCACAGAAAGAAGAACCTTGTCTGGGCTCCTTACAACATGAAAGTACGAAACAACCCAAGAACCACTAAGAAAAAAAAATTGCTACAGCTAATTTTATAAGGTTGCTAATAAGGAAAAAAGAGAGTTTTGATTCTGCAGCTGTGTGTTTGAACCTGTACAGTCAGTGTAATGCAGAGAATTCCCTACTGTTCAGTCTGACTTCAGAGAAGCAGATCATGGTAGTTCAAACTTGAGACTTCTCTTTATTGGTATTGCAGAGTGGAAATGTTTGTGCTCCCGAATGCACAGAACAGGGCACATGAAATGCTGGTTCCTGAAGAGTACAGCAGGACCCAGGCTGCATTCCACATTTGCAACTCTCCTTATTCATGTGGCTTGGATATTACACAGTGGTGGCAATGCAGCTTTTTCACTTAGCCTGTAACAAGTAAAATCCATGTTTTGGGCTTATTTGTGGACTTTGGCAGGTTCACCTGGGAGGTGGCAAGGGCAGGAGATTGCTGGAGATAATGCTGTGGATAGTGCAGGGTATTACTGTAATGCACTGGGCGAGGATAGCTGTGAGTACACATTCTTCATGTCAGCACTGACAGAGGCCAGCTGGGGAGGTTTAGAGCAGGGCTGGATTAGATCTCACACAGCGCAGGTCTCTTCTATATTGGCTGGTTTCATCTCCAATCCCTTTTTGTCTGACTGGCATCAGGGAGCGCTTACACAGGTTCTGCTGTTTCAGTCCAGCCTTTTTTGTCACTCCTCCCCCCCATTCACCCTCATTTTTTTCCCTTTACTGTCACAAATGTCCACAAGGAGTCGGCCATGAAATCTGTGCTGATTGGCGTGATCCTGAAGGGAATTTTTCTGCTAGCAGGTAACGAGATCTATACAGTAATTGCAGTGTGTCCTGAATGTTTGCGTGCCTGCCCAGGGCAGGGAGCTGGGCTGTGTGAGTCGTGGTAGCTGGAGGCATGAGAAGGAGCAAGAACTGAGTAGAAAGGAAGAATGTTTTTGTTTTGAAGAGACCTAAAGTTTTGTTTTGGAAACTTTCAGGCAAGGAATTTCCTTGTTGCCGCAAGATAAATGTGGAGCTGTCAGCAAGCTGCCTGTGCATCTCTGCTCTGCTTCTGCCCCGCTCTTGTGCGGTAATCAAATCCGGGGTGTTCCAGGCCCTGGGTCCTTGCTTTGTACTGAGGTCTCCTGGGTAAACACATAGATGTCTCCCTGGTAGTTCTGTGAAACCTTAATTTTGTGTTTTACACATGTGTTTTTTTTGTAGTCTCCCTTTTTCCTGTCATGATATAAAACTCTGTTCTGGAGCAGTACTTTCTGTTTTAATGCAGGACAAACCCTTTGCTGGCCCATGCCCTTCCACATCTCCTCCCCCACTGTCTCCTCCAGGAGTAGTGCACCGTGGGAGAGAGGTCAAAGCAGTGTGTTGCCATGGAAATGGCAGTAATTGTACAAATATAATTGTCTCGGGGTCCGTTTGTTGCGGCTAATTCTCCCTCTCTCCTCTCTCTCCCTCCCCTCCTTTTTTCTTTTGATAGTAATAATACAAACCCTAATTAGGATGCACCGGGGAAAGGTTGCTAGGAATTCAGCTGTCTTGCAGGAGAGGGCAAGCTGGGGCTGGCCGGGAAGCCCTGCTGAACTCACGTTTCAAAACTGGGCCCATGAATAGACCTTGTTCTTCAAGGGTTTTTTTTGCTGTATGACAGCTGAATTAGAATATCTCTCTTGATGTGTGCTTATTCTTTTACCATACTAAGTATCTGTTGAAGTTTATGATTCTTACACTGTATAAAATGAATCTGTGCTTATTGCTAGCAGTCGGTAAATCCTGACCGTCATCCAGGGAACGGTGGGGGCCGTACGGATTTTACTAACACTTGGATCTGTGGAGCAAAACTGTTCTCACTACATCAGTAGCACTTTAGAATGCAGTGAATAGATTTGTGTTTGAAAATACCGCAGGCTGTTAACACTCAGAGACTTCTGCCTGTTTCTGACCCAGCCGCTGTGGGCTGTTGGTTTGGGACTGTTAGATTAAACACTGCTAAATTAACTGGAATGTTTGAAAATACTTGTCTCCAGATAGCAGCCTTTAAATAACATTTGTCCGATTTCCAGATAACAAGTTCCACTGGTTTGCCTTTGTTAGTCTTTGAATGAGTTTCTTATCTAATTAATGTTCTAAACTCTCCTGATGATGTCATGAGTTAGATAGGTGACACTGCTCTTACTATTGATAGTTCACATAAGAATAAACCTTTGAACTAAGGAATTTGGAGGGAACAGAGAAGAATCCTTAAGACTAACTTGTTTTGTTAAATGGAGTCATCCCCCTCTTCTGTTTTGCTCTGGCCTACAGCAAAAGTCTTCCTTTTTTTTTTTTTTTTTAAGCAGGGAAAAGTTCCTTTATTTTGCTGGCATTACCTTCTTCATTTACACTGTCATTTGCAGCCAAACCCTAATGTTAGAGGCCCTGAAATTATCAGCTAGGAAGCAAATATGCAACAGAAATCTTCTGCCTTGTTTTGCTGTAACTGAAGAGTTTAACAAACCAGATGAAAATCATTGGTGGTAACAGGAGGAGAGGGCAAGGTCTGGCTCTAGAAGAAAAAGTACAGTCACTGTCAGGCATATAAGGAGTTAGAGATGTGGTACTGGTAACTGTTTGACAAGGGCTGACAGCACCTTCCAGGAAAAAATAGTTGTTAGCCAGGTCTGTAGAACTCTTGCACAGTCTCCTTTGTCATTTGTTTCGAAAACTGCTCCAAATTGCAATTTGGCATTGCAGTTGCTTCTAGGAGGGCAGGAATGCACAAGGTGGTGTTTTAGAGGCCCTATTTCTTCTCCTGCTTCAGTTCTGTTTGCTGGCAGGAACAGTAACAGCAACAAAGATACTGCTTGTGGTTTTGGTTTTTCTAGGAAGAGCTGCCCTCCTCTCTGCTGCTGAATGTTACCTTTGCCTGTTTGTAAGCTCCGAGGTTAGACAGCAGTGTGTAAAGGCCTGAATAGTCAGCTGCTTCTTTTCACCCATTTCAAACAAGCAAGCTCAGAAATCAAACCAGCTGCATGCCCTGGGAATTCTTGTGTTTAATTAGCCACCAGCCTAGGGTTGTGTGCTCACCCTAGGGAGTAATTTGCTGCCTGGAGAGAAGCTCTCACCCGACAGGTGTCAGCTAGAGGGTGGGAACAGCCCAGGCAGGTGTTCCTGCTGCCCCATGGGGAGAGCCCGCTGGCGATGGCCGCAGGAGACCAGGCCAGGAATGTGATACAGGGAAATAAGGCTCCCAGCCTTCTCAGAAATGCAAAGCATCACAGCCTCTCTCCTTTTGTTACTCTAACCAGAGCTATCTTCTTTTTGCCCTGGTAAACATCAACAGCTCTGATCTGAAGGAGCAGCTTTGGGAGTATACCAAATCTATCTTTCTGTTGCCATCCAACAGCCTCTCCCCTTAAATTTACAACTTGCGTCTTGCAGTTTGAGAGCCCCTCACTGATAACTCGGAACACTCACTTCATGTAGTTCTACTGCTCTGTTGAGTTTTCTTAATTCCAGTCTAAATCTTCCCATCTTCGCCCAGACTGGGACCCTCCAGGCCCAGAGATGTCCACTACACTCTATTCCAACACATTTCCTTCAAGTGTGGCTATAGCTTTGTGCTGAAGTCTTAATCCTACCCTTGCTGCTTCCTCCGCAGGTAAGATCAGACCCCAGGTTCTGTGTGCTGAGCAATCCTGGCATTAGTAGCTGGAGAAAAAAAGTTCTCTTGAAGTAGTATTAGCAGCTCTGAATCTGTCCATCAGCTGAGGTGCTCTTCAGAGCAGATATTAGCAGATAAATTTGATGCTTTTCCACAGGCAGTGCTCAGCAGTTCTCTTCCAGTTCACATCAGTGGAGAGCTATGTCCAACAGGAATCCAAGATGATATTGCCTCCAGAACAGCTCTAGCATAGCTGGAACATGCAGAATTACCAGAGCCTTCCATTTCTCTTTCAGTGCTTCTCAGAGCTCCACACGTGTTATGTCCCTGCACTGACACAAACCGACATTTTGGAGCTGGAAGCTGGTGCTGAGTCTTCGCCTCTCTGGAGAGATAGCTCTGGTAACAGCAACCAAACAGTGGGGCTGGAAAGAGCAAAGTGACAGCAGGGTGCTAGGGTGTGAGGCACTGCTGAGGGCAGAAGCCTGTATCTTTGCTAACTTGTTTGTTGGATGGGTTTTTAAAATCACACTTCAAGTCCAGCTGCAGTGCTCCTAATGCCCCATCTCCCCTCATCTCTTTCCCTCAGGCAGCTCTCTAATCTCTTTGACATGCACATTCCGTCTAGTGGCTTTTCTTTCCAAATGTCTTTTGTGTTTTGATTCCTCTCCTTTGTGTGTGAATTCTTTCTCTTTCTTTCTGCTGTCCCGGTTGTGCTTGCTGGCTAGATTCAGCGTGTAATGCTATTAGATTGGGATAATCCATGCTTGGTTTATCTGTGTGACTGTCTCTGAAGATTAGTGAAAACCAGTGTTATGGGCTAAAGTGAACTGGTTCAGAAGGGCTCTTCTGTCAGTCTGGAGATGCTCAGGAAAATGACAGGTTTTCATTAACCAGATTTGAGTCTAATGTCTTGTAATTTACTTGAGCCCTATTGGGGTCCATGTGCCTGGAGCTGCAGTGCAGTATTTTTCACCCAGTTCACTTCTGCAGGACTAAACAGAACTTGAAATCAGCTTACTGCAAGTGTGGCAAGGTGCCTGTGGAACATGTTTTCTTTGTTGTCTCGTAAGGAATTGAGTTTTGTGAGTATTTTCCAACTGGAGAATCATCTGGGAATTTAAATTTTAACAGGTTTTTCAGTTACTTCCCATTTTAATGCTGTCTGCAACAGTAATGCCTGGAACTTGAGTGGGTCAGATCTATAGACCTAATCTGAGTACCAAATCTATTATGAAAGAAGCATAAAGTCCTTGTCTGTGCTGTTTTGTCCCTCTAGTGTCCTCTGCATGTGGTGTTTGAGAATGTCTGGGAGAGGACAATAGTCTGAGATGATGTAGGCTCCTCTATAAGTAGCACCTTCTTTGCAGTATCTGGGGAGGACAGCCCCAAAGTGGTTCTCTTGCTGTTTTGTCAGTGGTAGGCCTCTCTGTGGTGCTTCTTGCTGGCGGCTCGTGGTCTTTTGGTGCTTCCCTGAAGAGAATGGCTTAGAGAGCAGCAGTGCTGGGGAGGGCGGTCTGTGCCTGACAGGCTTGCTCTGGGGAAGAGTCACAGTCCTCCGCAGTGAGATCCCCTCTCTAAATCTCTTTCGCAGGTGTGGAATGTGCTGTTAACATCAATGAGTGTGAGGAGGGTCCCTGCAAGAATGGAGCTGTCTGTGAGGATGGCATTGCTGACTATACCTGCCACTGTGCCCCTAGCCAGGATGGCGTTATCTGGGGAGGGAAGAACTGCTCTGTGAAGCTCACTGGGTGCCAGACGCATGACTGCCAAAATGAGGCCTTGTGCATCCCAACCTACCAAGCTGAGAGCCATGGCCACCTGTGCCAGTGCCAGCCTGGTTTCTATGATGCCACATGCTCAACACCAACAACGTTTTCCTTTGCTTCCAGAGGGTATCTCCTCATTGAGCTGCCCAAGAACAATCAGAGCAGGAGGGACGTAGCAGGAGACCAGCTTGCCAGTGTGTCCCTCCGGTTCCGAACCACCTTGCCCAGCGCTATCCTTTTTTACCGAGGCCATGAAGCTGAATACTTGTTCCTGGAGCTCCTGGATGGGATTCTGCATGCAGGACTGAAGAGGGATGATGCTGGGTACACGCTGCTCCTGGAGGGGCTGAGAGTTGATGACGGCCAGTGGCATAAAGTTGAAATTGTTCTACATGACACTGTGCAGCTAAAGCTCTGGCATGAGTCTTGTGATGCAGGTGTCTGCCAGCAGAGCTCTCCTGTCCCCAGTGGCACTGCTTTGATTCCACATGCCTTCCTGAAGATGTACCTTGGAGGTGCTAATGAGCCAATGGCAAACAACACACACAGTCAGCAAGGCTTTGTCGGCTGCCTGGAAGACCTTCAGGTAGATGCTGAAACTGTGCTTCCTGAGGATCTACCCATGGGCAAGTACTCCCCAGTGCAGCAGGGTTGTGACCGGACAGAGTGGTGCCTCTCCCAGCCCTGCTTTCATGGAGGGCTCTGTGTGGACCTTTGGGCAACCTTCAGGTGTGACTGCTCCAGGCCTTATGGAGGTCCAGCTTGCACATATGGTATGTGCCACATGATTTACCTCTATCACTCAGTGCTTCTAAGATGCTAGATAAGCATGAATGCTGGCCCTGACAGCTGTATTTTCTACTCGACCAGTGAAAAAGTGGAAGCAAAACACTTTGTAAATAAATTTTTTGTGTCAGTTGCTCCTGCAGGAATGAGTGTCATTTCTCTGGTGCAGATATTTTTCCTTGCTGAGCCAGAGGCTCTGGCTTCATCTTTTTATCAGACCTATGTAAATCCAGAAGAGCAGACAAATTGTTTTACTGTGAGATGAGTTTGAGTTGAGGATGAAGAGGAGTGTATTGCTTCGTAGGTTTAAGTACATTGTTAAAGGAAGGTCTCTAATAATTTTGAGTTCAAATCATCTATTAGCACTTTTTTTTGTTCCTGCAAGGTTTATATTAATATTGTTTCAGGTTTTTTTGTTTTACTTCTGAGCCCTAAGCATGGCAAGTTGTTCTGCTATTACCAAATTCATATATTTTAAAAGCAGCTTTGTAGCTTAAAAGTCCTTGAGTAAATCTGCTAGGTGGCAAGGACTCTGCTAGACCTGTATTTCCCTCTTGTGTTGTATGGGTGCTTGAATTTATGTCCTCCAGAGAAAGCAAGGACACGTTCACTTCACAGGTCTGGGTGGGGAGAGTGCACAGTTACCCTGATGCATGTTGGAAATGTTGGGTAGAAAGGAGTTGCAGCTTAGCATATCCCTGTGCCAGCTGCATTCCCCTTGCCATTAAGCTGTTGTATGTTCCTTTCTCTTTCAGAGCGGCCAGCAGCAACATTTGGCCTAGAGAACTCCACCAGCTTTGCCTCTTTCACCCTTTCTGATAGCCTTGGTGCAGACTTCAACATCTCCTTTTTCATTCGTAGTAGGAAACCTAATGGCTTGCTATTACAGATCAGCAATGAAAGCCACCCCTACCTCACCATCTACTTGAAGAATGGCAAGCTGATGATAGAGATGGCATCTACAGATGCTGTCACGTTTCCAGAAGACTTGGTGGATGGGAAAAGACATTTGGTAGCTCTGTCTTTCCAAGGAGGAATTGTTGGTGCTCACCGATCAGACATGTACCTGGAGCTAGGACAGCTCCTAGCAAGACCTCTTTTGGCTGGTTATGAAGTGTACATTGGTGGGCATCCCAACCCAGACAGCACTGATATGTGGGGAGGCTATTTCAAAGGCTGTTTGCAGGACATCCAGCTGAACAGCCACCACATAGAGTTGTTTCAGGTGGAGAACTACAGTCTGCCACAGGAACTCAACAGGACTCTAAATGATAATCTTGTGAAGGGCTGCATCTCTGATGACACCTGCAAGGTATGGTATCTCTTGGTTGTCTCTGCATGTGTGCAGTTGGTTGTTAAGAGTCCTGTGATTACAGAACAGTCCTCCCTTCATTCTGTTGCAATTGCACAGCTTCTTAAGAATTCCTTTATTCAGCAGCAACAGTTCCAGGAACAGTCTTGGGTGTCCTTAGATCAGAAACATTCTATGTTATGCCACACATGAAAATATGGAGGCCATACTCCCTGACTTTATAGAACCATGTGAATCACAGAATGATTTGGGTTGGAAGAGATCTTTAAAGCTCATCTGTTCCAATGTCTCTGCAGACAGCAGGGACATCTTCAACTAGAGCAGGCTGCTCAGAGCCCAGTCCAACCTGACCTGGAATGTTCCTACCACCTCTCTGGGCAACCTGGACCAGTGTTTCACCAGCCTCTCTGTTTTAATTGCCCTCCTTTTGCGATTTGTGGCAACGGCAATCTTTATTGTCACATTTCCTTCTACTAAGTTCTTTTAGATCCAAGGATGAATCACACTGCTTCTAAAGTCTACCATTTTGTTTTTCAGTCTGAGCCATGTCAGAATGGTGGCAGATGCATTATCACTTGGAATGATTTCCATTGCAGCTGTCCAGCAAATTTCACTGGGAAATTCTGTGAGGAGAGAGTTTGGTGTGAAAGTGACCCATGTCCTGAAGCTACCATCTGTATAGATGTTCCAGCAGGATATGTGTGTAAGTACTGCTCCCTGCTCCTGTGCTGCTGAGATCTCCAACCTTCACTGTCTCTAGCAGCACTCCTCATTTGCACTGTTGCACCAAATATAAACACATGCCGCAAAAAGGCGTGGTGCCCAGGTCCGTGCTCTTGCAGGCAGTGTGCACCAAGCAGGACCCAGTTAAGCATTGCAAATGGGTCTCTTGTTGCCTCCTAAGACAGAACCATGGAGAATGAAGAAAGTCTGGTAGCTAATGATGCCCTAGGGTGGAGGGAGTGTTGTCTAGTGACTGCAAAGTGTCCTGGAACTCAGGATGCTGGGGTGCTCCTATCTCTGCCACGGGCTGCAGATGATTGCTTTCCTGATTATAGTTTTTCTGGCAGTAAATGGGGAGCTGTATTTTTGTGCAGTTCTGAGAGACACAGATTGCTACACAGGAGCTGGGTATTACCAGAGGTGCAGATGTAAACAGGAAGAGCTTTAAGGATGGCAGCAGCTAGGCCTGTAATCCTCCTCACACTAAGCTTACATGATTCTTAAGGGAAAGAACCTGCCAGGAGTTGGCCTTGCTCTGCCTCAAACATGACACCAATTGTCTTTCAAATCCTTGTGATGACATCAGTTGTCTTTCAAATCCCTTGTGCTCTACCCCTTTATTTATAGGTCTGGCTAATGCAACATTTAATAGTTACACTGCTGTTGAGTTCACTACCAACATGTCAGTGACTCGAACTCTGAGCAGCCTCCACATGGACTTCAGGACCCGGGATGAAGATGCTGTTCTGCTTCGGGCTGTGGAAGAAGTGGATTCCCTCCAGATAGCCATTAAGAACTCCTCCCTGCTCATTGACATCAGGAGTGGGAATAGCATTGAAGGTGTCAGCTTCCTGAGTCCAAAGTCGGTCACGGACGGTGCCTGGCACACCATCTCTGTGTCTATGGAGGAGCCTTCTGCACTGTCTTCCAGGTGGCTGTTTCAGTTGGATGGGTCTGTTAATATGACTCTGCAGGGAAATGCTGGGAACTTGGACTTCCTGAAGAACAATGCGCTGATAGTTGTAGCTGAAAATTTCAGTGGCTGCCTTGGGCAAGTGAACATAGGGGGGATCTACTTGCCATTCACTGCCCATCTCTCATACCCCCAGCCAGAACAGTTCCAGCAGTCCAGCAGCAGGACCATCCCGCTAGGCTGCACTGGGGCTGATGTTTGTGCTTCCAGCCCATGCCTCAATGCTGGCACCTGTGAGGACCTGTTCAATTCCTTCAGCTGTGCCTGCAGTACTGGCTGGGGAGGGCTGCTCTGCGAGTCCAACATTGATGACTGCCAGTCAAACCCATGTGTTCACGGGGACTGTGTCGACGCAGTGGCAGATTTCCAGTGTGAGTGCTTCAGGGGCTTCATTGGGAAGCGCTGCGACATCAACGTCGATGACTGCTTCCGGCACCAGTGCCGCAATGGAGCTACCTGCATCGATGGGGTTTATGGCTACTCCTGCAAGTGCCCTCCTCAGTTTTCAGGACCTCGCTGCGAGTAAGTGTGTTGGATGGTTTGGTCAGAGGAGCACACAGATAAATGAGACTTTATTTTGGGACACTTTTTCATTACAACTATCTGGTAAAGCACCCAAATTCTGCAGTGAATTGGAAGATGCTGTCCAGGTCCAAATCCCCGCTGAAAGGAGCTCAGCCTCATACAAGATAAGGATCCTTTTTATGTGGGTTATCCTCATGCTCCACTTCAGACCTATTTGAAGTTCAGGCACTGTAGCCTGTTGTCATGTCTCTCCTCCAAGAAATCCCCTTTCTCCAAGATTTGACTTCCACCTGGCATGTTCCTGTAGTGATTTTAAACATGCCAGAACTAACAAAAAAAAAACCCTCTGGCCTTATGAAGTGAAAGAAGCTCCAGAAGGTGGAGCAGGCTGTGTTCTAGTTTCAAGTGCATTGAAGTCCTTAAGGGTTAGAAATGGTCCCAGTACCATAATCTAACCTCTGTTGAGTATGCTGGTTTTGATAAACCTTTGAGGCTGGGTTGTAGAGATTACCTGTAGCAGGAGTTCTTAAAGGTGGTTGGTTCTGCTACTAGTGGCACACATTCAACTTTAAAGTGACACTCAGCCTGGTGCTGATGAAGCTGCCCATTGCTGCCAACTTTTATAACATTAAAGTGCAGATGCAATCTTAGATTGATAAACGGTGTTCCTTCAACAAAGAGCTTGGTTGTATCTTGTGGCATTGCTCCTCAGACTCAGTGCCTTGGTTCTGTGTATTGGTTAAAAAACAATCTATTTGATTATCCTGCTGCTTCTGAAATTTGTACTTGGAGAAAAAAGGGTTCTTGACCTGTCATCTGACTGCTGGTACTGCTTAGCAGTGCACATTTTCTGACCCCTTTGTGGAAGTCACATACAATTTGGTGGGAAGCTGGTATGGAGTCAGGAGGAGGACTGGTGTTTTTGATAAGGGCTATATTTATAGCATTTCTATTTGGGAAAATTCCAGCATATTTTAGTCCCAAAGGTATGTCTCATATCAGTAAAGGAAGTAGGAGTCAGCATGTTACTTCAGCATTTACATACTTGTGCCTGTTCAAAGTGAACATCGAGCTACTGAAGCTCAGCCATGTAACTGTTTATCTGATGTACCCAGATGGAAAATATCCTGTTCTTGCTTTATTCTGGTGCAGTTACCTTATACCTGCATTGTCCTTCTTATGGCCCAGCGGTGCTGCAGTTCAGTATTAACAGCAGCCTGGCTCTGGTTGTGTTTTCATCAGCCAGAATAGGCAACTCTGTGAGAAACGTCCAAGTACTTGTGTGGGCCCTGCATGTTCCCTGGGCATGCTCAAAGTAACACTCTGATGTTACAGATTTCCAAGACCATTCCTTTCCTGCCTGTGTCAGACGGCTTCCTAGAAATGCCAGTGACTGTGCTTAATCCTCCCCAGCCCAGTCTCCACTGAGCCTTTTACCTTCCCCAAAACCCAACTTTAAGCTGTCTCTTACTTTTCCCAGATGGCCGTTCCCACCTGAGCAGTGTGGTAAGAACTTCACCTGCCTGAATGGTGGCAAGTGTGTCACAGAGAGCTGGGGAGCCAACTGCAGTTGCAAGCCAGGATTCACTGGACGGAAGTAAGTGCTGTTTCCTGGTGCCTGCAAAGGAGCTAGAGCTCTCATTTTCACATCAGTGGGATGGCTGAGCAGGGTCAAATGCTTTATCCTTTTGTCATTAGAGTAACTGCTTCAAAGCTGTAGCCTAACTGGTATTTGGAAGAGGCAGGTTTGGCATGATGCTGCTGACAGTCCCAGTTTTGGCAGTGCAAGTAACAGAATGTTAGGGGTTGGAAGGGACCTTGAAAGATCATCCAGTCCAATCCCTCGGCCAAAAAGCAGGATCACTTAGAGTAGGTCACACAGGAACACACCCAGGCAGGTTTTGAATGTGTCCAGAGAAGGAGACTCCACAACTCTTTCCACATAGTTCTTGTGCCTCATGAGAACTCATTAACTGTGCTGGAGACCCAAACTGGCATCAGTCACATGGAATTGGCAAAAGAAGGACTGGTCTGAATGGATCAGAATGTCATCTGGCTGGACCCTGGAGAAAGCACCTGAAAAAGTTGCAACAGGAACTTTTCAGCTTCTGTAGGCTATGTGATCTCATGTTTTATAGCACAAGAACAGAGGTGAGAAGCTTCATTTAATTCTAATGCACTTTTCCTTTCCAGTTGTCAAATCAACATGAACAAGTGTGACCCAAACCCTTGCCAGAACGGAGGCACGTGCCAAGGCTCTGAGAACAAGTACGAGTGTTTGTGCAGTGCCAGCTACACGGGAGAGCGCTGCCACATTAACGTAAGCATGTCCCTTTGCTCGGGGAAGCTCCTGGCTGCAGCAGCAGTGGGCTCAGCAGGTTCTGTGGGTAGCAGGGTGTTAGTGAGGCTGCCTGCCTGTGGCACAGTCTCTGTGCGTCCTGGCTAAAGCACACTACTAAGCACTGACAAATCAGCTGCTGCCAAAGCAACCTGAAGTGAGAATCTTTGTATCTGCAGTGCTCTTGCATGTCAGTCTCTAGCAGCAAATGCTTTTCAGTATCTGCATGGGCTGCCATATTGTTTCTAGGGCTGTCTGCAACTTCTCTTAGGTTTTATGACTCTTTGGACAGTAATCAAACTACTAGGCTAAACCTGCAGAAATGAGATACTACTGCTGTCTGCCCCCTAGTTTGCCAGAGAATGGCATTTCAGATGGCAGTTACAAAGTGCCTTCCCTTCCCAAAGCTCATCTGGGTCAAAATGGATGTGTTTGAAGAAGGGAAGTCAGATTAAGTCAGGCTAAAAGTGATTCAAGTACAAGTGTCTGCTGAGAGGCAGGCTCAGCAAAGCTCTTCCTTTTATGAATAAGCAAAGCATGGGTCTTGGAGGCTGCCCTGTGTGGAAGCTGCTGAGTCTTACACTTGCATTTTCTCTCTTTCATGGACAGTGGCTTCTCTGGTGACCTGGGAATCTACTAACCCAGACTGCATGGACAGGCTGTGTCCAGGCGGGGTTTGCTGCTGTTGCTGTTACACAGGGCTCAGTAATGCATGTGCCACAGGGTCACCCTGGTATTGCCTACTTGCATGCATAGCTCCTTCAGGCCTCTCTGGCTCCTCTATCCCAGGACACTTCTTGTAGATTCATTTTCATCATCTCCATGACTTCTTGCAGAACTGTTTCTTCCCTCTGAGAAGGACTGGGCCTGTGGGTGGTGGGGGCAAGACAGGTGTGGCCGTGGCTGGCTTGCTGTTAGTGACAGATGTAGAAGTGATGGGATGTGAGAGGTGCTCTTCTGCTCTTCTTCCCTCCTACCGCCAGCAGCAACTAAAGAGCTGTGGAAGGCATAGAGGGGTGGACTGCAAAGAACTCCTGCAGTGTTAGTACTGCATGACTAACCTGCATGCTGTGCCAAACCAGCACTAACCCCTGGCACATCACTTCAGTCTTGGCAGGCTCGGAGTCAGCTTGAGCTTCAGTCATTTTGAAATGTGCTCTGGGAATCTTCCTTCTGTGTGCTGTTGCTTTGTGCTTGTGTGGCATCCAAGCACTGTAACGAACCAACCTCAAATTCTTTTGGGTTTATCTGAAAGGTGGCAGGTACCGTGGCTAGCAGTAAAAAAGGTTTCTTAGTTATTGTTGTAATTTTAATGTTTTCATGAATGATAAAAATTCTACCATTTCTCAGTTCTTTGTTGTGTTCCATACCATCCTTTATTCCACCAGCATCTACTCATCTGGCTGTATTTCTCTCATTATACTCAGGCCTTAAATCATTTCCATCTTGCGTCTATGTACCGATCTTTTTAACATCCTCCTCTTTCTGCTGCAAATGGTCTTCAAGTCTGTCCACAGCATTTTTCTATTATGTGGACACTGAAGTGTATCCTTTGCAATTTAAGTTTTGAGCTACAAATTCAAAGGGTTTAGCACTCGCCATTCACCCTGATTAAATGATTTGCAATCTTTTGCCTTAGGACTTCATAAAATTTCTGCAAGATTTGTCAGTTCTTGGTTTGTATCCAGGGCTTTCCTTCGGCTTTGAGATTTGCTGTTAAGCCTGAAACACACCACACCTCCTAGGAAGTGCTGAATCACAGGGCTGTGTATCATCTTGCTGCAATGGACAGCTCAGTAGCTGAGGAAATTCTCTGCCTTGCCATCAGAAGCATCACTGAGATATTTATTTCCCTCTGCTCAGGGAAATTTTTCTAGTTATTGAAAATTCAGATTAGTCCACATTGACTTTCATATTTTTGCAACATTGGTTAGCTCTTCCCTAGTGACACCTACATATTTCATTCTGATGGTGGTAAGGAGGCCCTGAAAAGCTCTCCACCAGGGATGCTGACTGTACTGGCATTGCAGTCTGAGTGGGCAGTGACCAGCTACAAGCAGAGAGGAGAATATGGAGTGTCATTAGGGATTTGAACAGTTTCACCACATCTAATAATGGCTGAAGTGTTGCAGGCTTCACAGTGCTACTATTCTAACTGTAACAAACTGCTGAGCATCACTTTCACAGAGGAGCGCCATGCAAGGGGCACCTGGCACCAGGACTCATCCCATAAATTGTCTACATTTAGCTCTGCTGACTCTGTGCCAGTTCACTACCCACCTCTGGAAATCTGCTCTTCTCTTCCTTGTGGTAACTCCATCCATGTGCCCTGCATCAATTATAGTTACGTAACTGTTCTATCTCTGTTTGCAACTCTACCCTGTTGAGCTCAGCTTCACCAGAGCCACTGGCTGGTGAGTGTTACTAGTTTTGAACTGGAAGAAAAAATGCAGAGCATGTTACTGCCTGTTCTTTGGATTAAAAATGATTGGAAAGTAAGTTTGAAGGTGTTTTGCTGAGAGATTAAAGACTGGACGTGAGCATTCCTCATGCAGGTGCTCTCAAGCCCTGTAAATGCTCCTTGCTTGTTCTTTTCTATTCAGACACAGATCTGCACTTCTTTGCTTTTCTGAAAGTCTGTTTCCCTCTAGTCTGACCATCTGGGGTTCTTCGAGTTAAGTTATTGTAACCACTGGAGTTTCATTGTTTCTCCATTAATTTCTTTTACAGAAAGGGACTCCAGGTGCTCTCTTCCCCTCCCCACTAATTGAAGTAGCTGTCCCTGTAGCCTGTGGCTCTCTGCTGCTGCTCAGTATTGGGCTCATATTCATGATTCTCACTGCAAGGAAGAGGCGCCAATCAGAGGGAACCTACAGCCCGAGCCAGCAGGAAGTGGCAGGAGCTCGGCTGGAGATGGACAGTGTCCTAAAGATGCCACCTGAGGAGCGGTTAATATAGGCACTACCATGGCAAGGAGATGAACCTGCAAGGTCTGCTCTGACCTTGATCTTTTTCCAGCACTTGCAGCAGCAGATCCACTCTATCTCAGTTTCCTTAAGGCATGGTAATGAAGACATGGACGTAGAAGTACGAGGCAGCCTGTATATGCAGCAGCTGTTCCAGCTGGTGGCAGTTAATGGAGTCCATTGCACTCACTGGCTCAGAGTGAGCCTCTTTACTTCCTTTTGCCCCATGGACTGTCCTGTGCCTTGGCCTCAACAGGAGCTGTTGAGGTGCACCTGCTTTGAATTTGCTCTGCCTCTACTCCCCCGCTCAGGCAGCAATGGCATAGTTAAATCTGCTTTAAAAGGCAGGGTCAAATTAGGCACTAATTACCGCTACAATTGATGTATACTTTGAAGAATGTTGTATAGAGGGTATTTATGATTGGTTTGTATATACTGCTCTATTTTGGTCAACAACTGAACTGCACTCAAAAGCTTTGTCAGCTCAGTTGAGTGAAGGTTTCACAAGCAGCCTTCAACAGCAACAGCAGCTGTGACCTCCTGCCCTGTGCACACCACTGTGTTGCTGGGAATTGTCAGGAATTACTGAAATCATTGTAGAGTCAATGGGTTATGAAGTGATCTGTCCAACATTCCCAAGAGTACTGCACAGGAGAGGTGCAGTCAGAACTAGGGGGGCTTGGGGGCCAGTGCAGGAACTATTTTCAGTACCTATTACCAAATGCTGAACTCGAGGTGTGCATGGGAGGGGAAGAGGTGAGCAGGAAAAGGGTCACCAGACTGCTTCTGTATTCCATGGACTTGTGTGACATGGAGGGGACAGTGAAAGGTGTGGGGGAAGAGATCCTCTTTAGCACAGCTCAGAATGGAGCTGGGGAACTGGGCTGAGGGGTGTGAACTGCAGCACCATCCTGGTGGAAGCTCTAAGTAACAACCTGTTCTACCGCAGCAGCCAGTCTGGGCACATCTTAGCAACTCCTCTGTGGTGGGAGCAGTCGGGACCGCAGGGGCTGCCCTTCTGCTTGCACTTGTTGCAGCTACAGCACTTGCCATGAAGAGGAGGAGAGCAACTCAGGGAACCTACAGCCCAAGTCGCCAAGAAAAAGATGGAGCTCGAGTGGAAATGTGGAATGTAATCAAGATGCCACCAACTGAGCGACTGATCTAAGACCTGGGGTTACACAACAAGTGCTGTATGATCCTTTAACAACCATGCAACTGCTGCAGCATCTCCATCTTAGGTCTTGATGTGTTGTAGGACAGGTCTGTACTGCTTTAAGCTACTTCATGGGCTACAGGCAACTGCCTGCTCTTCCTTGGCAGGAAGATTCAGCTGCTTGGTTACTGCAGCTCTTTATAGAGCAGATTTGTACAAAATCAGTCTCCAACAAGACACTCGTACCAAATCTCTTCCTAAGACCAGACTAAACCACAGGGCTACTCTAAGTGCCTTTCTGAGACTGAGTTGCCAGTTACAGCATTAACTTTCTTGAAAGGAGGATGTATGTATGTAGAAAACCTGATCCCTCTCTTTGATCAGATCTTACAGCAAGGCTAATGTGAGCAGCTGGATGTTCCTTCCCAGCTGCTGGCAGCTCCACACAGCATAGGATGGCTCATGGCCAGGAGCATCACCACAGAAGACACCTTAGCAAGATAGTCAGTGTTTGAACATCAGGTGGTACTTGCCTGTGTAAGGAGGGCAGGAGGTACTGTCCCTCTTGGCACAGATGGGTGTGGGCTCATCAGTAGAGCAGAGTGGCATTCAGGTAACTGCTGTAACTAATGAACACAGCCCTCGCTCTCCACGCTGCCCTAAACCAGGTCTTTATTCTGTGGCTTTGCTGTTACTGTTGTAGCTGTTGAATGTGCCAGTCCTTCCTTAGTGTAACATGGCAAAGCCTGTGGAAAGAAATGCAGCACTGCAGGCCCAGTAAAATCTCAAATTATTGGCATTTCAGGGTATCTGCTACCACTGTCAATGAGAAACAGTTTAGAAAACAGTGTCTGCTGTTTACTCTCCAAACTACTGTTGCTGAGCAGGAGCTGACTGCCCACTACAGCTAATCACACTGGAAGAAAGTACTGTTCTCTTTTGCTTCTGGATTATTTTTTTACTGTAGCTGTACATTCTCTGTAGTTCTAAGCAAAGGAAGGTTTAGAACTACTGACCATGTCTATCTGCTTAAGATCACCTCTTATGCAGGCAATTGCTGATGTTAGATGAAGAATGAAAATTTAAGAAAACAGGAAAGCCCAACCCAGTGAGAGACAAGACAGTATGTTGTAAGTGAAGTCCTAACACTGGGGAAATGGTGAAAGGGCAGCACCCTGGCTGTGGTTTGGGAGGGGTAGGACGTAGTACTGGTACAGAAAGGCATGGTCTAACTTCACCTTGCCGAGGCTTTTATTTATTTATTAGCAATAACACTGCTGTTACTTCTAATAGGAATGACTTGCTCTGGGTGTTTTCCAGCTGCTATGTAGCAAGATCTAATCCATGCTTACAGCAGAGACAGTCACCTGGCTGTGTCTTGCTGCAGCAGAACTGGTTAAACTGCTCACCTCAGGAAAGAGGAAGTTTGGTTTTGCTCAGCAGCATTTGTGCAACAGGAGAATCGCCACACTGAGCAAGGAAGCGCTTCTCAAGGAGAGCAGAGCTGAGGGCAGGCCCCAGGCACTGTCTCTGTAGAAACATTTACCTTTGGTCCTAGTCTGTCCCCGTCTTAAGGCTGGGGTTATCTCCTGGTGAGAAAGGACCCCGGGTCCCTGGATAGCACCAGTGGGCTGGTCAATATACTGTGGCAGAGCATCTTGTCAGCACCTGCTCTGTAGCCTTCACCTCACTGCAAAGGTAGGTGTGGTTTGCTTCATCCCATAGTGATTCCTAACAAACCTGCAACGAGCTTAGTATGTGCTTTTGGTTTCTGAAAATTCAGCCCTGATTAACTGCCTGGTTGATGCCGGAACAGGCGAGAACGTCTACAGTTTTAGTTTCACTCCTTTTTTTTTTGTGTGGAAGTTGTAGGAAAAATGAGGCAGCAAAACAGGATCCAAACGAACCAAAAATTCTGTAGCCTGTGTTATTTTGAGAGAAAACCCAGAACTGTGTTGTAAGAACTATTACAAAGCTACTGAAGTATCCTGAAGGGCAACAGGAAGCTACAACCCACACCCCCCCACCAGGAGATCTCTAAAAACCAGCACACTGCAAGCAGTGTCTGCAGCCCTTAGTGCTCCTGGGCAGGCAGCAGGAAGTCTCTGCTCAGTTGCATTCCAGGATTAGCAGAGCAGATGTGTTCATTTGAAGCACCCAAAGCCAGTACTAGCAAAAAAATGTTACAATACTTTGTCAGTGTCTTGAACATTTCTGCAACGTAATTTATGAAAGTTTTTGGTTTTCAATAATGAACTTGCTTTTGATATTTAATTTTTGAATATATTTTTTCACAAAACTGGATTTGCTGTAGTTAATGATCATGATTCTGATCAATTTTGTAACTGTAAATTTTATAATTTGTAAATAATTAGAATGTCTCTCAGAAGGTATTTACAATAAAATTTGGTTAAAAATAAACCAAGTTCCTTTGACTTGTGATTAGTTTTCCTCTGAAGAGTAACTCAGTGTCTAGATGGCTGCACAGCTGTAAACCTCAACACCACTTTCAGAGATAGAATTCTATTAATTTTCAGATTGTTTTCATTTGTCAGACACCAGAGCTCTAAGCATAGACCCCTCTGAAGCACAGCAGAAAAAGAGGCTGTCAACACCTGCTGCATTTTCTGTTCACCTGCTACATTTCACCATTAGTGCCTTATTTTATGAGCAAAGACACAAAGATCAGATGGGGTTAGAACCATGAAATTCCCAACAGCATGGCATTCCTGTGGCATGAGCCAGGACCATCTCCTGCAGCAGCAGTAATCCTTAGCTGGGGGAATAGGGTGGGGGCGTGTGGTATGTGTGGGCAGCAGCAGAGCTGCCGAGGAGTTGGGAGCCCATTCCTGGCAGCAGAGCTGTCTACATGGACAGTGCCAGAAGCCTGTGGAACCAGAGCAGCAGACGGAAAGAAGATCACAATAGGAATAAATAGCTGCACTGGTTCTGGGAACTGGAGGTGTCCATGTGCAGTGAAATAAAAGCCTACAGCCAGAGACTGGCACACCTCTCAGAAATAAAGTCAGCACTGAAGCCAGTGCACATCCACCCTGCTCCACATACGGCAAGACAGCAACAGCATGGGGCGTAAGGGGCACTGTGCACTGAAAGCTACCAGGTAAGCCTGAAAGCAGAGACAGGATAATCAAAATGCATGCTAATCATGTGTTCAGCTCACAAAGGCCAGCAGGCAACTCATTTGCTGGCCCTGGGAATGTAATTCCCCAGCTCCATGGGAAAATGGACAAGGGTTCTAGCAACAAGCAAAATAAACTTGCCTCAGAAAAAAAGTGCCCTTGCTCAATCTTTATGGATGATTGCCCAGACCCCTATACTGCAGGAGGGTGCAGAGGATTTTACAGTGCTACAAAGAATCACAAGCTCAGGGTTGGTTTATGATGCCATTAAATGGAGCCATTTAAAAATACAAGTCTAAGACTGTCCCAGCCCTGTGCTCAGCGGAATCTGCCTCCTCCCCCCGTCAGAAATTTGTCTCAGCCACCATCATAACCTTTTCCATTCCCAAAGGGCAGGGTGGGACTACAGCAGCCCTGTCTTCACTGCTTCCCTTTTCAAATACTGAGAGTTGCAAACTGCCAACAGCCGGAAGCAAAGGAAAACAGGTTGTTTTCCAAACCTGGCTGTTGCAGGAAGCAGCAACGAACTAGAGTCTTGTTCATCACTAACCAATTTAATCTCCTGATGCTGGGAAAATCATAAAGCCTGCTGGGTGAGCACAAAAGGAGTAAGCCAACAACAAAATCCTGAGCAGATGAGTAAATGCCATGATCTGGAAGAACAGAGTGTAGGAGGCCATTAGCTGTTAGTTACTTACATGCTGTTTGGAAGACAGCACCGTTCAACATTCCTGATGGACAAAACCATGGTACTGGGCACTGCACCACTGCTTTCTTCAGTGTCTCTGAATCCGTGGTGTCCTGTGGTTGGTTAAAGGGAGAAGTGCTGCAGTCATCTGTTATTGATACACTTACGCACCTCCAAATTGGAAAGAAGTCCAGGCAGATGAAATCTCCTGCTTCGTCATTTCCCACACACATGAAAAAGAGGAGGTGGAGGGGAGGGGGTAGGAGTGGGTATCTGAGCAGCTCAGAAAATAACTCCCTAGTGTGTGCAGAGGAATCACAAACTTCTTGTACTTGTCACCTGTGTGCAAGGAAACCAGAGACAGGGCTTCAGTAACAGGATGCTTCTGTGTCTCCACAGCATCCAATTCCAGAGGCTAAAAAGGTTCTTATCTAATGAAAGTGAGATGCCAAAATGGTTCTATCATCTTCACAGCATCAGGTGCATCAGAAATTTAAAAAATGTTTGGGTTTTTTTAAAAAGAAAAGTTACTCCTAGTGGAAGGATGCAGCTTTAAATAGGCAAAGCAGTACCAAGCAACCAAGGGAAACACAGGAAAACGTACAAAGCTGAATCTAAAGTCATTGGTGCATACTAGAAGAACACCATTCACTAGATTAATTAACACATACAAAATACTTCCACAGCTGAAGCAGAAGTGTTTTATACCTCACTTGCTCTCCCAAACAAGCACAGTTTATCTCTGGCACTATTAGGAATGAATCATATTGGGAATTCCTGAGTTTAAGACATAAACCCCTCAAACCTAAAAAACTGCCCTAGAGACAATCTGATTCCTTTATTATGAGAAGCACATAAAAGAGTCCCCTGCTTGCAAGACTCTCTTCAAGAAGTGAGGAAGGTCACAAACTCCTGGATCACAGAGGTGTGCTCAACCCTCTCCCACCCTTCAAAATAAAGTGAAGGGTGTTTAATGCCACTTGCGTCAATACTTTTCAGTGCCTCAGAACTGACTTACAAAATAACCCAAGAATGCTTGTTTGGCTAAAAGAAAGGCAATAATCACCTGCATCAAATATTCCATCCTGGGGGCAGAGTGAAATAACCAGCAATGGGAGTGCTCTGCAGTGACACAGCATTACCTGAGTGTTTCTCTGCCGGGTTCAGCATGTGCAAGAGGCCTCCTCAGTGCAATAGCGGCGTGTGGCAGCAGGAATTGTAAAGAAGAGGCTGTGTCCCTGCAATGGGCTGTCACACACACAGCTCCTGCTGCATGCACACAGCCACCCTGACTGAGAACCTTTTACCATCTAGCTCACAGCAGAGGCCTGAAATTCCAAGCTGAATTTACAGCTAACGTTCATCTTCCGAGCTGTATAAAATAAAATAGAGCTATTAGCTTAGACTTCAGATATTTTACTATGCAATACTAAAACCATCTGTCTTCCAACACAAAAAGAAAATACAAACCCAACTGAATGGCCTGCCAGAGTGACAGTATTTCACAGCAATGTAGTACTGAGGGCTTTCCCAAACTGTTGGCATTGCAGATACCAAGAGTGTTTTGCTTTTGTATTGCACAGACTCAAACGCATTGACAGCCATTTCCATACACTAGGGTAAGAAATCTTCCAAGATTATATGAATAAAATAGATACACTGGAAATCAGATAAAGCTTTACAAGAATTTCCCCACGTGTCCAAAATTATTTCCTTTATCAAAGGCTTAGTGGTGATGTGATTTCCTCTGCTAGAGTAACATGTTTACCATCAGATTGTGCCCAAATACAAAACAAAACCAAAAAGCATCACTGAAATAAACCAAAACTGATCACTGCAAGGACAGCAGGTTCTAGAAGAGATGCAATTTCTTAAGAAGACTATTGCCACAGAAGAAGTGTCTCAGAAAATGCAAATGAACATACCCTTCAGCCTTTGCATTGTGGTTTTGTACTCCATGACCTCACAGATCCATTTCAAGGTCCAGTTAATGTCCAGTCAACAGCAGGATGAAGACTGCAGTTCAGAGAGGCTGAAGGAGCCAAGAGCTTTACAGACCAGGAGAATACCCAGGTTGGTTCCAGACAGCAATGAGCAATCCCGAAGTCCGCCAGTGACAGCCATGCTGCCCTCCCAGCACTTGCCTAGCTCAACTGGAACTTCAGCTCATGGGCTATGAATTTTCATATCTCGCTTCTTTTATCTTTTTCCTTTGTAATAATCAAGTCAGATGTTGTTACGTCCCATACTGTCATTTATAATAGTTATATGTAACACTAACATACACCTATATAAGATCTAGGATACTCTTGATGGCCTCTATTTTCTGATGTAACAAAACCAAACAAATAAACAAAAAACCCAAAAAAAACCCAAACAATTGCTGGTGTTTCCAGTTTCCCAACAGAGATGCAGGACGAAACCCTGAGCCACTGCTCTGCACTATGGATTTGTTGCAAGAAGAAATTAGGACAGTTCTGCCCCAGAGAGGTCCCTGGGGTGCCTCTGCCACTGTGCTGGGGGAGGAAAATCAGAAATTTGCAACAGCAGCTCAGCCAATAGTCTGACCTCAGGGTCTGTATTTCGAGGCAGGACAACCTCAGAGCCTAAGATGAACTGGGTACAGCCCAGGAGGCTGGGTTTGCTTGCTGCCCTTGAGCTACAAAAGCAGAGCAAGACAAGCTGCACACCCTGCACACAGGCAGGAAGGACCAGCAGTGCAATGTGCTGTGCTCCCAGCTGAGCTAAGGACTGAAAGTGGAAGGAGTAACTTCTGTGTCAGTAGCATTGTCTGAGAAGCTCTGTGTGGAAAACCCAACCTAACCACCCTCATGTTTTGGTAAGTGCAGGAGTCCCAGGGGCTTTCAGTGGCAGAGTGAGGAAGCAGTTGCAGGGACCCTGAAAAGGGAGGACTCTGAACTCTGGGCAAAAAGCAGTTGTGTGTGAATTCCAGCATGGCAATGGTCCTGCAGCTCCCCTGGCTCAGCCTTCCAGTAAGAAATGCTTGGTTTATGCTGGTTGAAAAAAACAAAACCTCTCCTCTGTCAATTCCAAAGTGACATCAAAAGGCCTTTGGGAGTGTTACTCAAAGGTTTCCCACCGCTTTCTGAGCTGTTCGACCTTACCTGGTGTGGATGACACATCCTGCTTTGTCTTTTTCAACAAATCTTCAAATGGATCTTTCATCTCCTCAGATTTTGAGGACAGTAACACTGGCTCTATGCCCTTAGCTGGCCTGGCAGGGATCAAAGGGGGGTCATTGGACAGGAGAGCTACTGCTTGTTTGGGATCCATTTTTGAGTTGGACTGGCCCACCTGTAATGTTCCAGGTTTGGAAGGCCCACTTAAAGCTGCTGACTGTAGAGAGCTTGCTGGAGAAGGGCCGTGGGTCTGCAGCAGTAAGGAGCCAGCAGGTGGCACAGCTGGAATCTGGCTAAACAAGTTTGGCATGGATAGTGTTGAAATGTTTGGTTGAGGTCTTTGTGGTGGGTAGAAGCTAGAACTAGGTGTTATGAAGCTAGAGCTATAGGCATGACCTAAAGAAGGGGTGAAACTGCCCCTTGGGGGTCTAACTAGAGACACTGACAGGGCTCCTGGTATTGTTTGTGTAAATGGATTAGGAGATTGCTGTAAAAAAGGTGGAGGTGCTGGGGAAGGATAACCAAGAGGCTGGACAAATGGTGCAGCTGGAGGAGATACAAAGTCAGTTGCCACCGAGATAAAGCCAGCTGCAGAAGGTGGAGTGGCTGAGCTCTGCAGGCTGGGGGGCCCTTGCTGTAGGCCACTGCTTTTCCAGCTGGCTGTTTTCAGTGGATCCAGCAGGCTCAGAAGGTAGTCGCTTTCATTACCTGCATTATCTGTCTTCACTTTGACAGGCTGGAGCATTTCAGCTGTGCTGGTAGCACTGGACAAAAGCTGAGATGGATGAGGAGAATAATTTACAGACTGTTGGATTTCAGGGTCTAAGGACACACTACCAGCTCCAAAGGGCTCTGGGATAAGATCTGAAACCAAATGGCTCCGTCCTGTAGCATGGGTAGTGAGAATTTCTGTTGGCCCAGCTGAAGTCTGATGCTTAGAAGACCTGGGTGCTGGTGGTGGTGGCACTATGCCCAGTTCAGGAGTCTTTCTTCCCTGTGGCCTAGGAATGGTGATATTCCCTTGAATGACAGGGTTTGATTCATCCTTTTCTGCAGGAGCCAGAATGCTGTCTTTGCCCCAGGGTCTCCTTGTGATTGGTGACATGCTGCCAAGTGCAGTCAAGGGCCTTTCTGGGGAGCTTTGGGAATACTTGGTAGGAATAGCCATGTCATCGTGACCCATGCTCCACAGCTTGTTGTAAGGGTGAGATAGCTTCATAGTTGGCACAATCTTGCTCCTCTCAGACACGCCAAGATCCATTCTCTGAAAGAAAGCATGAGAAAAACCAAACAAACCCAAACACATTAACTTTTACTGATCGTCTCGCAACATCCAGCATGAAGTGAAGACAGGCTGCTGAGCTAAGAGAGGAGGAGGAGGATCTGTCCACAGAGTGTGACCTCAGGAGACAGATAACAGCTGGCAGGCTAGAGGCATAGGCAAGCAGAAGCAGGACTCTGGTGTTCAAATTTCTGCTCTGTCTTTGATGAATCGCTCACCTATGACATACTGTGGCATCTGTTTTTAGGCAGGTAAGGAGCATGTACCTGTATCTAAGGTACAGAAACTGAGAAGCTTTAACTGCTGTATGAAAAAAGCTGTCAAATTAAGTATCTGGATATAACCCTAAACTTATTATTAAAAGATAGATATTACTTTCTTTTTTATGTCACATCAAGATCTCAGACTCTGCTTTAGTTTGGCACTTTCTAAGCTGAATATATTCAGTGAAGTTCTTCATATAGAATCTCTCTTCTCCAATCTAGATTGTTCCAATGATGGCTAGATCAAAATGGCCAGATTAAAAGAAGGTCATTAAAAACCTGGCAGTTTGAAGGGGACTTGAACATTTCCAGGTGCTCATTCACACTGCTGAGCATGTTTCAAAGACAGCCCTGTGTGATAGCCAATGGACAGAACAGATTCTGAGGAACATGGCAAATACTCTCTCCTTCAGAATTAAAGGCTGCAGGTTTAGTGGAAAAAGTTCCTGTCCTGTAACTGAGTTGGATTCCAAGAATTTCTGAATTCAAAGATGAATTGTGAAACTCACAAATAAATGTCTGGAAAATGGAGGCAGCTACCCAATAACATGAAAATGTTCTCTGAGAATAATGGCAGCCAGCCCTGGCTCTGTGCAAAGCCCCCAGCAGATATGGAAACCTCTCCATACCTGGTAGTCAAATGTGCATCGCTGATCTCCCTCTTCTTTGGGAGTCCGCAGGTCTTCTAGGCTCTTAGCCTGGCTGAGAGGTTGAGGCTGTGTTCCTACTTCTAAGTTTGGGAAAATGTCTTCAAGGAGGTTGACTTCTGTGTCCTTGCTTAAGAGCAGAGGGCTTGGAGGCAGAGGCTCTTTGGATTTCTCTGGACTGGCTGCCTCTTCCCCATCAGCACTATCAGACTCTTTCAGGGCCCGGTATGGCTGAGGCCTAGGAGAGACACAAAAATCATCTTGCAAATTACTTTTCCAATTCCTTTCTTTAAAGCAAGTATTTACTAAGGAGCTGAAAGGCTTTAACAGAAAGCTTTTGGGTGACAGAACACAGCTTATAGTGCCCTGTGAACAGGAGATGTGTGAGCAAAGTGACCACAGCAGGACAGACAAAGATGACTTGGCCCTGCAGGGCTTTTTGGAAAGGGAAGAGATGGACGTGAGAAGCACTCAGAGGAAAGCTGCGGTCATGCAGTTACAGAGAGGTTGACGAGGGAACTCGAACAGAGATAACTGGATGCCAGCTCTCCCCTTTGACAGTCTGGCCTTCCCCTCAGGCAGGCCACTGCTCCTGTGCTCAGTCCTTTCACAAAGGCAGCCAGAGCAAGCACACTGCCAAGTGCCTTGTGTTTTGTAGGCACTTACATTCTCTTGCTTCAAGCTAACTCAGCACAGAACATAATTCAGTGTTTTCCTATAATAATTGGGAACACTGTGCAGAGTTCCAATGATTACCTTGGTGTCATCTTATCAAGAAACAACACAATCCATTATGGAGACACCTATTTTACATTTACAGCCAAGGCCGAGTTAGCAGGGTGCTTTTCTTGCACATACCTCAGCAAAAAAATGAACACCAGCAGATTTGCATATTGGTTCTGCGTACAGAGAACAGCAGCATAATGCACATCCAATTAATACCAAGAAGTGCCACATGTATTGGTGGTGATTGGCACTTGACTGGCAGCCAGTTCTGCTATGGCATTTAAACATGGTTTCAATTAAAAGAAAATATTTGTGAGACCTGCAAAAACAGATACTATGGAAGAACCCTCCTCCTCTTGCCATATTTTATTATAATACGACTATATCATGCAAATTTACAGGAAGCCCATTGTATCATTCCTCAACACACAATAGCAGGCATTCAGCTAGCAACATGAGAATGTGATAATGCAAGTACAAGACAGACAGCTGATGGTACGTGTCCTTAGGAGGAGGGAGATCTTGCAAATCTCAGTCACATCTTTAGTCTCTCACATCATCTGTGCTCATCTGCTAAACATTAGATCACACTGTGAAAAATCCTGAGGAGAATTCTGCAAACAAACCATTTGGCCTCCTCCATCCCAAACACAAGAGTGCTGGAACGTTTTTCCTGCCCTTAGCTACTGAACCTTTGTGTCTGTCTCTCCATGCCTGACTGCCTGCAGTCGTGTCCCTTCCCCATCAGTCTCTGAACCTGCCTGCTGCATCACACAGTCAGTTCTAGCAATGGAAACTCCACTATCAAACTGGAAGCCTCTGTCTCCAGCCTAGTTTAACACAACTGCTCCTAGCAGGCTCCAGTCGTTCAGATGTGACTGGGCAGATTATAAGAGAACAAGTTCCCTGGATAATGCTCAGTGAGGCCTTAGCTGAAGCCTGCCCTTGGGGGTTGGTCTGTTCAAATGTACAGCCAGCGGTGTTTAGTACAGCTGAATCCCTGTGTACCCTCTTTGTGACACTGCTCCTCTCACCTGAGAGATATGCTCAGGCCCCAGGTTAGACTGGCCGGAAGATCTGGAGAGACAGGCACCACTTGTTCCCCTGACATGTTCCCCTGCCACTCCAGGCAGGTGGCAGAAGCCTGCAGCTAGAGCTGACACGTACAGTTCTTGCAGATGGGTACTTGCAGCACCATGCTTCAAAACTAGACAAGACTAAATTGTAGAGGATTGGGAATTTACAATAACTTACAAATAACACAGTGAATAAGCCCAACAAACTGCCTTTTCTTTCTTGTCTACTATTAGGTCTCATTGTACCCGAATCCCTCAGAGAACATCTGTGTGGTGACTCCCTGCCACACTGAGCACATACTGAGAATGTGGTAGTTGATGGAACAGAGCTGGGATCAAGCAAGTGAAACTAAGAAAAGCCAATAACTGCACTGAAACAAGGCTCACAGGACAATCCAAAGAGCAGAGCCAGCACTGCATGAGGAAGAATGACAATAGGCTTGGACAGGAACACAAGCAGCACACTGGAAGAAAGGACAAATGGAAGGATTATATCCCACAGAGCTTGAGTCGATGTAAAACCATAAGCTGTGCATTGCCGCATTGTGGTTCACGCAGAACGATGCTTTCGCATGCCACTAGATACCAAAACAAACAGGCAGAAGATGCACTGAACATAAATGAAGCATTGTGCAGAGCCTGCAGGAGCATTCCCAAAGTTCTAAGTGTGGGAGCAGGCACCCTGACCAATGCAAAACCCACTGTTTGAAGGTTGAATCAATACAATGGAAGAATAAAAGATAGACCATTCAAAAGGAGCAGAGAAGAAAAAGTTTTCAGAGAAGCCAGAGACAGGATCCTCTTCCTGCTGAAATTCATCATCAGAAGAGTCCTCAGAGAGGAAGACTGTATAGTGTCGCATAGGCTTTACAAGGCTGAGGGAGACAGGAAGAGAAAAGAAGTTATCAAGTTGTCACCATCAAAGCTCCAGAGGAGAGAGAAACCAAGTGACTCACAGGCTCTGAATCATTTCTGAACATGATGACTGGCACCGTGAAGAGCTCTGCAGGTAAATGTTGAGCTCTACTTCTCAAGCAGAAAACGTAACTCTTCTATGAAAATGTCCAGGGTGCCATCTAATCGGGCAGGGGACCAAGACCTGCAACCACACCCATGCTGCAAAAGAAGCCACCATAGACACACAGCTCCTTCCCACTAAGACCGCACCAACATTTGTTAATGAACAGAACTGACTCTGCATGCCTGTGTAGGTTTGGGGAAACATACACTGGCTGAGAGATAGAAGAAAAACAAAGCTTGCTGAATTTCTGAATAATTTTTCTATTATTTATTGTAGCTATCAGTTGCTTTACTTCATTTTAACCAAACCCCCAGTGAATTACTCTTTTCTGCATGAAGTATCAGCTTCTAACATTCACTCTTTCCATTGGAGCAAATCCAGAAGTGGCTATCACTGCTTTAAACAATTAAATGCACTATCTGCTTTAGTAGAAAAGGAAAGAGCACAGGAGCAGGGTCACTAAACAGAAATACACTGGAACAAAGAAGCTGAAGAGGAAATTAATCCAAATACTGCCTCTTTTGTAATGCTAAAATATCCTATGCTTTAGTAAAGTATGAAGCAAGGGTCACTGATCATCCCCCTCTGAAATACCAAAGCTTTGTACAGGAAAAGAGCTTATAAAAAATACATTCTGAGAAGTTAAATATAAAGATAAATGCTTCACTAGTAACTGGAAGTAGTAAAAACAGATATATTTACTAGTATTAATCAGAGGCCTCTACACCACAGCCCAGTGCTGTTCCATCTACTCAAACTCAAGGACAACATTGTGTAAAGCCACTGCAACTACATACACTTTTAAAAACACACTCTATTTTTAACAGTTACTTACTACTCCCATTTGAGTTGTGTTCTGGCATGTCTATGTGTTCATGAGCGGGAATGAAAAAAACCCAAGCAACCTTTTTTCAAGAGCATTATAAACCACCTTTAGGTGTCTTACAGACCGAACAACAGGCTGATGAACACTTCTCCACATCATGAGAACAATGGAAAAGAAATTACTAGGCTCATAAAAGCAAACATTGTTTCTGGCCATTCCAAAGAGGTCTCCTTGCAAACTTCTTCATTTTACATCATCCATCTATCACTGAAAATGTCCTAGTGACTGTAGTGAATTAAAACACACATCATTAGGGGCACAAGGTGATACACAATTGAGATGGGGAGCTGAATTTTGCTGCTAGTGAAGTCCAGAAGAAAAACTGCTATTTCAGTGTAAGGAGGATCAGGGTCATCACGTGGAACAAAGGACAGTCCTCACCCTGTAGACATTGTCAAGCAACACGAAAGTATCACACCACTGTCTATATTACAGCTAAAGAGGAGGATATGCAGATATCAGAAAGCATGGATAAAAGGAGAAGGAATCTAATTTGTTGCAGACACACTAACAAACTACCTGTAGCAGCACCTGAACTCATAATGGGTCATCACTTCTTGTTCTTTTGTCTCATTCACTAAATAACTGAAATTAGGAAAACTAGTCCAAAAGAATCGGTCTAAAAGAGAAGTTGGACACTGCAATCGACAGCTGAAGAGGTCCCACTGTGAATAATGTTTATTCACAAGCAGGTCAGAGCTAATTAATAAAAAAATCTAAACCAGTGGTGGCAGTGGATGCAGCTGATGGTGTGATGGTGTTAAATCATAGTCAGTGGGTCTCCAATTAAAGCTGTTGCATAGCTGATCTTTTCCTCTTCCCTGCTAGAACAGGCATCCAGGGAAAGTGAGGTGGTACCACTGCACTCGGAAACAACTGCTGTAACGGGGGTTTTATTTAGCTTTTTCTTTTCCCTATTTTTAGAAAGTTACCATTAACCAAAACCAATAAGTTTATAGTAATAAAAGGCTCCATCTAAAATAAATCAGAAATCAACAACACTTCAAAACTATTTCTTTTTTTTCTGACCTTTTATACATGTCTTTTTGTTTTAGGAAAGTCAATTATCAATTAACAGGATTCCAGAAAATATAAAACCATTTCCAAAGGTCCAGAACAATGCTGCATTTCCACCTGTCTTGCTCATTCACTAAACCTAACTGCATATAGCAAATGTATTGGTGCAGTTGCCCTTAAAGCACTGCCTCTGACACCTTTTGTTTGCCCTCAGACTATGCTAAACTCAAATGCATTGTGCCTGTGTGCATGCATTAAATAAACTGAAAACAAACTATGAAGAGATAAGTACAGATCTTGTGGCTAGATCACCAATTGCACTTCAGTGCAGCTCGGAGCAAGATTCAACATATGGCAAGGTAAGATTTGTGTTTGTGGGTTTGTGGCTCTCGCAAGACTGTAAATGAAAGTGGGGTCTCGTAATTAGAAAAAAGCAAGCACTTAAGTTTCGCTGGTGGTGTGCCCTGTAAGAGGTTTTGGGCCACGATAAGGGATGAGCAATCTAAAACTGTCCAAGTCTAAATTTTTTATCAGCTCGAGGCAGTAGAATCCAAAAAAAGTGCCTATTCCCTCATTAACCCAATTCGGGAACTCTCCTGCCGTCTGCCACCCACCACTTGCTAGAATTTCATACACAAAGAGCTGTCTCTGAAAAGGCAGGTCACAGCAAGCCCGGCTACAAGGCAGGCACTGCTGCAGTCTTCGAGGGAAAAAAGGATGTGTCCGTCACATCTACAACCCTCATCATCTCCACATGACTGCACCAGCTCCTGCCTACCTAATCTCTTAGCTGAGTTACCATGCAGATGACTTGCTGATCTCTTTCTAATGTTTAGTTTAACATGTCTTCGGTTAGCACTAGCATATGACAGTACTGACAGCCGTGGCTGTTCCTTTTTAAATATCATGTCAGAAACACAGTGCAATAAAGCTGGGGATGCGCTCCATGGCTCTGCGCACCATTATGATAGTGTGGGTTTCTTTTTTAATGAGGAAGATCTGCATCTCAGGAGCTTTTTTCATGTGTCAGGATGCATGGACAAATCAGCAGCACATCACACTGGCCAAAAATGAAATGCTGACAAATGTAGATATTTCAAATTTAATTGACACCTAAATGTACTTGAGATAAAATATATATATATAAAAAAATAAAATATATAAATTTTTATATATATATATACACACACAGAGAAAATGTGAATACAGGATGTGGGAAATAATAAGGAGAATTCTGTAATAATTTAAAAAGATATTTAGTGTATGAGATTAAATCTGTGCATTGTATTAAATATGTTGCTTTTTCCTGATTATAGAGATGAGATGGCACAAAGGGGTACCTGTGGACTGGTCATTATCCTCCTAAAAAGGGCTTCTCAGGTTTGCAGGAGACTATTTTTTTAATTAATATGTTTTTAAAGAACGGCTATACTGCAGCTCTAGGGAATTAAGGAACTTGTCCCTCTTAGTAGAATGAAGAGAACGAGAGATTTGGATGCATAGGCTTTTTCTTGCCACTATGAAACAGAAGGCTTGAGACTGAGGGGATTACATAGTAACTATTCAATGTGAACAAAGGACAGACCTATCACTAGGACTCCTTCCTACATCTTCTGAATACTCACTGCATCTAAGTGTGGGCTAACGAAAAACATTAAAATCTGCATTGGATTTTCAAAGTGTCACTTAGTACACCGTCAAAGTCCACAGGAGTGGACTACTTCCAGAAAAAACAAAAGCATTAGCATAAAGGGTATTTTAAATTAAAGCAACAAAAGTCATCTGAGCCAGCTAACAGAAGCTCCCACCAAAGGCAGGGAACAGTGTTATAGCTTTTAGGACCTTATTACAAAATTTCTGGAATGCTGGAAATATTAACAAATAATTTAAAGTGGGAACAAGCTGGCTGCCACCTCTGCCTGCTCTGACAGATCTAGATGCACGATTCCACACAGTCATTTCCCATTTTCGTCCTCTTACTCAGTACTAAGGATCTAGTCACCAGTTTCCTCTGAGCCGTTTCCTCCAAAGCAGACAGCAGAAATAGGCCCCAAAATTGAAGTTACTTCTAAATTACCATACTGAAAAGGTGGGAGAGCAGAAAGGATTGGGGTTCCCAAGGACAGCCCTGCCCACCCTGTGCTGCACTTCTTGTTTGCAAGGCCTGCACAAGTTTGCAAGTGCTCTCCACACATTTCTCTCCCATTGTTGTCCCTTTGCTGAGCATCTGAGTTCTTGGTACCACCTTCATTGTATCCAGCTTCCCCTGCAGCCATTTCCCAAGGCAGAGGAATCAAAGCACAGTCTTTCTGCTACAGCCAGCAGAATTTGCTTTCTGACTCCAGCCACCCTTGTCCTAGAGGTACTTGCTGGCTTAGCTTTCATCCCAAGTAGAGATGCAGTGTGTGCATCTCTACTTGGGTGCCATGCAGTGGTGCCATGAAAAACCTTTACTGTACACAAATCCTGTGTGGCTGAACTCCAAGAGCCTGGTACAGCAACAGAAATTTAATGTGCTTTATGAGGCTGTATGCTTCAACATAGCCAACATGCTGACTTCATACTAAATTCAGGATAATAACCCACTATGCACTGCAGCCTATTTCCATTCATATGGTATGTGGGGAAAGCCATTAGCTTCTCTGCTAAGTCCTACACGACCTCTGGAAAGCCATAATGAACTGCTGCAGCACTGACATGGGTTTAGCCAGCCCAAGAGCCTTTTGACATGCTGTTAATTGTGAGCTTGACCCTCTGATTTCCTATTTTAATTTCCTCCCACTTTGCATGCCCTGGAAGCCAGCTAGTTGGTACTTAGAGAAGACAGTTCCTAGAGCACTCTGGAAGCCAATTCTTCATTTAATAGAAAATCTTGCTGTGGTGTAAAAAAGAGCTCTCAAAAAACTGCCTATCTGTTAGAAATGCAACATCTTATTTCTGTGAACAACTAATTTGTGTTTAAGGAGGCATATCCCACATGTCGAGGATTGCCCCAGGTGGTAATCCAGCATTTTCTGAGCGCTCATCTACAAAGTCTTGTTACCTTATAACTATTTTTTTAAATGATACATTCTTGATGTAGTACTATTTTTTTAAAGAATTGTGAACATTACAGACCTTGAATTATTGACAAAAAATTTAAAAAAAACCCAACAACACATTTTCTATTGAAATAAAAAAAGAGAATTTTGATGGAGGAAGCAATATATTTTTCCAGCAGCTCTTCTAAATACACTGGTTTAATAACAGACATTAGCAATAATCCTGGCTCTGCTGCAAAGTCACTGCTCCTGCCCTCCTGTGCTTTAACTGAAGATTGATTTAAAAAATGACCATATATGCCCCCAGAACAATGCTTTTCTTTCATGCATATTGAAAGCTTAACTCAGGTAACTGAAGATGCACATTTCCTAGTATCATAAGAAATGGAGTAACAGATGTATCATCTGAAAGGATGCCTGGCACAAGGGTTTACTTTTCAGGTACAACATGCAACATTCCAGAGAGAAGAAGATGCCCTGCAGAATGAGATCACTGGAAATCAGGCCTGACACTGCCCTGAGGATTGTCTTTACCAGCTGGAAGCAGGAGGCAAAAGTCAGAGGCCCAGATAAGCTGGAAAATTACTCTGGAGCCTTCAAGACCAAAAAGTTAGTGTTAGTTTTAAATATAGAAAGAAACTCCTCATTGAACAGAAGTTCCTCCTCAAAACCAGGTCCTACACATAAGGACCTGAAAAGAGTAACTTGACTAATAACTAGTTTTGGAGCCAGTGCAATTAAGCTAAATACTTTGGTAAAGTTTAGTTTGAGAGAAGCACCCTCTCAGCACTGCTGCTGCTCTCATGGAATCTCCTCTGATTTGCAGTAAGGGAACTCCCAACGGTACCAGTCAGGATTACTGAGTCACTGCCTATTTGAAAGGCATTCATGTGAAGTTATTTCTTAGCTGAGCCATTTCTTTGAGCTTTAAGAACGTTTGGTATTTCCTCCACTTCTGAAATAACAACTGTAGTGTCAGTCTCATCATCATTGTGTGTTGCGTCCCCCACATTGCTCACTGCCCCAACTTGATTTTAATAAACACTAACCAGACACCTTACAGGAGATCTAGTCGAGTGCAATATTGTATAACTAACTGTCTGGAAGTAGTTACGTCAAAGTTTGCTTCGCCACCCGAACCTGATGACAGAAAAGAGTGAAAAGAATCATATCCTGCTGTGACACTGCATTTGAAGTGGATAAAATATTCAAGCTGTGAAACATCAGTAAAAGACCACAACGGCTACCACATAGCAAGGACCAGTGGTATTAGCAACAACACCTGCTTTTCTTCCACATTTACAAGATAGAAAAATCTATCAATAAAATGCTCATGAAAAACAGCAAGTCAGTGCTTAGCCACAAAGCACCTTCATTTTCTGCTGTAGATTATTGTCAATCTTTTTCACAAAAAATGTTTCATAGTTTATTCTGTGAATTCTAATGACTCATTCAAACTAAGAGGAAAAAATGAAGCCCAAGTAAAATAGTAATTATAACTCAATATATTACTAGCATTAGCATTAACAGGATGTTTATCATTCCTGGTTACATTTATTTCTGTTCTCTGACAGGAACTGAACATACATGTTAGCAGTAAGCCACATTGGAACGTCAAGCAGCTTTTGAATCCAAACAGGCATAATTCATCATAGCAAACTCACATAATGGTTACACCATCCCAGTTACCCTTCACCCCATGAGTTGTCTTACTCAATATTAAGTAAAAAAGTTTGATTTTAAAAATTCCTGTAGTTTCTCTGCAGGGACAGCTACCAGCCTGCAAGAGCACAAGCCCTTCTGCAGGACTTGCAATCTACTCCACAAGAGGGCAACCAAATTCCACTCTACAATGGAGAACTAATTCTGTAGAATTTAAAAGTGACCATTCATTTCACCTAAAAGCCATGTCCCCACCCTAGAGTGGCTGGGACAAAGCTAGCCACGGACTTAACTTTGGGAAGTGGGAGGTGGTGGGGAGGCCAACCTCCACCTCTTTATCTTTCATGAACATTGTTAATAGGGAACTGGTACACATGAAAAAAGGCCATTTCTTTTTATGGGATTTTACTATCTTTGGATGCAAAAACTATCCTGTATTTCTGGGCATCAGTTAAAGCATTTCACTTCACAGACGATAAAGCCACCACAGTCCAGGACATAAATAATATACAGTGGTGATGAGACATGCAACTGCTTTGTGATACAGGTTGACATGAATTACAAGGATAGATCAGTGCAACCATCTTGCAGCCCTTGAATCTTCTGCTTGTATGTAGCAGTTACAGAGTGACCTTCCAAGCTAAGGCTGAGCTGCTGCGACACCGGACATTTGGAAAACACCACCGCACTTCCTGTTCAAGGACAGCACAACAGCTGCCTCACACACAAGGAACACCAGTTTAACCTTGCCACACAACTTGGAGAACATCTATTGGCTCTGTTGCCTGCTGTTCTCACATCCCTGCTCAGCTGTTTGCTCTAGAGTGCGAAGCAGGTCTGTCCCTACTCTAGCCACAATTTTCACTCCTTTCAAGACCAGCCACCCCAGGCAAAATGCACAGTTCTGAACCTTCCAAATTCTACAGAGGAAGGAGGCAACCACCCACAACTTAGTGCAGCTGAATCTTTTGTACTTCTAAATAGCTGAAGTGGCTACACTCAGAAGAATCAAAAAATTTTTCAATCCAAAATGCATACTGATGCAGCCTACATGTGTATTTGTCACACCCAACAGCATCTTTTGGGCTATCTAGGTAAGGTTCAGTATTTCCATTCTCTTCAGGTATTCAGTGATGGGCTGCTGTTAACTCAGCTATGGCAATGTGTTAAGAATATCTCCAGCAATACAATATAGTCTTCTTTGTACAAGGAAATTTAATATGTGACACTTATGAAACTCTCAGAAAAAATATCACTCCAAGGTAAGAGAATATACTGTTCACAGGAACAAGAGGGATGTTGGAAAACAGCTCATTATATACATGAACAGTAGGCTACTGCAGTACAACTGATTTGGGACATTACCCCTGTTTACTTCATAATCCAATCTAAAGAGATGATAAATCTGTTAGTACTATGCAAGACAGTCAAGCCCTACAAGCCTTCACTATACAGCTCATTACAGACCTTCTGTAAGGGGGCCTCTAACAAGCATGAGATGCAACCCTTACTGCCATCACTACAAAACAAACAATTCCAGATCTTCCAGATAAAGCCTGGATTTTCAAGGATGTGGCTAACAATTTCTTTAAAGCAGAGTTTAAAACCAACAAAGAAATGCACAAACCTCCAAAACTAAGCATGCTGATCAGATTATCTCTAACTTGAAAAAGCAGAATTTTCTAGTAAGTAAACTTGGGTTATTTTGTTGTTTGCACTTTCTCTAAAATGCTCCAAAAACTAAAACTCAACTGGTTTGTTAGTTTAAAAAACACTTTGATCTGTAATAATTTTTAATTTCTTCTTTGGCTAGCTCTGAATGCACATAGAGAAGCAGAGCAGCAGAGTACTTACTGTTCTGGACTAGACACTGAAGTTCTTCGTCCTTCCACAGCAGTGTTGCTCTTGGGTCTTTTAACGACATGAGGTCTTGGTGGGCGAACCTATTACATACACATACATAGAAGACATTTCATCAAATACTTCAAGTTGATCAAACAGCCACAAACAACAAAGGTATCTTCCACTCAGAATTGCTTTTAAACTTTTTTTTTTGTGCCACAGCAATGTTACAAACGAATATAAGCTACAGGGACCCACAACTTGTTTGAGGACAAAAAACCCCACATTTTTGAACAGCAAATGAAATGTATACACTTGTCACTGACAGCTGTTAGGAAAGCAACAAAAATTTGTTCCACTGTCCTGTTTGGTACAGGCTACATTTCTGACAAAAGATTCCCTAAATGTGACCTTCTCCTTAAATAAGGAATAAATCTGGAAGATTCTGTGTCCTGCTGTACATTATATTGGAAAGTGGAGTTCAGCTCTGACATGGTCCTTTTGTCCTCTTCATAGGAACCCAACTTTTCAAATAAAGATGTCTGTGTAGGGCAGCACTGGAAAATTTATACTTAGAATAAATGCTATCACAGGAAAAAGGTATTTGCTTCCTTGCAGCAGCCAAACAGAATCCCTTGCCAGACCTATTATCATTATCACCCCAATGATATGGTTAGTTCATGTTTTGCCGTCTGTAGTAAAAAACAAAGCTTCTCTGTGGGAGATGATGTTGCTGCCAATCCAGTCTTCAATAACATATCCATCAGATTCCAATGTTCAGAAATCCAGTTGAATTTACTTACAGTAACTACACAAGCAAACAATGTTTTCTACAAGGAAACAACTTAGCACTTGTGATCCCCATATAGGTGACGTTTATGCACGTGCCTCACTTGGATCAGCAAGCAATCCTGGTGATGAACTTAACCCTTGGAGGCAAATGTGAAAAGCAACATTTGCAGCATCAGAGTCAGGCTGTACAAACAAGCTTTCCATGTTTTGTTAAGAAAGTCCTCCCCTACCTGAAATGGAGGCTGATGTGTTGTCTTAGCTGAATGTTACTGTCAGCAGAAATTCCCAAAGCCCTCAAATTAAATTAGGAATACAACTCAACCTCTGTTCTCCCTGTGCTTGTGCTCCCTTAATAGTCACACCATTTGCTGGTTTCTTCTGTTGTTTTTTCTTAATCACTATTATTTGGCAGGGCATGGGGAGGGTGTTTCAGGCTTTTTTTTCCCCTCCTTTTTGCTTTCCTCTTCTCCCCACACATATAAATCTCAAACTTTTTTTTTTTTTTTTTTCCCCAGGAAAAAGCCACCAAATCATGTGTAGTGTTTCTGCACTACACAAGAGTATGCAGAAGATAGTAGCAGGATTACTGTATTGAATTTTCATTTCAAAGGAAATGGTGTACAGCAGACATGATGAAGAAATCCAGAGATGTACTGCCACTATTTCTTAGCAAAAAGGGCTTATAAAAAGGTCAGATGTTAAGGTCTTGAAGATCAGTCCCCACACAAGGCTGCTCCGCTCTACAATAAAGACAGCTTAAGAATGTGAATTTATGGCAGGAATGGAAGGATTAAGTTTGTGGCAACTTCAACTGAACTTGCAACGTGGTGAAACATGGGGAAAAGAACAACAGAGCTAATTAGACGAGCTGAGCTGTCAGAGTGCGGCTGAATGGCTCGGTGCCAACAAACAAAAGGAATGGGCTGGCAATCAGCAGGATCGATGAAGAATACTGCTTCATTAGGGTTGATAAAACAGAGAGAGACCAAGAGAGAGCGAGTGTGTGCAAGGGTGGGGGGAGAAAAGCAAGAGGAACTGGGGTGGGGAGAAGAGAGCGAGAAGGAGAAAGAGAAAAAGAGAGGAAGAAAGAAACCTGTTTAATTAAAACTCAGCTGGAATATGATGTGTAAAGCTGGCCTGTCATCATGCTGTGAACACTTTCACCTTTCGGGTGGTACCCTGGGGGAGTGATGGTGATGAGGGAGAGAGATGAGAGTTTTGGATGGCTCCAGGGGGCCACCAGACCAGTAAAGTGCAGGGTGACATGCTAAGTAGATTTAGAGCATTGTTCATGGGGGACTGCAGTGAAAAGTCAGGAATCAAGCCAATTCTTTGGTGCATTTTGAGCCTTATGTAGCCAAATAGTCAGAGTTAAATGCTTATCAAATGCAAAAGTACAAAAGAAATCCAATTATATGAGTGCACACAGCCAAAAGAATAAAGGTAAACATTTAGTAGAGAAGAGTTAAATGTGCTTATTGCTGTCCCTGTTCGCTTTATGCATATTATATTTTAACTTTTTTTTTTCTAATTGAATGAAGCTTCCAAACAGCCACTATTAATCCAAACAGATCTCTATTAATTACAAGCAACAACCCTCTCTCCTTCAAAATATCACCACAAGTCATTTCCAAACCAGCAGAATGTAAAGAACATATCTGTTCTGCTTCCTTAACCTTTCCTTGGTCTGTGTTGTTGTTTTCATTATTAGCAATAACTCATATTACAAGGACTAGCACCCGTGGATTCCTCCTCATACCAGATATATCCTGAAAACAGCAAGAATTTGTCAGGATTTCTGGCATTATGTAGACTTGGGTCAGGATTTCTGGCATTATGTAGACTTGGTTGGAAGAGCAGAGAGACTTGGTCTTCTCTTTTCAGTGCTTGCTCTGGAAGGCTAGGAAAAATACTCACCTCTGTAATACATGTCAGGACTAAGAGAGGGGAAAAACAGCTTTCACAAAGTATTATTTACACACAGAAAAATGTGTTTTGACTATTAAAAGCCAAATAAGAGTTCTGAACAACGACAAATCTATGTATATTTGGTACAAGCATATTTTTGGTAGCTATTATAATAATTTACATTTATCCTGAATTTCCTCTTGATGAATGAAACATTTGTGTTCCACTTATTGACTTATTATATGAATGCAACAGGAGCCTGTATTATTACATTTCCAACCACCTTTTATCAATCACATTGGGAGCAAAGACAGTCAACACACATTATGGTGAAGACTATTAATGCCCTACAGCTGAGAGATTAAATAGTCTTAGCAAGACTTTGATGTAATAAATTACTCAATATGAACAATACAGTTCAGCAACTTCTGTACAGAGGAATCGCAGTGTGCCTTGGTACACCTGCCAAACACAAACCAAGAGGGCTGTGAAGCACGATGGGAACCCCATCACACCATGGAAAGCTTGTTCCTAGTTAATGTATCTGGGTGGGCCTCCCACAACAACTGCATTTAAAAGAACACATAAAAGCATAGTCAATGCTACCTTTTAAACACAGAAAACAGAAACCTTCAGAGCAGGAATCCATCCAAAGATGACTATGTTAAGCTAAACACCCAGAGTTAAAAAGAGGGAGAAAAAGAAACACATGCTATTGAAATGTAACATAGGAACATGCACCGAAGATCAAAAGTTAACACACACCCAAGCGCACTTGTTAACCACTTGCCTGCTCATCCAAAAGGTATTTTTAACAAGTTTTAGCAAGATTAGATTTGAAAACTTGCATTTCTCTTTCTTATGTACATATACGTATGTCTAAGGAAGCAAAGAGTAAGATACATTTGCCTTTTGGGGGAATTCATTCATAAAGGAAAAGTCCTGAATAGAAATAAGCATGTTCTAAGGCTGCTGCAAAAAAGCAACATCCTTTCTCAACTGACATCACTTTCCTGTGCTGCTGGGAAAAGTAAAATATCACTGGTGCAGATCCAGCACAGGCTCCAGTTTAAAAGTCATCTGGTAGAGTTACTATGTAACAATTGCTGAGATAAGGAATCCCTGTTTGACACAGTGCAGTTATTGCACTGAGTATAGTATCTGTGTAGCTCTTCTATGCCAGAGTGTCTTCCTCTGGCCAACATGCTGTGCTATTCTACTAGGTAATTATGTAGAGTCCCAGCTTGATTTGAAGTGAAGATCAAGTATATAGTAATGTGGTACTAACGTTCTACTACCCAAATACAGATTTTCCTTTTTCATGTGTATTCATCCACCTGTTCCATGGAGAAAAATTAACTGTCCCAAATTAAATTAAAGCAGAACTTGCCAAGAATAAACACTTTTGTCTTCTGACTTCTGCTTCCTTTAACACTGGAATTTAGTGCAAGTCTTCAAAAGTTCACTGGCTAAAAACTTATGCCATCCTGGCAAGACTTTGTGTTCAAGAAGTCACCGCAATAGTAAAAACAAACGTTGCAACAGCAGCAACAGTTACCTGCACAACTGACTGAAAGCTTCAGAACTCGTCAAAGAAAAGCAGAATAAATGCAGGTCCCAGGGCTGTGCCGCAGCAGAGAAGAAGGGAGTTTAGGAGCATAATTCACACACTGCTTTTTTTTGCAAAGTCTGACAATCCAAACTACCAAGGTTTAGTAATGCTACTAAGAGCATAATTCAGGCAATGTTAAGCTGTGGCAGTGAAACAAAACTACCAACTACTCACGGGCCTAGAACGTTGTATCTTTGGAGGCGGCGGACGCGGCGGGCGGAGTCTTTGCTGCTGTATCAAAGTGGAAACTAAATTAAAGTTACCTACATGAGAACACCTCTGATTTTGTGGCAAAAGCAGTAAGAGTGGATGACAACACACAATATACCTTAACTTCATACTCACCTCATAAAATGTGATTCTTTTAACTTTTTTTTCCCCTCTCACAACAGTGACAAATACGTGTCTGCCTGCTAACATAGGCTTCACACAGCTTATGTTACATCAAAGGCAGCACAATCAGAACTCCAGACCCAATTCACTGAGACAACAAACATACAGGAGGTAGATTTTTGGAGCTCTACATCCAGGTGCTCCAGACAACATTTATGCAAATAGAAAGAATCCTGAAAAGCAGAATAATAATCCCACCTTTCACTAAAACCTCAAGTGATATCAGTGCTTGTGAAAGCTCATGGTAAAGGCCTCAAAACAACATGGACATCTAAGAGCATGGGAAAGATCCCCACGTCAGTTAAGCTTTTCCAACACTGAAAAGACAAGCAGGTGTTTAGATACTGCATCGGATCAAGGCTTAAATGCATTGCCTAGAGCAAGGTATGCACTGTCACTGTAGAGAAAATTAAATGTCCCATCATCAACAATTCTCGTGAGGACAGAACAGTGCATTAAGATGATTATTTTGGTGTCTTGGTTTTTGTATTAGCAGTTGGCCAACTCCTTGCTTTGTAACAGCACTGGAGCTATTACAATCCAGTTGCTTTTGACTGAGCCAGCAGCATGACTCTCCTCACACAGATGGCATCTTAAGGTATAATCTGTTAGACAAGTAAATCACTGACAATTAAAAAGGTTCTAAATAAAACCATCCTAAGAACAACTTTGATATTGAGAACAAGACCACTGTTCATGTCCTTTCTGTAGCAGCTCATGTGCATGAATTCACTTCTTCAGAAGTAAAGCCCTTTGAGTACACAGAAAAGTCTCCAAAAGCCTGCTGACCAGAGGATGAAAACTGCACCCAGCCTACGGTGCCTTCCATAGACAAAATCCTGTCAGCTGCACAAAGGAGGAATAGGAACTGGGAGTAGGAGTCAGTTTCTTCAGACAGAAAAACAAAGCTTACGCAGATGACTGTATTTCTATCCGAATGATTCCAGATCTGTATTTCAGCAGTTCTTAACTTCTTACTAGAATAGCCTTTACTCTAGATTGATGGACATTCTTTCCCAACTACCCTCACACAGTGTAATGGTACAACTCCAGCCTATCCTTTTCCATACCATTTTCATTCTGCTCTTGCATCTCATCAGGCTTTTATTTGAAATTTCCTGTTAAATTATACTGTTGCATGCTTTGGTTGGTTCGTTTCTTCTTGCTTGTGTTGTCAATGAAAGAGTGCCAGACTGCACACATGTACTTGGCTCAGCTTTTTGGTGTGGGTAAGGAAAAAGAAAAAAAAAAAAAAAAAAAGGAAAGGACACTTGGGCTGGAGAGCTGAGGCCAGAATTATTCCATATGATAGCTTTTCTCTGTGTCTTCCAAGAAAGCGAATATGAAAACAAAGAGAACAAAGAGAGAAATGACAGAGTGGTGAGCTGAGGTGGCTGCCATTAGCCCTACTGAACTGCTTCTCCTCTGTAGCTGATATTACTCAATTCAGTCACAGAAGCTGAGTTATGCTGATGTGTATCTTCCCATCTTATCTGCTCAGGCTGAGAGCACAATCTAAAAATACATTTAATTTCTGTTACATAGCACAGCATACTTATTTTCCATTATGTCTCAGAAGCATAATGGAACAGCTGAAAAATCTCAATTTTTCACTTTTCTAGGTACTTAAAAGACATTCACCTAGTACCTAGCAACTTAGGCAAAGTGTTTGATGAAGCAGAAAAACAAAGATGCAATTCTTCTTTTTTTTTTTTAAATTATTTATGCCTTCTGCATATATACTTCCCTTTGCTATTCTTCTCTTTTACTCACCCAGAAATTGTGAACATTTCTACATCAGATAATTCTCAGGTGGATTATTTAGGCAGAAAATACAAGTATTTTCTTAAAGCCATAGCTAGCTGTGTCATCTTCAATTGGGGAATCAGTTTTTCCTTTCTATACAGCAAAAGCCAGGATAATTTTTGAAGAAACACTGCAAGACTGTAGCAGCAACACTACAAGCTGATAAACCAATGGCAGCATTATTAAAGGTTCTGAAAAAAGTGTGACAAAGGCAGGCCCTTCTGAGAGCAAGACCAACAGACACTACAGGAGCTGAGGATTACCCCCCAGAGGGATGGTCAATACATTGATTATAGTCACTGCAAGGACATGTACAACTGGACTGCACTTACCCACCCAGGTACTTGCAGGAGGAGAAATATTTTTTTGAGAAACTGTGTGACAGGATTTCTTAATTTTCTGCAATATCACTGTTTGATAAGACAATGGCAATGCACTAATATTTTACTCCTGTTAGCACTAACTGACCAACAATTACAAGTCAGAGCTTAATACTTGGTGATGTTGTCCTACAACTCTGTCCTATGTATACTACTTTTTGTTGTCTTCCTTTTGGTCTCTGAGTGCTAAGCACAAATCCAAGTTTCAATTCAATTCTCCTCTCATTTCCAGAGGGTCACAAACTCTCTTCTTTAATATGAGCTGTGACCTGCATTTAATTATTCAACTTCACGACCAAGGCATACTGAAAGCAGAATTTCTCATGGTATATGATACATGTATGAGTTACCTATACTTACTGAGGTCATTTCAGCTTTCCTTTTTTTCAGGGATTCTGAAGTGGCATAGATTTTGGAGAGGAATTTTTTCTGCAGGAGCTATAATTTCATATCCTTATCCTGCCAACTGGATTATTTTTTTCCAGCAGAGATTTAAATATCATTAAGCTTCCACCTCTGATCAAAAATTAGTTCTATTTGTTTCCACAATAAAGAAACATATAAATGCAGTTTGGAGAAAAGACTATCAGTGTAGAAACGTCTGTGATTCTTGGACTTTTAAACAGGCATCACGCTAACTCTCAGAACTGCGACCTCAGTCCTTGCAGGAATACAGTCAAATCCAACACTCAGACTCAAATTTTCCTGAGCCACTGAAGTGCTACCAGAAATAAAATTAATTTTGTGGTTTTGTATGTATTGCATCACATCCTACATTTCTGAACCCTAAAGAGATCTGAATAGAATTGTAAGACAAAACTACATATTCACAGCAGTGTGTCCTCTCCATTAAATATGGATAGGGACAGAGTACAGCTTAAGTCAGTGTTGTGAAGCATAGAAAAGAACAGGCAAAGGTCAGTGAAGAGTAACTGACGTGGAGGTCCACCAGGAGATAACAGTTGCTTGCCCTTTAGCAAAGCTTCATTTTTAATGTTGATGTTAGTATCTGTCACCAGAATGGGATAAGCAAGTATATTCAAACTATATGAAGAGCATATTTACTGGAAAAGCCACTGATTTGAAGTTAATTTGTTAATGCAGCAAAACACATCGTCTCTGAAAGGTCAGTAGGGGAAGCTGTGTTGGAATATCAACTTAATTACCTGTACTGTAAGGACGAATGGGTACAAACCAGCATAGGCTACACTGCTAAAAGCTGCTAAATTGCTGTTCTAGGTATGTTCCTAAATGTATATACCATAGGCTTTTTTTTTTCTATAAAGGGGAGAAATGTCTAAATTAGCACTTTCGTACCCATTGCTGTTTACCAGCATACCTTCTTACTCTAGGTATTTTCTTAATTGTCTCTTTCTAAATACTTCTGAACCAACAAGACAGAAAATTTGCAGAAAGCCAATTTTATGACTGCAGATCTGGCACTGTTTTACTAATTATCAGACAAGTGGTTTTAAGCTATGGAGGAAGAAAAATTTTACATTCACTTTTACACTGTAAAAATACTATTTAAAAATTATAGATCCCACATCTCAAGAAGTAGCTACTATATATCTAAGGAACTTTCACAATACAGCTATTTAGTTTTCTCAACTAAACATTAAAAAAGGATAATTTTTGGTCCATGAGGTGAGCAGAATAGTATGTCAAATTAATTGTGGGCTTCAGTTCAGTGTTTTGGGTTTTTTTTCAGAAGTGGTATTCCAAACAGAGCATTTATGAGTAAATTAGAGGTGCTATTTCATGTACAGCAACAACTGCCACTAGATAAAATATATAAGGGAAACACAACTAGATGAAAATTGGTTTGTCAGTACACAAAGAAGTGTTGCTGTTTCTCAATTAGCAGTGAGGGCTGCTTCTAATAATTTCCAAAGCAAAGCTTTTCTGCATGGCTATCCCTCCTTCAGAAATTCAGGACTGACTTTAAAACTGCTAGCATGTTTTAAAGACAATCAGACATGGGAGAGAGATGCATGGCCCTGAACATGTCCATGCTCAAACACATCATGCTGCAAAAGAGCTGAAGTGCTGACTTTGGAAGAATATGCTGGACCTCAACTGAACACTCAATGGAAAAAAAAAAAAAGCCAAAAAACTAAGGGAGAAAATTGCAGCACTGAAAAATGTATGGTACCTAAAAAGATTCAGTACAGAAAGCAGATGGAACCTATGAGGCAGCTGTTTTATTATCCATCCAGATCCCTACACAGCACGCACACTACTTTTTACATACTCCCATATGCACAGCTCACAAACTGGGATGACAAGAACAGTGTATGCTTTACAGCATATATTTTTAATTTACACTCTGAAATACTTCAACAGAAATCTGCTGGGTCCTGTGATAAAAATAATCTCCATGTTTTAAGGGATGTCTCATTCTTCAAGCCATATTTGTAGATTGGGAAGGTAGAATGAATCTGGCAAAAATGTAGCAATGCTTATAGGTGTGCCAAGAAATATGAAGTGGGTAGTGACTCTCACAATTAAACACCAATTAGTTTAATGGAAAAAGAGACACTTTCACTACATAGCAGAGAAGGAGACATTAAGAGAAGGAAATGAAAGGTGGGTGCTTATATGCTTCTGTTCTCCTTAATACTGAACAAGGATCTTTATTTCAGGCATTGAAGTCATACCTGGTGTCATGAGATACTGCTAAAGATACAGAGGGCAATCTCAAAGCCACTCAGAGCAAACTTTTCCTTACCAGAGGGGAAGACAGGAGTTCCTGAAAGTCTATCTTTGCTGGCTTTCTTTCCTGGCTGAGACTAACTCTAACTCTGCTCTTCCTACTCAAGTGTAAAAAAAAAAAAAAAAAAGTAAAGTATTTTTATGGTGCATCTAGACTCAGAGTACTGATAACTCATCCTCTTTGCCAGTGTTAACAATGTCTATCTCTTAATCTCATACTGTGCAAACAATTCCAGAATAGCTATCTTTAAAAAATACCACAGTTTGCTTTAAATTCAGGACTTATGTGATACCAACCAGAGGAGATCTCTCCTAAAACCAAGAATGAAAGCAGGAACATAAGTCAGGATCGTGTATATCTTGTCCAATTAAAAGGTTCCACCAGGATGAAGCAAACAGGCCTCTTGGCTATGTTTCATAATCTGCTTGTTATGGATGAGAGTCACGGATAGAAAATACTAAACCTATAGGTTACACTACTGTGGATTATTACCGTGTATAGCTGATGCTATTCTGAAAACACATGGCTTAAATAATAAACCCCTTGGCTGCAGAACTGAATGGTGGTTTATTTCTTTAGTCTGCAATTACAGAAAAAAGGAAGATTTTTGAGAATCAGATGGATATATTTTTCTACATGTGCAATAAGTGTTGAGCAGATAGATATAGCCAGGCTATGCCCCAAGGTAGCATGTGTTCTTATGTGGTGTTGATGGGAGGAATACTGTGTAGTTGTGGCTAACTTGTAATGGTATCTGTGGATTAAAGAACTGTCAAGACTTCTGATAAGTTCCTAGCTCCACTGACAGAAAAGCTCACATACTATGCAAACAAACAGTATAAATCCCACAAATCTGTATCAGTACAATTTCAGATTGTGACCACTTAGTTCTTCTAGTACACTTTCTATCTGCTACATGAAAGTAAACCCTGACCTCCTCCCATCTATATGTGCGTCCAGTTCTTGTAAAACACTGCGCAAAACACTGCCTATTAAACTGATATTATTCATCTCTTCACAGTTTGAAGACTCCTGACAATTACCAAAGGAGGTGACTGTCAACAGCCTCTTATTTACCTGGCACAGATCCCAGGTGCCTGCAGACCAGTTTGAAAAGCATTGTAAGTTAAGCTACGTGTAGTAGGTAACTCTTCCCACAGGAAGCAGATGCCTACAAAACATTAAATATTTAAGTCAGTCTAGAGTCATTCTGGTTCAGAAAAGCCTCACACATTTTGTTTCCTATTTTGTTCAGACATAGTGAGGCCTTAGATGACTCCAAGAATCATAGTCCAGATAGCTGCATTCATAAACCAGGAGCAGGTTAGCATACTTAGAAACTAGTTTCTAACAACTCAGTTCTGTTGCTGTGTGCTTTGGCATGAGTGCCCCTTATTGAGCCCACCTGCTGCAATTTCCTTTGGCATTCAGCACCATTTGGGTAAGAAGCAATTTGCCACGATTCACTAGCTTAAATGCATGGCAACAATTTTGTGTTCTGAGAAGGTATCAGAGAAAAAAACAAAGGAATTTCTACTTACAAAATGGAGCTTTAAGTAAGTGTCTTTGAGATACTTCTACACATACTACTGCAGCCTGTTTTACCTGCTCTCCTTGTCTCCTAGGGCAACAAGTAGTGACTTAGTACCACCTTTTATTCCTTTGAGATGTTGTTACCACTATTCACATCAGGTGTTTTCTGGACCCTGCAGTAACAGCAGAATCCTGCACTGACAATAGTTTTGCCTCAGTCCTAGACAGGTAACTCAGAACACATATTTATGCTCACAGTGCTAAGGCATGTCTGACATCCCGAATATCACATATCATATGGACTCTCCATTGCATAATTTGCCTTGGCCTGAAATCAGTGTGTATAGGAAGAGAATAAAATCACAATTGTCTGTTATGTTACTGCTGATGAAAGGCCCATGAAAGAAAACTCCCTTACCTGACTGAACCATGCCCTTTCTGGATTACCAGCAAAATAGCAAGGAGGCTTTTTTTCAGAACTATTCACAGCAGTAAAGCAGAGAGAGGTTTGAGAGAGAATGTCACTGAGATGATGTTCAAATTTCCAAGGGACTTTGACCAAAATGAGATATATTTTGCAGTGGCTTGTTTTAATTTTGTTTCCCCACATATTTGGGTGGAGAGACATCCCACAAAAAATCCCAGATCCCAGGAATATATTTATCTCCATGTGCTAAAGCTATCTACCTACTATCTCAGTAGAGTTTAAAATCACAGCTAATAGGTTAACAACTGTTTTTCTTCTGCTTCAGATGAAGAATATCAGAAAGCTGGGGGAATATTTGGCTTCCCAATTTGTACTGACTGCTCACTGCTACCTGCAATGTCTGTTTGACAGGACTGACATTTTGTACCGCTGTGAGATGGGAAAACGTGTGACATTTTTATTCATGGTGGCGTACGCCCTTGTAATGATCAGCCCTGGTCGATGTGCTTACTGCAGCAGCCCCAAGCCCTCGGAGAACAAACAAGAACCGAAGGTGCCAGCAGTTCGGCTGCCTTATTAAACACCACCAGGATTCTAACGAAGAGCAACTGCTGGAAAATCTCACTGTCAAATCCTCAAGGACATTGTCAACATGGAACTAACTACATATATTTTTCATTTAAAATACTGGAAAACCCAGCAATGCAATATTAAATATGAAGGGAAAAAAAGCCACACTGTTCAGTGTGTGTTCTCTTTTTTTAACTGGTCATTTTGTCAGCTTTACATTGGGCTTTCTGTGGGCCTGATACTACATTTGAAATCAAGAAGACCATGCAACCCCCATGACTTAAAATGCCGGAAAATGGACATATCCCTTATTATCTTTTCACAGCTATTCCTCTCTAGCAAACAGAATATTTGTACAGAGAAGAAAAAAAAATAAAAAAGGAGAGAGATGGTGTCTCATTTAAGGAGTTCTATAAACAGCAATGACCATCTCCTTCACTCAGCTTCATCATTCACTGAGGCAGTCTCCATAACTAGGGGGATGCTCCTCCACACAACCACACAAAAGCACATTGCCCCTTTTTTCTGTAGCGTGGCACTCGGCAATCATTTACTTGGTATTAATCAGTCCAGCTCCAGAGGGCAAATCCAAGAAATGCCTGGGCAAACAAGCAATCACAGCAGGGTTAGTAGTTAGAAGGATCATATGTTTCATATACTCTCTCCCTTTAATCTTCTAGTTTAATCCAGGGGCCCAGAGGTCAATTCAACAGTTCTGGCCCAACTGTACATATCAACTTCATAAGTAATACATAAGAAGCTTCTGGATGCTGGTCTACGTTGATAGACTAAACAAGTCATCCATAAGACTCTCTGAGCTTTTCTCAAGTTGTCAGTCCAGGTGATTTGCTTAGCCTTGCATGTGCTGATGTATTTATTTTATAGGTATGTATTATTTATAAAGCAGTATTCTTCTTCCGCATGCCAACAGTGATGGACCAAGGTACTCTCTGCAAGATATTTATGGGTTCCTCAGCATAACAGGACTAACGAGAAAATTCTGCAGGCATGCTACAGCTGCGATTGCTTGTCACAGAGCCCTAGGAGGTCAGCTCACCCACAATATTTTCTTCATGCATCCAAGTGTTACGGTATCTGACTTGCATGTACCTGGGGCAGTAAATTTATTCTCAACATCCCTGGTTAAGAAGTGCTTTAAATGCCAAGGCAGCTGGAAAACACTAAAAGCCACAGACTGGAATGTGCTTTTTACATGGATGAATACATGCAGGACTGGAGCCACATAATCTTATTACAAAGTATGAACTGGTATATAGCATGAGCTACATACATACTGCATTGCTGCAGCAGCTGAAGAAGACATAGCTGTCTGGTTGCTCATTAGAAAATACTGGCAAGTGAGTGCATGAGAGGCAGTAACCTTTGGGTAGGCTCTGCAGGTGGTGTACATCTTCCTAAAGAGAGTGCCAGGTCTCACTTGTCAAATACTTACACGCATGACAAGAGTGCAAGCCTTTTAGTTAGATAACTCCTATCCTATGGATTGCTGTTTCTGCAGATCTTGCACACCACAAAGCAGAATTTCAATCAAATGAATTATTTTCTTGCCCATTGACATTGTATTTATTCCCCTAAGAACACTGTCCCCTGAGAAACTGACAGGACATATGAGACAGACAAGCAGTCCAATACATTTGCCTTTCTCGCAAGGTGACTTCTACTGAGCAGCAGTGAATTCCTTTCTGAGAGGAAGTCAAAGAAATGAGTGAGAAGAAGTGAGGGCTGAAAATATGCTTTCTGAAGACAAAATAATTTTGAAGAACTGGCCATCAGTGGGGAAGAGTGGAATGGAAGCTCATTTTCTTAATGAAGGTATCTCTATTGTCAGAACAGCTCAGAGCAGCAAGAGCAGGAGGCTGGCTTTACCACTATAGGATGCAGTAGCACGAATACTAGAGAATGAACTTGTTTTCCCCTTTCCCCTTTGGTTTCTACCTCAGTGCCACACAATGTTTGCTGTGATCCAGAGGAATCTGCTATTATTCCAATGCACCTGGGTGTGAAGCGAGTCACAGGGTCTGGCAAAGGAGACTTCTTCCCTTCCCGACTTCTTTCACCCTGGAGATAATCCCTCCCTCTGCTGCCTCTGGCCTCAGCGATCCAGTTTTGCGTTTCTGGAATGTGGCTGCTTGGTCTTCTCCCCATCTTCCCCCTGACCTCTTAATGCTATTTAATCTTCTTGCAGAAGAAACTTGCCCTACAAAGCAGAGTTTTTTGTTCTGCACATCTAAGGGCAGATCATGAATAAGAAAAAATACTATGCTCATTAACAACAAATGATTAAAACAGTAAATAAGATGATAATTTCCATTCGGTGGCCTGTGAAAATTTAGCAGCAGTAAGGATGAGCTGGGAAGAGAAGCTGGACAAGTCTTTTCACAGTCAGATAAGCTGCTTTAGCACAAAAGTGTATTTTCCACTCACTTCATAGCTACTTACATTGGCCTCCAGAATAGTGATTCTCTGTTTGCATCAAGAATGGAATATGACTCAATCTCTTGAGTAAAGACATACTTGAAACAGCCTTTTGTATTTTCTTAAGCTTACCTTTCAGTACATAAATGGAATAAAATATTCTACTTGCTGGTAAATACAATAAGCCACAGTAACATAAGCACACCTAACCTGACAAAAGACATTGTAATTATAATAGAAACAATTAGGGAGCTGAACAGAGCTGCCAGGATAACTTGCTTCTGATGCAATGATCTCCTTTCCCAACAAACTGTTTCTGACAGCTCATCAATTGTTATTTTAACTGTACTAGATCAGTTCTGCTGCTGACTATGTAAAAGCTCCAGAGAAAGGACATTCATAAGTATGGGTGTGTTTTTCAAGAGTCTAGGCTCACCCTCTCCTGTGTTTAACTTCCAAGGCTGATGGGAAGACTGGGCATAAGTAATGATCCTTAGGAACAGGGAGGCTCTGGAAAAAGCAGGCAGTGCACTATTTCAGAGAAATGCAAGCTTACCCTCTGAAGAAGGGTGGAGGGGAGGAAGCAGTGTAAATAGAGGCAGAAGCTTCATTAGGAGAAAGATGTGTTAAAAACAAGCATGTATTTGGAGAAGAAAGTGTTCCCTTCACTCCCAAGAGAGGACTGCAACTCTGCCAAGTGTTAAATGCTCTGTTTCACCATGTCATACCCACAGTCTCAGATTGTACAATGGGACAGGTTATAAGAGCTGTAGGCACACATACCAGGGCACATAGCTGCAGCAGTTGAAGGGACCTGTTTATGTGTCCACTCATCTAAGCAAAGTCTCAAAACCATTGAAATCTTACAGTATTTCCTCTGCTGACTGTGCTACACAGACACTGTAACTGTTATCACAGCCACAGTTGGTATATTAGAGACCTAATAGTTAAGCACTGTCTTCTGGAGGGAAAACACTTCCAAAATGTCAGATTCAGATATTAGTTTATCTTTCTCTCTTAGCAAAATCACTTGTTTACACATTATAAAGAGATGGGTTTTTTTGTTTTGTTTCTTTTGCTTTAGATTATGTAAAAATAAATCGTTAGATGAGCAGAGAGAAAGTCTGCCGCTCATTAAAACCTCAACAAGATACTTTGGAGAGCTTGTGTTCATTGGAACAGCTATGCAACCACCATCATTAAGGACATGTCCGTATTTCCCAGACTTTGCTTTTTTGGCTATAACTACATAACATGTATAAATAAAGCCAAATACTTGAATGAGGTATATGAGATTTCTGTCTCAAAAAAAGTTTTAAAAAAATCAAACCCTCCAAAATACATTATCAAGGTATTTCAGTCTTGTAAAAAGAAAATGTTTTGTTATTTCATTTTATTTTTTTGGTGGCATAAAGGCAATTTATTATTTGTCCTGTTTGTTCAGGATGTAGAGATATTAAGAACCCCTCAAACAACATACTTCTGAAATCAGACAAAATTGAACTGCAATACACATCAATCAGTTAATAAAACCCACAAAGCACTAGAGGCTGCTCAACACTGTGCTCCTTGTGGCATCCTTCTCACTGTAGCTCAGCACCACCACCAGTTCAGTGATGGAAGCTGAAATTTCTAGCAGAAACACATAATTCAAGCACCACTAACGCAAACTCAGAACCCCCAAAACACTAAGTATCCAGACAGTCCTTCTTCCTTATTTTGGACATAAAATAGTAAGACTTACAAGCAATCAAGGGAACAAAAATTTCTACAGCCATTAGGTGAAAATGAACATTATTTTCAAAAACCCAAACGACAAAACCAAAGCAACAACTAAAGAAAATCCTTCACCCACCTCATCAGAAAACTAACCCAAACCAAACATCACAGATGTATCACAATAGATCTCAGTGTTCCAAGCTCCAGGTCCTGCCAAAGTAGCCCCTAATAGCTGCTTGCTTGGATGAAGAATGTGTTCAGTATAGTCACTGTGACATAAAGTAGTGTTGATTCTTCAAACAGCTAAAAGATGACAAAGATAAATGCAAGCATTCTACCTAAAAAGTGGGAGTGTGTGCATGGAAAAAAACTATGAACACTCAAGTCACCTGTATTAGCTGTCCCACTGTGCCCAGTTCAATGGTTAGTGGGATCACAATGCTTGCTCTGCTGGCATCACTGGGAAAGATCTCAAGGAAAGCCAAGGCAGTGGCAGCAGACACTGGTAGTTCAATATGCAGCATGTGTTCTGCTATTTTAAGTAAGTTTTGGTCAGCTTTTAAGACAAAATGTCAGAAAAAACCCAAACAATAACAAGACATTCACAAAGGATGTTCTCTGTGGCACTTTATCTTCTACAAAAATTAACCTTACTCTTCCAGATAGCAGACCACTGCTCAGTACTCCATACTACTCATCTGAATATTTTTCTTGGCTTGAGTATTGTTCCCTCTTCTCCCTGCTTATTAAACCTTAGTTTCCTGTACTGTTCTTGTGACTTGTTGAGCAAAGTTGTGTTGCCTCAGAGTACATGGTGATGGTGGTAGTCCCTGGCAGATCTGAAGGCCACTATTAAAAGTACACCCTAAGTAAACCAAAAACCACACAAAGTCAAACTGGAGAAAAAGCCGTGGTCACATCCTTCCACTTTGGTCTCCGTCTTACTAAGCACACTGTACTGCCCTAGGCTATCTGGCAAAAATCATTTCAAGATTGAGGAGAGCTTTCTCACAACATCTTAGTATTATAGAAACCACTGTTAAAACAACTCCATTATAAACAGCCCTCTCAAACAATGCCTGATATCCACTCACCAAGATGAGCTACATCACTAGGGAATCTCACAGAGTTAGGTAATTGCTGTGAAATTTTTGAGAGCAATCAGCTGAGGTGCTATACATTCAAAGCCATTTCAATGTATTTTACTGATATTTTTTGTAGCCTAACAACTGCAGATACACAACTGCATTTGGAAAAGCTAGAAGCTACCTCACTATAGGGTGAGAGATAATGAGTTAAAATTAAAGGTTGCTGCTGGCTTTCTAGCCCATCCCCCTTTAGCTAATCTGTCATGTAATGAAGAGAAGCACCTAGCATAGGACAGCTAGCTGCCGGCTCACTTACAGCAAGCTGATTAAGAATGTTCAACCAACAGCAGACTGCAGACCTTTCCAACGAAAATAAATAGACTGTATGCAAATGTGTTTGTCACTTTGACAGCATGTCTCAATTAAAGCATCTCGCTGCTGTTGGTAGCTCTCTCACTGCAGTGCTATGGACGAGGCTTACTGCATTACTGATACACAGGGCTTGACCCTAATCCGCATGCATGCATTTTAAAAAAGTCTGCCTTTGCCATATACACTGGCATAATACTAGCAGACATAGAAAGCAAGTGACAATGAGAAAAAAGCCTCTTTCATCCTCTTCAGTTTATAAGAACTGTGAATGCACAAACAGCCCTTATTTCAGAGTTCTTGTGGCTTTTTAATTGTTCCCACCTACTGTATTCTAGACAGAGTTAAAAGTGACACTAAAATCTCTCCCTTTAATCACTAGTTTAGAAGCCATCTCCCATTTAAACAGTAAATGTTTTTTCCTCCCCAAAGCCTTAATTTATTTTTCATAAACCTGACCATCTTTTTCCTTTGGAACAAAAGTATAGTATAATTTTAATTTTGGCATTAGGCTACCCAGAAAAAAGAACACCTGTGAAAGGACAAAGACTGTAAGTGAGCTAGCCCTACAACTGCTAAGTTAGATCATACTTTGGAATCCAAAATTTGTACCGTAACAACAAAAATAAGCATTTCGCAAGCCAGCCTCCCACCACAGCCAGCGGCTCTGTAAAGCTGATGTGTTTCTTTTGACATAGAGAGAGGATCATTAAAAAATTTGAAAGAGGCCATTAAAAAAAACCTCATGAATTTAAATCTGTGCTTTCCACTCCACTGTATATCACATTCATCCACAAAAATGTTTAAATCATCCACCCTTTACAAAAAATCTAAAGGGAAAAAAACCAGAAATAGACTACAGTAGTGTCTGGCTTTCTGACTGCTTTAAATGAAATGTAGCATTTCCCTGTCAGATTTAGATGGTTACATTCCCCCCAGTAGCCCAAATTCCTCTCAACTGTATTGGCATAGAACCTAAGTGTAAAAGAAATTACTACTGCAAATATTTAATTGGAAGAGAATCTGGTTTTGGAAAAAAAAGTCTCCAAGAACTTAACATTTAGCACAGTGGTGAAAGTTCTGAAAGCAATCTAATTCTGAAATGATACAGACAACACTGCTCTGAGCAATGGCTCTATCTCGTGTAGCTCTAACACCTGAACAGTCACTGCAGCTCCATTGACTAGCTTCTATTAATAGATACTGCTCTAAAAATCTGGCTTGCTTCCCATTTTATAATTCTCACTATTTTACAATTGCTTTAAGATTACACCATATTTCCTCAGGAAAACCCAGATATCCACTACTGTTTTCTGACTAGAATACTGCAGAAAACAGACACAGAGAAAAGAGAAAGGGACTGTGAACACAAATAATGTTATTTTTTGAGTCAGGCTACACTTAGTAGGGGAACATTGGCAAAACGATAATAAGTGCTGTATGTTTTCTTATCAAAATCACAGCAACTACAATGTTTTCTAACCAGCTATCTCTTAAACCCTCCATATAACCAAACTCACTCTTTTGCAGACACGTCAAAAGAAATGTAGGAGTAACCAATATCTATAGTTTGGTTGTCAATACTGAAATACAGAGCAGACTAATAAGCTATTAATTGATTTTTCCATCTTACTTCATCACATTAAATTTTCAGAGAATGTTAAAATGCTTTAATAGTTAGATGTTCCATACTGACACTAATGATCTGGCTAGATAACAGACGACATTTTAAATTACACATCCTCAGTCCTGAGGGCTATAGCACTGCATGCTAAAAGAACAGTTTACAAAATTGCTATAATAATTACGCTTCCCCTTCATTCACTTAGAATTTATTTTCCACTAAATCATTGTATGGACAAAAAAGAATCAGACCCCACCCACAAAAAAACCCAGGTTTTAGAAGTCTATAATAACATAATTCAGCTACAAAAAAAAAATCATGAAACATTTGGCATATTTGTCTCTGAGATTGTGCTCTGAACTATTTTTGATGAGTCATACAATTTAAAGAAATTAAGACATACCTGACCAAAATGTACTGTGATTGGTCTTCTGTCTTCTCTTAATTTAGGGTCCTTCTTTTCAACCAATGGAGAAGGTGCTGTCCTTGGTAGAGACTCCTCAGGCACTGCAGAACACCCGTTCTCAGCAACGTCCTGTATGGTAGGAAAAGGTGAATAGCGTGGCCAGGAACATTCTTGATTGAGGGTAAGGGGCACAAAGGACACACTACAGGATAATGCTGACTAACAGTTTTGATGTCAGGGAAAGAAAACACCAAAGTACAGAAAAGAAAACATCATTAGAATAGAACATTTTGTTACACTTTGTCAATCAGAGCTTGAACACAACCACTCTCTCCTCCTAATACCAATGCTGCATGCAGATACACACAATAAAATGTCTGACTTAAACATGCAAAAGCCAGGAAATATCTCGGGAGGAAAAAAACAAAACAAAACAAATTCCATCATAGTTCAAAATTTCTATCATACGAACAAATTCAAAAGAGACTTAGGAACAGGTATTTGCTTTCTGCAAACCAAAATGAAAGCAGTAACTTTATTTACATACTTCACAGAATTATGTGTAGCAGAACAATTATGTGTGGAAGTGGCAAGCAGAGATGAAACTTGGAGCTTAGTTAGCTTTGCATTTTATCTTTGAGCCTGAACATGCCTTCAGGAGACTGTATCAAACCAACTGCTGCCCAGCAGGATGCTTTTTTGTTTTGCTTTGCTTTTGCTTTTGACATTAGTCCTCATTTTCAGAAGTGAAGTGACCCATCAACCTAGGTTAGAAGACTTGCCAAGTGTACCTATGGTATATGTAACATAGATTTTGAAGAAGACAAAGCACGCAGACGTAAGGAATCAGACAAGAAGAAAAGAGTTTGAAAGTCAGTTGAGAGAGAGTTAGTAACGCAGTGGGCCCCAAACCTTACATCTCTTTGCAACAATGTCAAGGAAATAATGCTTGGTAAATATAGAGAGAAACCTGCACACGCTGTAGCTCTGCAAGACTGACCTAAGGTTGGCTGCTGACATAGACATTGCTTTGATTCACTGACCTTTGACATGCCCCCTCAAGTTTCCGTCTTGCTAAGGTACAATAATGAGACATGTAAGCTGATGGCCAATTAGAAATGGTTCTTTTGGACACAGACTGACCTAATGTGCTTAGGTCAAATGAAACAAAAAGCTGGATGGACTTTCTAAGGGGCTTTGTCTCCTTCACAGAGAAGCTGAGAGACCTTTTTAGATCCAGCTGGTAGAGCAGTGGTTCACCAATATGGACATAAGGATCATGGGGAAATTAACAACTTGTTAAGGTCAAACTAGAGAGAAAAACTTTTTCCTCCCCCTGCCCTCCAGTTGCACAATGCTACTGTGTCTTTACAAAATACAACAAAGTTATTGAATTAGTAACAAAGAGCCCCAGAACAGCTCAATGACAAGAAGCATATGCTGCTACCAAACTCACACTTCAGTTCCAAACTAGCAACACTCTACCAAAGGATATGCTCAGTTTGGGAATCACATAGGCTATGGCAGCACTGTAACTGTTTAGAAATGTAATGCCATTAAACATAAACTCTATTTACACATTTCTATACAGGTAGAGCTACATTAAACAGGCAACAAGCTTCAGACCTGGAAGGTAAAATGCCATAAAGGTGTCCAGCATGTTCCAAGCCATCTGACCTGTACTGAACTGTACTTTCCCAGCATTTCAGAGCTTTCAGAACTCAATCTCCAGATATAACTCCAACAAAGACTGGGAGTCTACCAAAAGAAAAGCATCTTCCAGTGTAAGCAACATTTCCAGACAAACGTAAAATGAATGCAAATGTTCAGACATGGGAATGGGAGGAGATAAAAAATAGAGACAGATTAAGCCACCAAGCAAAATCCCCTAAGATGTATAATGATCACTGCAAATCCTTGCAGCTTTTATTGCTATAGATTTGCTGTACTTCTCTAATGATATAATTACAGACTAAAGTTAACATTATCCTACAGTGTGTTTCCACTGTGTTTGGTGTACAGACTTCCAAAGAGACTGCTGCAAATTCTGGTTTTGCTTTTGTGGTGTTTTGTGGGGTTTTTAGTTTGGTTTGGGTTTTTTTAATTACTTAATAAAATATGTTAATTCAATTATTTGACACCTCTATTTTTTTGCAAATTCCCCAAAGGCAAGCAAACCAAATACATAGCTTCAGTCATCAAAGCACAATATGCTTCACAATAATTCATTTTCTGCCTTCAATGAAAACACACTTGAGCTAAATAAACAGGAAAAAAAAATGATTTTAAGTGCCCCAAATAAGGGTTCCAAGGAGCTTTAAAATAACAAAATGGAAGGTAGGCAATAGCCCTTCAAAGCAGTCTGTGACATATCTTCAGTTCACTAGCAGACTTTGAATGCAGTTAGTCAGAAGTCAATGGGGAGCACAAGACAGAGAGATAAAACCACAAACAGGAAAACAAGATTCTCCAATTCTGAACTTCAGCATCAGAAAGGTATCAGAGCTCACAAAATCCCTACTGATAAAAGCAGTTCTTTGGCTTGAGAACTACAAATGACCAAAGGGATCACAGTGCAGGAAAGTCTCAAAAAAAAACCCAACAAACTATGTCCATGCCTAGTACTAAGAGAAAAGCCAGGCAGACCTGTGTGTCCCAGCTGAGGGACAGTGTTCATCTCATACCTCCACACTGCTTCTGAAACCAGTGCCAGCACCTCCACCTGAAGCTGTGCTGTGGAGGTGTACCAGCCTGGCTGGTGCTCAAGAGCCGTTCCTTGGACTGCATCAAATCAGACTGGGTTGATTTGTCCTAAGTCTTTCAGTTCTGATGTATCACCAGAAGAGGATTTGGTGTAAGTCAGTAAGACATTCCTGAAGTGGCTTAAGTTACTGGTATTGTTCAGGATAATAACAAAATCATGAGATCTACCTTTCCTAAAAAAATGGGGGGGAAATGGAAGGTGGGAAGCTAATAATTACTGGAATAAATTCTCCAGAAATGCCAAATTTAACTTTCTCATGAAAAGAAAGTGTGATTTGAGGATAGTATTAGAAACGAAACCACCTTTTGCCTGAGACAAAAAAGGCCACTTTAACAGATTACTGGAAAAAGAGAATGGCATTGGTCTATCACACTCCATAAGCATCTCCATATATAAATTGTGCTTTCCCCAACAACAGTTTAAATGAAATCTTTACAACCTATTTATTTCAAAGGACCGATTTCAGAAAATGAGTAAGATATGTATTTGCAGGTATATAAAGTTTACCTTGTAAATTGAACAAGGTTTTCCTCTGTTTAAATATTCATTAGTAATTTTTCTAGGGTCCTTTCACAATACACTACAAAACTGTCTATTCAAAGAGAAAAAAAACAAACAACAAAACATTATTCCAGAATGGCTAGAAGAATTCTTAGGTTATTTTACAAACCTCTAAATGAGTTGTTTGGAGCTGCACTGATAACAAAGTACAGACAACAGCCTATTGATAACAGACATTAATTAGAGGCACACAGGGCTCCAGTAAGTAAAATAATGTTGAATACGTTAATGCCAAATTCCCAACCATTTAGATGAATTGTTTTATCCAGAAGCTTTCAGTAAGTTACATACTTCTTACTGAAAGTTGAGGATGGTACCATTCATACTCCTCCTTCTTCCTAATTCTATGTAGTTAAGCTTCAAACAAGCCAATAACTGAGTGACTTGACCACCATGGTCCATTTGTGAAATGGAAAAACCAGCCTTTTCAAAAAAAAAAAGGGGGGGGGGGGGGAGAAAAAGAAGAAAGTACTGTATCAGATATAAAATAAAGCTCCCATGCTGTTTCTATTAACAATTATTTGCTATCACTCATAAGAATCCTCTGAAAACTATTTCTGTTGCTTTGAAATACTGTACCACAAATGAACAAGGGATGGAAATAGAGCCCCATTCAATCTCTACTATCATATTAAAGAAGGACCTTACACACACCACAGTGACCTCTCAACAGGTCAATCCTGTATTTCCCATTTGCAATTCAAACCCAAGACTGCAGCAGACCAAGGGCAAAATGGGCTCTTGATTATATTTAAGAGGTCACCATTGCTATGCAGAGTTGTAGGAAGCAGACCTCTAGCTTTATTGCATTTTTAAATTCTATCTTGTACAGAAACTGCTCATATTTGGCAGAAAAATTGGAAAAGGGATGTTTATATTTGACTTTTCCTTACCATTGGTCTGCACAGTTTTTGTATTAATAAGGGCAAAGAACATGTTACAACGTAGTGGATAGTAAGTTTGATTTAAAAATAACCTTAGGTTATCCTTAGAAGATGAAAGACTAGCATCCCAAACTTGGCAGAAATTAAGTACTTATGCCACAATTTCAAACAGCTAACACTGGCACATACCAGTAAGTAAATATATGAAAAATGCTCCATTCTCACAGGAAAAAAAAATTGGTGAGGACGCACTCAAAGATTTGTCAACAGAGCATCACAGTCATTTAGATTAAAACTAATACGAGAGTGGCCAAAAAACTGTCGCTATTTTTATCTCTTCAAACAGAGCAATATCTCATTTTAGAGCTATCTTCCTAGACTGCATTCAAAATGGAGAAGAGGATGGGCTAGATAGAACAGACTTAATGAAGAAAGGAGAGGTAGAGCAGTATGCCTCACTTATTCCTGGAAATCTTTTAAGCTCTTCTGAAAGCCACTGTTGAACAATCATGGTTAAGCATCTCACTTAAAGAAAGCCACATAATAAGGAAGGTGAAACAAAATTGGGCCATTTATTTGTAAATGCTATGTGTGTTTTCTTAAAAAGAGTGCTGCTGCTTGAAGGACTAGGAAGACAACAGTAATAATAAAACAAAGTAATGAATGAACAAGATGCTTCTCAGCCTTTTATACAAATGTCACAGAATAACACACAATTATATTAGCATTTAAAATACAGAAAAACAATCTGGTAATTTTACACAGCTCCAACTGCTTGAGAAATGCACATGAGAAGGCCAAACATTTCATTATTCATGAAGGTCATGTCCAGAAGTGAAACACACAGAATTACATAAGAATTCCATGTACAAGAAACCTGTTCCATGATTCCAATGTTTTCATATTACATCTGAAGTGTAATATGTAAAGTAGTAAGTGTAATAGAATAAAAGAGCATTAAAAGCATCTGAAGCAACTTATTCAAAACTCTCTAGCAATCTGCTTTTTAGGGAGTGAACAGCACTTGGACTGTAACACAGTTCATTATGTCAGTTCATAACCTGGCTGCACAATAACCCCTTTGTATGAACATTCTGTTGGCATGTTCAGGTAGATTTCTGTCTGTGCCACAGGAACACATTTGCAGAGCTATCTTAAGATGATGGTCTAGAAATTTAGAGAAGAAATTTACTGAAATAGCACAGATGAAAGAAACTCCAGAACTATTCTATTACAAACTTCTGAGTAAGAACTCCAGTTCTATTAACAAGTTAGCTGTCTTGTTTTCCCAAAAGACTCAAATAGCTCTGCTTCCTAGAATAAACAGAGTATTGGAACTAAACCTAAGGCAGATTTAATGTAGGTATGTATCAACAGGACCACACTTTAGGCTTAAAAGAGGCAAATTACTATTGGATAATAATTCTTCAAACACAATTCAGCATTCTTGGAATTTTACTGTTTACAAACAAAGAAAGATTTGGAAAACAACAAACAGCTTGAGTATTTTTTTTCTGCCATAATTAAAATCTGAAATGAATGCCAAAAGTAAATTCCTTTAGATCTAAGCTTTACAATACATGAAACAAATCCTTTTCCCAATGACAGACACTATACTATTCTCAAGGAGAGATTACCGTAGGAATAACAACATTTTGCCATCTGCAAAAAGTTCACTGCCACTGCTGCAGGAAAGACCTCCCAGTTCACATGAAGTCCCCTTCCACAATGCCCCAGTACAAAGGACAGGAGAGGGACCACTCCAAACTGAACACTCAATTTTCTGGCTTTTGTGGGTTTTAGTCAGAGCCTTAATGTATTTGAAGACAGTTTTTTTTTTTTTTGTCTGTGAATATTTATAACAGTGTGAAAAATCTGAGACAGCTGGTAATGCATTTTGAAGTGTGCTAACAACACTGTATCAAACAGCTTCCTATTGATCACATAATGCTTTTTGTGGCTAAGTATTTCATACATGGTGCTTATACATTTTGAATAAGAACTTCAAGTACCTTTTGCTTCAAGCGGTTTTTCACTTCTTTTATTCCCATTTTTGCATGATCTTTTGCCTGCATGAAAAATTAATTTAAGTTAAAATCCCCTTTTATTACCAACAGTGCCAACGCTTGATTTCAGTGCATCAAGATTCACCTTCTCTAGTTACTAAAAGTGGCAAGGAAAAAAATAACAGGATACTAAAGACATATAAAAACAAACAGAAAGCTAAAAAAAAACAAACCCTAGAAAGCTAAAAAAAAACCCAAAAAAACAAACAACCAAAGAGAAAGCTAAAAAAACCCAAACAGACAAAAAACACACCTAGTCTTTGCAAAAATTTGCTTTTCTCTGTTCTGATGCCACAGTTACAGTAAACCTGCAAACTTTTTCCTTGCAGTGCTCTTGATGCCAGTTCTCATCTACTAAAGCTAATCTCATCCTATTTGCCTCTTTCAGATGGGAGGAAGGCATAAGAAAATAAAAGTTTGAGTAATTATGACTGTCTTTCATAGAATTATTCCCTAAGATTAAGCCTGTAAGAAATCTCTCCTTGTTTCTGTGGTTTTATCTTGCACAGTGGAACTGGCAGCCATACATAACAGAGTCACATACTAGCTGTTTGTTAATGGAACTGAAAACATTTTCATTTAAAAAAATAACAGAGTAAGTGGAGCTGTAAATAAGCAGGTATAAGAAATCTCTAGGGAAAATTAATTGACGTTTAGAAAAGATGGAAACAATTTGTAAAATGAGAGGATTCCCTTATTCCGATGAAGCTGCAAGCAGAGAAACCTAAGGTAACAATGATTTCCAACAGAGTAATGATGAGATGGTAGAGCTGCTTAGCAGAGCATACAGGCACTATTTCCCAGAAATAGTTCTATGCAATGAATGGAATTTATCATCTATACTTCTCAAAAGAAATCACAAGTTGCCCTCCTCCTTTGCATTTCAATTGTGTTTAAATTTCAAAATGACTTTTCCATTTCCATTTGAAATTTAGAAGAAAGTGTGCTTTAAGTAATTTTGTGAGTCCAATAAAAATTAATTTAAGTCTTGAATTTCAATTGAAAGGTTAAAACAGAATTGCAATTACACTCTTATCTCAGTAGTAACCCAGTATTTGGTACTTACAAACTTATAGACAGTCTTCATGGCAGGGTTAGCCTTGGTCTTTACTGTATTTAAAATGGCTCCACTTCCTTTCTATAATTACAGTAACAATAGAACAAATTTCATTAAAGCTCTTCAAAGCAAGCAGCAAACTAAAATGCACCATTCTTAACTTAAAATAACAAAGCATTAACTATGCTTACTAGAAAAGCTGAACATAAAAATAGTAAATTTAAAGAGAAAGAACACAAGCGAAGTAGTGTTAAATGTTTCTCTCGTTTTCTAGAGGAACCTCAATTCTGCTTAATACAGCAGTTCTCAAATACCAACACTAAGATGCCCTTTTCTTACAGGTTGTCTAACAAAACAATGTTCTCCGACTGTTCCACTCATCCTCAGGGCTGGCCTGTACACTGCATTACAATTCTAAAGAGGTTTACAAAAGCATCCTACCAAATACTCAATGTCTGGCAGAAAATTCAGCTCAGGAAAGCTTGTAAACTCAGTCTGAAAAAGTTGTATCCTTTTTTATTGTCCTGCTCAGGATCCCACAATAGTATTTATCAAAAGAATGCTGCCTTTTTAAGATCTAAGTGCTCAGTAAGGAATAAACAGAAGGAAAATTATATCTAACTACAGTCATAAACATTAATTCCAAAAAAGCTGAATTGCATGTGGTAAACATAATACAAGTCGTAAGACAGTAAATATGTCAGGCAGAATAATCTGTTAGTCTGGTTTGTGTTTTACACATCTTCTGCATGGCACTGGCTACTGTTGTACAGTATCTGATTGGATAAATACAGGAGATGGGTAAAATGTAAGTAATAAATACATAGGCATTTTTTATATTTTCAGTGCAAAAACATATTTCTCGAGATCAGATGCAATCAGCTTTAGGACTTAACACTTCTGTTACCAATTAATCTTCAACAAAAACTATAAGCTGTTGAATTTAATTACATAGCTTTTTATATTCACTTTTGGCCATTCTACTTTCTTACAACTAGAAAAATTGCTTGTCAACCTATGTGTTCATCTATATTGATGTTTAGATATTTACCTAACTGTACAATGGATTTTTTTGCATGGCTGCTATAAAATATCTTCAATTCAATATTACCAAGTTAATATGGAGCCCAGCATTTTGTGTAAGGAATGTAACTGCATTCATAATGAGAAAAATAGACAAATGCAATGTTGCAAACCTCAGTTCTGTCAAAAATCAATTCGTTCTTTCCTACTGGCTTGTACCCATACATCAGAAATATTTTACTTTTCAGTACACTACATTTTACATATCAAAACAAACTTTTAAAAGCAGTTCTTTATTATCAGCTAGAATAGCATATTATTCTCTCAGAGTATTTTAGGTTTTGATTTATACAACTGAAGCACTAAACCATCCCAAACAGTGCTGTCCTCATTCAGCACTTCACACCATTTAGATTTAGAAGGAGCATATTGTGGCAACTTTCCCTCTTCTTTCTATTAAAAGGAAAGAAATACCACATTGTTTCCTAAAATGACAATAACCAATTACCAATTTCTATCTCCAAAATAGTAAATGTGAGGTTTAAAGCCTGAGAATTCCTAGCGTGATTTTTTTTTTTAATTATTTTGTTCCTTCTGTTCATTACTTCATCTGAACAGCACATTAGTTTCTCACAACTAAATTCAAGTTAGTCACAGTGAAACACTGCAGGAAACAGGTCAGTCATGCTCTTGGGGACAGAGGTTAACAGCCATACAGAACTGTACAAAGAGTCAGCAAGAATTAGAAGGTTTGTTGGAAGAATATTGTGTTCTTACCCTTACTGTAGAGAGCCACTGGTGGTACAATTTGTCACTACCTACAGAGAATCACAAAAACAAACTGAAACTCTCCACCAAATACAAAACAAGCTAGAAATGTGAAGTGATAGCACTTAGCACAGAAAAAGAACAGGGCTACCATCCTTCTAACAGAAACACAACAATAAAAAAAATTATGAGACATCTACAATTTTTCTTTTACTTGCTCAGAGGCATTCCTACCACTGTAGGGTTGTCTCAGACATTTGAAAACATCAGGGCTTTTTTAAGCTCACTAAAACAAATTTGAGGTGGCTTTGGGTAAAGCAAAAAACTTCCCAGTATCCTCCACTGCTGGAGCTCTTAACTGAACTTCATCCAAGAGGTAAAGCTGAGGTTTTGTAATATCGAATGGACTTAATGCAAACTACAAACTACATTACTCAAAGTTTTGGACAGAAGAAAGTGCAAATATTTAAGACACTTTGATCTACAGGGATCTTGCAGCCTCAGTTCTTTAAGTGAGTAAACATATCATGATGGCTTACAAGCCACAAGAATGGTGCCTGAAATTACTTTGGAATAGTTTATTTCTTACCTGCATATTCTCCCATATTAATCTCTTCCTCAAAAACATCACTGAAGCCCTCACCAGAGTTAAGAAGATCCAGACGACCATCGATGAACTACATCAGTGTTAAAAGACAGCGTAAATTAATCAACATCTCATTCTTTTTCTTTTCTGAAAGATTTTCTGCTTCATTTACTAAAGTAACCTCAAAGTCCCTATTGGGAAGAGACTCTAAATAGAATGAAAACACAACCAAAGCTGGCCAAATGTTTACCAGTGCAGAACAGCGTGCTGCTTCACGGCAAACCAGTATTGCTGTGTTTGCCTACAGACACATATTTTCAGATTCCCTGAAGCAGCAATACCATGTTTAACAGTAAAGTGTTTTCTGTACAAGGTTTACAGTAGATATGTTTGGTCTAGGTATGCCCAGATCAAAACTGAGCACAGACACCTTTAAGGGAAAAAAAAAACATAACTTCTTAAAATATAGCAAGTCTTATCACTAGAATCTGAGAGAAGCTAACAAGAAGAAATTAAGGTGCTGCCAACTACATAAATTTTCCTCATTACGCAGCTGACAGATCAAGGAATATAGGAATAAGCTCTCAAAAACAAACAGTTGCATTGTTAAAGATAAAGCAATTAAGCCAGTACCTGCTTAAAGAGCTGCAGCTGAATGGCATTCTGAAGGAACTGCCTCATGACAGCAGAACGATGGGACACAAATGTTTCTTCACAAAACGTGATGGGTTCACCCTGTGGAGTTCAAAGCATTAAATACTGAAAAAGCTTTGACTAAGTCAATTTGAATCCACTCAATTTTACTTCCCTCCCCAAACAAAGAGATAAATAAAGTAGGCCTTACATAACATTGAGTGGATTGCAGTTTATTTCCAAGTTTCAGTCATGTGACTGAGAAACAGGTTGGAAACCGGCAAATTGCACATCATCAGAGCAAAAAACAGTCGCTTTATGTATATTTTTCTAAAGCAAGCTTACATCATCTAGAAAGGTGATTTTACTTGCTGCTCCCAGAATACAAGACACAGTCATCTGAATTTTGTATATTCTCCTTATCTGCTTCAGTAAACCCATCCAGTCCAAGCTACACAAACAGGGCAGGAATGTCTGCTCTGTTCTCTCCACAGTTCAGGAAGATTAGACTTTCATAAATTGAATGAGCAAATTTCCCTTTTTCACAACCTTGTTGGCAAAAGACAGAAATTGTTTTGCAGCTCTACTTTTATCTTCTTTTAATGAGTTATGTTAATGCTGAAGTCTGCTGTGCATCTGTCATAAGGGCACAAATTTCCTCCACACTTAAATCTACAAATACTCATCATACCAAGGAAATACATTTATTGAATTAAAACCAAGAAATAACATAGAAACATGAAATTTTACTGATAGATAATTAATATGGAAGCTTTTTCATACTCAAAACATAGTTGGACTCTGCCTTTTGGGTGTTCAAAATCAACATTATACAGCAAAATCCCTTAAAGCACCCCCTTTAAAAGAGTGGTATCACTCAATTTCTGATAGCTTTTTGTACTAGCAATTTCATTTACCACTGGCAGTGTAAAGTCAGGATAACAAGGCCACTGAAACAACTATCCTCAAAAACCTCCCATGTGACAGCATTGCTTGAGCACATTGGTTTTTCCCCACCAGTTTATGTTGGAAGCCACTACATTGCCCCAGGACTTCTGACACCTAATCTGACATCTTACCCTTGTAAAAGGGCACAAAATCCTCCAAACTTTGCTGGGCAAACTGAGATGATATGTTTCTTAAAATCCATGGGTATTCAGCTTTTCCTTGAGTTCACAAACTTACTCATTGATAAATTTCCAGCTGAGGTCTGGTACTGGCCCAGAGCTTATGAACCTGATAGCTGACACTTGCTGTCAATTGCCTGTCCTTTGACATATCTGACCTCATCACTGCAACTAAAAGGTCCAAACAATTGTATCAGTCCTTAGCATTATTTATGAGCAAAGCGAAGGAAATCTCTGGCTTCAAATAATCAGAACACAGTAACAGAATTCTTCCTGGCCTCCAATGACTTGGACAACCACAATCACTACGATGATGCCATGAACTTCACCTCTAACTCACTGGTCAAAAAATGCCAGAGGTCACGATTTTTTCTTAAAATGAGGAAAAGGATCAATTGCAAGTGATTATCTAAGCACGGGATGGGTCTCTTTCAAGAAGGAAGAAGCTGCTCTTTCAGGATAGTTTCTGTGACCCTTTCCTTGAGTCAATGAATTTCATGGATTTGGAAAAGACAGCAGGTTTATGTGACAACCAGAGCTTCAGGATAGCTCATCGTAAAGATATCAATCTGCACTTGATTTATTCTAGCAGGTATGTATGGGGAAAACCAAAATCACTACCATGTTTCAGGAGAAGAAGCCCAGGAGTGAAAAAGCACTTTTCTTACCCCTGTGGTTTTGCTCTCATCAGGATAGAGTCATACAACATTTTGTTTCAAAGTAAACAAAGAAAAACCGTTTGGAAAATCAGGTCTGTATGGTACTTGACTGGTATACATGACACTGGTGATGGTCTCCATGACACAAAATATCGCCCACAACAGTTGTTCTGTTTCAAAAATAAAGGGATGACTGTCTGAAAGGTTTTTATGTATTTCCATTTGATCACATGTTCATGTTAGTGGATGGCAAAAAGGGACAAAATTGCACAACATGGAAGTGTCAGAACAAGACTTGGAGCAAGACATGGAAAAAGCCATTTTGATTTTGAGATGAGACTGACAATAAGCTCCCCGTGCAAAAACTTTGAATATTGTATTCAGCTACTGCCATCCCACTTGAGATTGGTTTTAACTCTCTCTCATGTACCAAGGAAAAGTCAGGATACTACGCAGCACTATAATCAGTAAAGGAAAATCTTCGTAGACTTCAAATGCATCTGTTACTACCGAAACTGTACCAACAGACACTTCAAGCAGGGCAGGTGCAAGAGCACAACAAACAACAGGATGTAATGTCTATTTGACCACTACGAAAAAGGCTTCCCACCAAATTCAGCTACCAGAACGTAACAAAGGATGCCTGAAAAATATTTATCTGACAGATACAACATAGAGTGTGAAAGGAACTGGGAGGTAGGAAGGAAAGTGTAGATTAGTCCATGATCAGGTAAGAAATTTACCAGAGAAGGTTTAGCTTTCATTTAATCCTTACTTACAAAACACTTTAAAGAAAACAAACAATCCCTCCTATAATCTAGAAGAATCTAAAATTTCTCCCATAGCCAAAGAAGAGTATGAACGTTGTGGAAGAACTATGTCCTGCCAAACAGAACATCCAAGCACAATGACACCATCTTCTCCTCTTGCAGTCAAGCTATATATCACTCCTGTGAACACACATATTGGAGCTGAGGAAGCCCAGTATTATTTCAGTGGTTAACACACTTCCTTCCCCAAAGTACTGATGATTGAGTTAGTTCATTAGATTGATTAGACCTTTTGACTTCTTAAGAGACAATTCAGGCTCAACTGCTGCTAGATGATATGAAAAACTTTAATCATCAAGGTCAATCGTGAGCTTTTCAGCTTAGAATGCATTAGTACCTTCCACCCTTCATGACCTCCAGAAGGGTGAACACATTGTTGCTAACCCCCATCCACAGTTTCATTACAAAAAGACAAGCCGGACAATAAAATCATTTTCCTGACAGATTTAGTTAACTGCACATTACAAAGCTAATCAGCTTTGCTTTTTCTGACAGATGACATCATACATGAGGGGACATGCTAAGAACTACAGGTATTTTGTGACAAGAATGGTCTTGTTCAACTATAAAACAACTATAATAAATGATATAAATCAACGAACTCCTGATACAAAACATCAACTCCTAAACCTGCTGTTTCCAACAACTAAAATTCAGGCCTTGATTTGTCAACACCTTAAATATCCATTATTTCCCTCTCCAACTATAAATGTGTAACAGAGGCTAAGATATGGCACTGCAAATTTGTGCATGACAGGATACCATGAAAAATCTGATTTAATCTGTAGTATTAGGTAATTCACATATGTTTAAAGATTGAATCACAAAATTAGTTTTCAATACAAAAATGTACACATTGCTAAGACGTTGAATATGCAATCTTAACACAAAAGAAGTAACTTTAAAATATATGACTAAGATTTAGGACTCCCAGATGCACTGAAAAATTAGATGCCTTGTCCTTATGCCTTTGCAAACTTCCCTTTATATGAATATTTTATATTCATGTGGCATAATGAAGTTCATGGGGGCAGTGCTACTGTCTCATGATCCCTTATAAAGCTGAAAAGTTTCAGCCCACATGTGATCTGTTGCCAACCCTATTTTTAAATTGGAATTCTGTTACATTCTAAAATAATGTTTAAAACTACTTAGGGCAGCAAGTGGAAGATGAAAGGAGTCTGAGATTTACTTTGGACTGTTCTAGAGTTTCATAAAATCTGCTGTTACATTTTAAGAAACCAAAACACAAATTGAAAGAAGAAGTTCGATATACAAATTGAAAGCAGAAGTTCGATTCTGATTCATTACACTGTACAAAATGTCAGCATGATCCCCTACTTTTCAAGGAAACCAGAACACAGTACAGGACCTCGTGAAGACAGTTATTATCACTGAGAGAAGTATCACATCTGAATTGTCTGATTTTCCATCCTCACAGACTGGCCAGCTAACTGGATATGGCAGTAACTTTCACAGTGAATATAAAGGACTAAAAATTCAGGGGACAGAAGACAGCAGAGATTAGAGGAGAAAACAGAGGACCTGACAGAAGCAGACAGAAATGATACTTTTGGAAAGACACACAGGTGCTAACATAACTATTGGAAATCTATTCCCACTCCTGCAAGAGATGAGACACCAAAGTGTGCAACTGGATAATAGAGCTTTAAAACCAGCATGCAACTGCTGGAAATAATATAAAGATAATAAAGCCAGAGTGCAAATCAGGTCAACAGTGAGAGTCACTTGCATAAGCAAAGATTCCACAAATCTTGATTCCAAGGGGAAAAAAAAAACAACCAAAACCCACAAAAAAATCAACAACCCAAACCTGAAGACTTTGTTTAGACAACTTAAAAGTTATGCCATGGAAGATACATGTAATCTCCCCTGCATTATCATGGCCAGCATGTGGTGTAGGGTAATGAATTTTGTGCTGCTGTATGCATGCCTTTAAACCGTGTAGGTGCTCTTTCAAAGCCTCTCTAATAAATACGCAAGCCATTAGAGCTACTCGGTAAACCAGCCACGAAATGGAAAAATGTGGGTGGAATTTAAAGGTGCAGAGCAAGACGACAATGTGACAGTCTACTGGCTGTAAAGCCTAGTGTTAGTGTGCCCTGCTGCATACCCCACATACACTGCAAAAACAATGTCATGCAAGAGATTCATATATCTCTGTTTTATTACTACCTAGATGTTGTGAATAACCACAGCCTTTACTGCTCTGCAGACCTTTCAAGAATTGTGATTACAACGTCAAGGAAAGATTAGCTCATCACAGCTAAGGAAGTCAGCCAGCAGGATTCCATAAAGAAAATATGAAATTGGTGACAGACACCTGATAGGACACTGGCTCATTCAGCTGGCAATTGCAACGACAAATAACGTCCCTATAACCAGTACATACATTCAGCACAAGAAGGCTCTTTGCATGTGCCTCAGTCATAATGGAATCAAGAAAGCATAGATCAAATGCCCTGCATTAAGCAAATGATACCACAGCTTTATTAGCATTTCAAGATGCTGCTCAGGAACAAAGAAATCACGTGTTCAGAGATTTGACCACGCTTCTAAGGAAAACTAAATTAAGACTCTGTTTAAAAAGAGACTACCAGTTCTGATAAATTAGTATTGCTAAGTGCAGTCTTGAAAATAAATTTAAAAACATGCATTTAGCAATGAAGGCTGTACTGTGCAAACACTTAACTGTCTCATGTAAATGTCCATTGCCACTACTGGTTGATTTCATGTTCCTCTCTAGGATATATAAGCCCTTGTAGAGACATATCAAGAGCAAGTATCTCTACCTTTTTTTTTTTTTTAATAGATTTCAACATACACTTGATAGATAATTTCACTATGTTTTACAGTATCAGACAAAATGGGCCATCTCTTTAAGTACTCAACTCTTGCAATTGCTGGTGAATTGTAATTTCTGACATTCTGTCCTTCTTTCATATGAGATCTGATATCTGTTGTAATAAGTTGTGATAATGTCACTGAAGGAGAAATAAAAAAAAAGGGAGAAAGGTGATTTCAAGTCAGCAGAGTCATTGACACCAATCATAACACTTAATCACATTCAAAATGTCATCTGTCAAAATTTAGTTTAAACCTGGCTTTGGATCATGGCTATATGTGTCTGCAGCACACAGCATTCAGCAGAATTGGTACTGCCCTTCCAAGAGCTTGGCAGCTTTCTTTTACACAACCTTTCTTGATAGACAAGTCATGTGAGGTGAGACAAACACGCGCTGCAGCACACAAAATAACTTAAACAACATGCTTCCCCAAGCTCCTAACTTGGGCACAACTAAATAGTTGCAGAAGTGCTTTTTCCGATTGCACGCTGAAGAATGCACTTCACACTAACAAGAGAAAACAGAAAACCTTGCAAAGACGTAGAGTTGTTTGTGGTTAATGGTTGTAATCCAGTTCTCTCATGTAGCTATTGGAAGCTAATAAATGTTACCTTGTAAGCGTTCCCAAAATGCTTTTGTAAAACTAGATAGCAACTGGAGTTCTGAGTTAAGACTGAAGAGAAAACAGACCATCAACAAATAGGTTCTTGACCAAAACCCAAATAAAAGTAAAACATTCTCAGACAAGACATATATCTGCTTCCTGTAACTGCTGAAGATACCATTAGTATTTTTCAGCAGGGTGCCAACTAGGACAAAGCAACTGAAACATGCAACTCAATTTTAAATGTGAAATTACAATATACAGATAGTCAGACTTCATCAAAATCTTTATCTCTGTCATTAGAACTGTGCTTTAGAACTCTGGGGATACTTGTATTATCATAATGCAATGTAACATCCAAAATAGGAATTAAAATTACTGTGTAACCTTCGTAGAAGAAATACAGAATAAGATTTGAATTAAATCATTGTAATAAAAGCTGCCCAGATACTAACAGATTCAGTGAAAGCAGCCTTGGAAGACCTGAACAACTTTGTACAAAACTGACTTCAAATAAAAGATGAAAGTAAGAAAAAAATACATTACTGGAAAAAATGTACATCACAAAGCAATGTTTTTCCTTCTCTTTTCACGTCCTTTTAGTCTATTAGGACACCTGGTATTTTCATGTTAGACCAAGTAAAATGGCACATACTGATATTCACAAATAATGAAAGTACTTTACTGCAATTGAGCAAGCCATCTTGCAAAGTGTTTACACGGCTAATTCCAGCCATTGCCTGTCCTGGTTTCCAAATCACCTACATCAACCGTCTCCTTTCTATCCCTAAGCAACTGATACAGCCTCACTTCTCTAGAACTCAAGCAACAAACCTGGAAGATGAAGTGCAAAGGAGCTGGCAAGAAAGCATTTTGGGCTGAGTGAAAAGAAGGAGGGAAAAAAAAAATGGAGGGGGAAAAAAAAAAAAAAAATCATCATTTCACAGATCAAGAATAGAGGCATGAAAATAATAAGTAACTTGTACACGGTCACAAAAGTCTCTGGCAGAGCCAGGGAAAGGAACCGAAATTTCTTTAATCCCTGTTCAGTACCTTAAATACAAGGCTATTCTTCCTCTTCCTACTTGATATTGTGTCAATGCATGAGTGTAGGTGTTGAAAGACTAACAAAAGAAAAGTAATAGTATGGTATTATGAGCTGAGAAACCTAATCTTTATCAGATACAGCAAATCTCTATGATGCTGCCTGCACTAGGAACTCTCTCTTTGTCCTGAATATGCTTTAAATTACTGGTATAATGTGTACTGTATATTGTTCCACTCTTATATTTATTCCACAAAAACCCCTGTGGCCTGCATGCGATTTTATCATTAGCTGGCAAGGTAATTTCAGGGCCTAGTTCGGCAATCATTCCATGAGCAATACTCCCATTGAAGCTAGTATGTTCTGCATGCAAAGCAGCTACCAATTCAGGTTCCCTATAATAAAATGGCCTTTTTCTGTTTTAACTATTGTGGAACACCAGTGACAATATAAAAAAAAAAAAAAAAAGGAGAAAAATTACAGTGCAATTCCTCATAGGAGTTATTTTATACTATGACAAAACATAAAAGTATGCTTGGAAAGGAAATCTACGCAAAGTATTTCCTATGAGATAAAAGCCAAGCTTTTCTTTTGTTTTGTTTCATGTATGGAAAGTCAATATAACCAAATATTCTGTTAAAATAAGAAAAAAATCCAAACAATAACTGAATGGCCAAGATTTAGAAGTGACCATTATACTCAAAGGTCACAAATGTTAGTATTTTGCTTTATTTTGATTTCTTAGACATATGTAAAATGCTGAAACTCATCCAAATCCACAAAGCTTCCAGGATTCACCCAGGTAAAGACAATGAAAATAAATTCTTGTGCAAGATGTATGCAACTCCTTTGTATCATGATTCCCTAAATAACACTGAATAAAATGGACATTTAGAAGATTGAAATATTTTAATACAATATTTAGAAGCTAATATAGATGCAGAAGGAGAATAAACTGGTTTTGACTTCACTAAAGCAATATGAAAGAATCTTTAGTCATAAAGGTAGGTCATAAAAATCCCATTGTCAGAGCTAAGTAACAAAAAGCCTATTTCTATCAATAAAATGGATCTAATGGAATTGAACTTCAAATTTGCACTGAGGCAGAGGCATCTAGTCTCTGGTAGATATACTAATGCACAAGACAGAAGATAACATGATATGCAACGTCATCTCCTTCATATAATATCTGGCAAAGTAAATGCTTTTACTATAATAGAACTCACTGAGGTTTGATTTGTCATCATGTGATGCCACTGGATCATTTGGTGTGGAAGTCTCAACTATTGCCTTTAAAAAAACACGTCTAGAAAAGAAGTAATTTTAGAGAAGGAATTTAACATGTCCCTTGAGAAGTGTAATCAAAGGCACGCGGTTAGCAACACTGGAAAAAGGTTTAATTCCTTTATGTTTGAGTCAGGTTTCCCTAGAGACCACTACCTAAGTGGTCAATGATTAATACATAAACTCACACATACATGTGCTTGCTGTGGTGATTTATCATACAGGTGAGATTATAAATCAGTGACTTATCTCCTTAACACTCTTTAAGATGAAACAGCATCCATTCCTGGGAACAACTGGAACTTGCTACACCAAACACTTGCCTCCATACTGCTTGCTACAGAACTTTAGTATATTATCTATCTGCCTGAACAAGCTCTGGGGAAGAAATAAGAAATCAAGTTCAAAACTGATCAAGATGCTTCTCCTCAACAGGTGGAAAAAATAGAAAACCAAAATAAATGAAAACTCTTCACTCCCTCTTTAACATGTATTTACTCTGTGAGAAAGTCTTGGATTTTAACCACATGAGAAGGTAAAATACAAAAAAAGCCACACTAATATAATCCCCAAAACCACACTGCTTTTCAATTCCTTTTAGCAGAGCTCCTCCATAACCTGCACTAAATTAAGCTCTTTCTCCCATTTCACAATATCTTCAGGATCCTGCCGTATTAGAAAGTATCAATTTTTAAAAGTTAGGTTTGATTTTATTTCCCCAGGCTCTCCTCTACAACATCTCACTTCTTGCAGTTTTTATTCAAACATTGTTTAAAAACAAAAAAAGAGAAGAAGAAGGGGGGAAAAAAATCCCACTTCTGAGAGACTGAGAATGCTGTGTCTTGCAAGCACTGACTGCAAGATATGTCATCTGTCTCAGTCCCCCAGTTCCTCCCCAGTATACTCATAAAGCAAAACTTGTGCTCAGTGTGAGGACAAAAAAAGGCAGATTTTTCCCTTCACCACCTTCCCCCACAGGTTTTGCTCAATCTCTGTTGAAGCAACCAAAAGGAATTTGTTCTGCATTCCTGCAAACCTACAGCTCACACACACTGTGGCTGAGCTTTGGTGTTTGGCCACATGACTCCTCCCAACTCCCATCATATCAGCGACACATTTCCGACATGGAAACCACAGAAAAATTCTGAACTCTTTTGTGTGTGTGTGGGGGGGAAATGCCATCTAATTAGACCACATGTGCAGAGAAGCATCTGGCTCAGAGCGCAGCAGTTTACACAGTTCCTTGAGTTGTCGTGGAGACAAGCACATGACCTGCTCAGAGCTGAAACTCTGGGGCACAGATCCAGATGCACTTCTAACATATTCTGACAGAGAGCAGATGGGCAGATATTTGCTGGGCCAAAAATGCCAACTCTGCTGCCCTCCAGACCCACATGCCCTCAATGATAATTTTTATCTTGTGTAAGTCCTTCTCATCTGCCTTGGAACCTCAGGCTTTCTCACCTAGGAACTAGAACTAAACCTGCCAAGATTTCAATCAGGAGAGTCCATAAAACTCGGTCCCATTTATGCAATAGCTATAAAGAGCACTAGCAATTGACAAAATATTATCCAAATATTTGATGAATCACTCATTTTGATACTTTATTTTGGCACTGAAAGCAAATTGCATTTAATGCACATGAATTTCTGTGCTTCACACGGTGCATTATTACATCCTGAATGGTGATGCTGTTTTAATTAAGTAAAGCAAACTTTGCTCTACAAATTCATACGAATTGCTAATAATGCTAATAATGCCTATTACTGCTGTGACCTCACAGCTTTGCGACCTTATTTTCAGTTTCTTACTATTCTTTGACAGTATGAATACATGTTTTCTGTTCCAAATTCCTTTTGAACTTCAACGCTTTAGTTTAGAATTAGCCCAGCTTTTTGCTAAGAACATCTTCAAGGGAAACAAGGCTGACTAAAATGTAACACTCCCACAATCTTGGTTGAAAAGCTCTACCACTCCACATAAGCACTGAACACGCCTTGAAAGAGGCACACAATCTCCTACTCATTTTAGAAGCTGAATCTCCAGGGAAAAAAATCATTTCTTTGCCTTAAACTCCCTCAGAAAGAGCCACAACTTGTGACTACAGTCACCTGCAAACTGAGCATCCTATACCCTAAGATTTTCTTTGTGATTGTTTCACCTGCTACAAGGAGGTGTCAGAAGCTGAGAAAACCAGGTGAACAAGCATGAAAAGCAGTAAGAGAGCACTCCTCACCTGCTTCATTCATCTCCAGGTCATCAAATTCTGCAAGACTGGATGACAGTCTTTCCAGTGCCACGGAGTAAACTAGGAATGCTAGATATTTACACAGTAGGCATTTTCCACTGAAAACCCAAGAAAACTGGCTACCGTGGAAAAAGTTACTAAATAATCAACAAAGTATTTGCACTGAGAAATTAGCATTTTGAACTTTCCAATTAAAAACTAGAATAAGCACTGGCTTGAGCTGCCCTTTGAGCTAATTTGATAAATGCTCAAACACATTTGCTCTACATGGGCATAATCACTTTGACCCAAATGCACATGCAAAAATATTGGATAGCTATTTTAGCATTAAAACAAATAAACAATAAACTAAACACTATGTTATCAGATTTCAAGATATTTAAACCCTGGAATGTAGTATATATTTACCAAGAATTTCTCTAGCTAAGAATCACACCAGAACACATCATTAGCTCGGTTAATGTCTGCTGCATTGATCACTACATGCATGTTATTTAATTTTAGCAGTACAGAATTGCATTGCTCCCAGTGTAAAAGTTGCTCATTTGAAGAATGCAGCTTGTCCCACAGCATTTTCAGTCTTGGTAATGCAACACTTGACATTCAACAGCTATTTAAACTCACTTTTCAGGGTTAAACTCAGAAACTGTAACAAATATTTTTGTCATATACAAAAACCACCACTAGCAACACACTCAGCTTTATTAAGCGTAACCTCTTAGAATGCTTTAGTTTATACTCTACATAAATACTTTCAAAGCTCAAAAATAATTCCTAAGGTGCTAAAGAGTTAATATTCTGTACTCTGGTCACTGTAAATAAGCACTACTCCAGCTAAGCAATACTGCTGTCAGAGATACAAGGCTTTGCAGGTGTGGGCAATAATTAAAGGTTTCAGCACATCTACCTGGGTGAAGTATTTTTGCTTCCTATTCCAAGGAGGAAGACCTCTCTGTGGAGAGCAGAAGAGCTCATTAATGAGGCTAATTAGGTGTAAAGGGGGTAGAGTCTGGCATCAGCTGCAGCTTATAGTAGCTAATCATTAAGCTCTGTAATCTCTACCCCAGAACAGCAGATGATCATGTTCCTAGGTGACTGATGTTGCTAAGAAAATTTCCAGCACCTGAGTACCTGACCAAATACTTTTTGGTGAGGCTAAAAATTCCCTTAACCCTTCACATGCCAGAGAGTGGAGTTGACATAGTTTCTTCACTCATCAGTTTTCTAACAAGGGCTAACCAAAGAGCTATGAACTTGCCATGAGTTCTATAATGTGATTTATTTCAAATTAAAAATTTGAAAAAAAACAGAAATCCATGTCATCAACAGTGTATGGAAAGGAATGCCAGTAAATAATGGTTGGTGGAGTAATGTGTAAGATAAATACAGATACAAGCAATAATGCTTGAAAAAGAGTGATTACATATCACTCCTAAAGGTTTGTGAGATCTCTCTGTAATTTTTTTGCATAAAGTAGTGAGGATAGTTACAATACCACAGGGATGAAAGGCTTGTTAATAAATATGTAAAATAAGGATTTCATTGTACTCGTCTAATTTGAAATGAGGAAAAGGACACAATTTCCATGGAGAGAGAATACACGAAAGCAGAGCTCAGGCTGGAAGTTGTTTGGTAAAATTAATTGCAAGAATGGCCAGCACCACAACAGGAATTTTTGAGTTGATCAGGCAGAACAGACTCTTTTACTGGCACAATCTGCTACTGTCCTTTTTTTCTCCAAATTAAGAAGATTTTAATCCAAATTTTTCAGATTAAAACTCAACAAGAAATATTTTTCTACTGTGATTATTTCAGTGCTGGATGCTATGGCTTGTAGTAGATCCTTTAATTACTTGTGAATGAACACTAAGGCCAAGTACCTTAAGCACCTTGGTTATAACTTCTGAGTTATTAAAAGCAGTACATTTTAAAAGGTGTATTTTCATAATGACCAAACAACTAAGCTGCAGTTTTGTATAGGTCACCAGATTGCAAATATGATTAAATCAGCATATTTAGCTGATCCTTTTTGTCACTGAAGAAATAAAGGAAATCCAGTCCCCTCAGTTTTCTCTATTTCTGTATACTAACTGAAAAATTTAAGGATTAAAAAAGCTTTGCATAAGTAGAAATATGAGCACATACCACTAAGGGAATAAAGGCTCAAGTGTATTAATATGAACTCGATTGTCTCCATGCTATCTGTAGGCTTGCGGAGGCACAGATTAAATAACATGAGCTGCTCAGAGGTGGCTTGGCCATCATTATAACCAGGAACACGGACGTATGCATCAAGGTAAGCCACACTGGTAAGTCAAAACTCCTCTTAACATCAGCAGGAAAAAAAAAAAAAAATCTCCAATAATTACTAGTACCTCCTCTTACAACAGTACAGATGTCAGTTGAAGCAGCTTCGTAGTCAGCACCATATTATTGTTAGTAATTCTGCCAATATATCATAAAGACAAAACCACTTTCAGTAAGATAAGTTTTACAAAAGCCTTGAGCTAAGTCCCCTTCTCCAGTACTGAACACACTGTAGTGTAGCTTTGGCTGCTTCTGTTCTAGAATGACAGACACACAAGAAGTTTGCAAATGGATACAGGAAGTACCCAATGATGAAGGTGTGGCAGTTTCTTTCTTACACAAAACCATAATCTCTTCTGAAAGACATCTGTTACCAAAACACCTCAGAATGTCTGAAATGGAGGTGAGACAGGAGAGTCTTGTCCACTCAGCATCTGAAACTAGTTCTTGCTTCTTTTTTTACTTTATGGTGAGTTACATAATTTTGTACCCACAGGATAAAGAAAAATAACACAACCAAAAAGACAAGAGTTGGAAATCAGAGTTTTGGTGCACAAGGGCCATAACTGATCACATGAAAAGTCTACCTGCCCAGTGTTGTGTTTCCAGTGTAGTCACAAGCAGGCATTCAGGAACGACAGGGAGGTAGAAAGCCTGAGTGTTCTTTCTTTCCTCAGCCTCTATCAGACCAGGATCTGCATCTCAAGAAACTGAGTCTGCTGTTGCTTGCATATGAAAGAAGCCTCTCCCCAACAGAGGCCATTCCCGAACACCTCTCCAATCTTCCCCCAATCCAACACAAACTTCCTCAGTACCACTTGAAAGAGCACTTGTCAGGATTACCACCTATTGTATGAAGAGTAACTCCTCCTCCTTTATTTTGAAGCTTTGCTGCTACAAACCTAACTTGATTGCCTGTGGGTTTTTTTACACTGGAAGAGACAAGAAGTGATTTTTTTATCCTTCTCCTTCAAACTGCCAGGGATGGCTTTTCCTGCAAATAATGCCACAAAGTAGTTTGAAAACCATTTGAAGCTCTAGTATTTAAATAACCAGATTAGATAGTCTATGGGGGGAAATGTGCAATGCTGTCTTCAAGCAAGAGCTAAACGTGCCCAGCAATCAGGGCAAATTCATGCAATCATCTGAATTACACAGTGGAAAGCACAAAACAGAGAACTGTATTGCATTTTAGTCAACAGCAATAAACTTTGTTTCCTTAAACTCTAACTGACCACCACAACCGTGTCCCAAGGGTGGTCTGCAGAGACAAGAGAAACTGTTCAGAGGAGTGATTTGGCACTATTTCTGCATTGTTTTAATGTTCCTGACAAGTGCTCCATTGTTTCTTAGCCATGTACACACTTCATTTCCGTAATTAGCTGTCAGAGCGGGCCCAACAGCAACTTAGTATTGTCTGCTGAAATCGTATTAATGAAATGCAAACCACTCAAATGTCCTGGATGCAGATCTGTGATTGCGTTAAATGGAGAGGCTGGGGACATCAGCAAACTCCAGCTTCTGAACAGGGTATTATGATCAAGCACGTTAATCCATTATTTCTTAGGGATTTGACAGCCAATTAATATAACAGGGCTTCCTATACAATAGGAAGGAATGATGATCCAACTTTTTTTTTTTTTTAAGCATAAAATGTGACTTTTCAGATTCTGGGATATCAAAGTAAGAGCTTTGCATAACATCTGTGAATACAGCACCTTTAAAGGCAGTAAAGCCAGAACTGCAGACTGCAGCATTGCAAAAGTAGCTTTGTACTTAAAGAGTCAGCACCTGTATCTTGAAGCTTAAATGTAGAATAGCATGCACTACACTGAGCATAAGCTAAATTAATTAAATCCCCCAAGGTCTTTATCAAATATATCAATCTTTAAGGCTTTTTATATGACTATTAGAATCATGCTTCCTAAGAATACAAAGTGCAGTTGATTACTTCTGGCTGCAAACTGATACATGTCAGTAAAGGCACTACATCATGTACTTCAATTTCTGATTCACATTCCTCATCATCAAAGACTTCCCAGGAAAAGAATTTGGACAGGATGAAAAACAAGAAACAGGAAAAATACATAAGGGAAATATCCTGTGGGCATAACAGTCTCTGGAAAACTTTTGGGTCAGTTATGGCTGCAAAATTCTTACTAAAATTAATTAAAATTGAGCACAATAAGCTATGACAAGATAATGGATGAGAAACATAGCTTTAGGGCAGAGTGAGGACATCTAGAACTCTGGCTAGATGTAATGCTTTATTTTTGCTAATGTTTGGCAACTATTTGTGAGACTTCTGAAAGATCTTAATCATAATAATCTACAGAAATTCACAGAAAAGAACAGCAGTGCATCTCTGTTATCTCAAGATCTGTAACATATGGCAAATAAGTAAGAGATTTTTTTAAGACTCCAGTACCATCTAGTCCTTAATTTAATTCATGTTTGCACCCACATCACTCTTTTTCACCTAAAAAGCCCCTGCAAGCCTGTCCAAACCCAGGTTTTGTAACTTATCTGTATTAAGTATTTTGTGACTTATCTGTAAATAAAATTAATTTATTTCCTCGCACAAGTAGACATCCTTTGAATAGCATTTACCTCTTTAGTCAAAGGTCACACACACCTGGAGCAAAAGTGGTCAAAATCCTTGGGGAAATCAATAGCCCTTTAGCAGAGACAGTTTCTTCACTCATCCTGGAAACTCACTTTAAGAGAGCTGGAAAGCAATTTACTCAACATGTAAAGGAGAATGTATGATTAAGTGACATTTGGAAGAGAGTACATACTCCAAACATTGGTTTAAAACCCCCAAATGAGGGGACACAACATATGTGTGTTTTTCAAATCTTGATCAAGAAGTCCTCCCTATTAACTGGAAAGCCACTGCTGCAGAACAGTACATATTTACAGTTTCACAAACATTTGGACAAAATATTTACATACCTGTTAGAACTAAAAATTATTTACCTTAAGCATGAACTTCCTTGATTAGATTCAGCTTCTGTAATTACACAGAACCCACCACTTGGAGCGATGCTAGGTAGGTGCTTTTAATTGCAGTTACAATGCTGACAAGGTACACACACCTCAGCCCAACAGCATTATTCACTATCAGCCCATGCAGGCTGTAACTCTTCTCATATGATTTCATTACCAGAGACACAGCTGCCATTTAACATTTAAAAAAAAAAAAAAAAAAAGATAAAAATGAAGGCAAGCAACCAACATCATTCCTGTTCTTCAACTGCCTTCAAGCACTAAGTATAAAATATACTTCTAAGTAAAAGGAAAGTATCTTTAGGTAAAAGTGTTACTTTTCATATATTCTTAGTGGAGAATATGTAATAAATGATTAGTTGACAAGTGGGACATAAACTTTACCAAAACAATGACACATGGATCCTGAAGAAAGACAAGCTAATCACGTTTGTATTTCTTACAAATTGCCTTTGTTTTTAGCATTAATCCTATATAAGAAAAAAAAGTGTTCTAAAGATACAAATTTTAACTACTGCTGTAGAGCTTCACCAAAGATAATCCTATGATACATCTTTCCTTTCACTGAACTGCAGAAGTGAGTGATGTACATAGATCTTTCACAGTGAATTCAGAACAAAACTGCGCCACTTTCACTTCTACATTACTGTAACCAACCTAGTCTGTTAATATTTCTCAGTAATAATGCCACATAGGGTTCTTCAAAAGAGAAACATCAATAACAGGGTTTACACTTCTAGAATCAATGACATGTATGTATATATAAACCAGGCATGTACTCACATGAGCTGTGCTACAAAATGCATTATATAAATCACGGTACTAAGTACTGCATCAGAAACAATTCAAGAGAGCTACACTCGGACACAAAAGTAACCTTTAAGGAGTTAAAATGTCCTCAACTACAAGTCAAGTTGAAACTTATTTAATTAGGTTCTGTATTTGAAAAAAAAAATGAAATAAATTATTTCATTAACTAAACCAAACTCCCTTAAAGGCAACAATATGTTCCCTCTCTGTCAGGACAGAGCGCAATGAAATCTTTATTTTAATTGGGGTTAGCTAAGGGGCCATTTGGCTTCAGATGCTTTGTTTATCAGCCCCAAGCTTTACAGCTTAGCCAGTATTTGAAATATTTTATTATGGAATGATTTCATTAAAAAAGAAAAAAATTAAAAATACACTCCTCCAAGTAGTTTTACATAGAGATAATTATAAATGCATTTGGAAATTCAAAGTCCAAGTCAAAGGTATCTCAAAAGAAAACACTGATTTCCTTTTGCATTACTGTGATATGTCTTCTTTATAACTGCCCTGGTCTAATGGTTTCTGCATCATGCCCTTCCCTAAGCAACCCAGCAAAGACGCAACTGGAGAACAATGGATCTCTCCATGGTGATGGCTATGGTGAAGCAACCAAACACACCTCATTTTTGCATTTGTCACAGCCATACCTCCTTTTTGCGGACAGCATTTTGCAACCCTTCACACACTGTGTGGATTTCAATTTCACAACTAACTGGTACTGCAGGAAACAAGGAACACTCTCTACAATGTGTCAGATCTCAGAGACAAACCTTTCATAAGAATAAAAATCATGCTTTATATAAAACTCATACAAGGGCACAGTTTACTTTCAATTTTTTTCTCAATGGTTTTTAACTTCCATATGAAAACCTTGGTGTCTTAGACCTGAAAACTTTGAGGTTAATCTGTTCATTTTTAAAACAAAGAAAACAAATTCTTATTCAGTAGATGACACCTTTTTCCTGTAATAAATTAATTTACAAGTATCAGACATCTTTAGTAATACAGTTACGGACAGTATCATGTAAAACAGCTGTCCCAGGAACGAAGAGTAAAAAGGAACTCTACAATAATGCAGCTCCAGATCACGTCAAACTGCAGCTACAATTAATGAAATAATCCAGAATAGTTTTGTGGTTTATTGTGAGGATCAGGCTTAGAAAAGATTTTGGATTTGCTACTTATTAAATCTGCAAGCCTTAGGAGTATTCCTAAAGCTAAAATAAAATAAAGGGGGGGGAAAAGGCAAACACAATTTCCACAAAAGAAGTACAATATTATGATATTTTCACATTCCTTCCTCCTGTGGTATAACTGAACTTGATCTATCAGAAACTTCAGGCTATTTTAAAATTATAAAAACTAGGACAAGTAATTTCTAATTGTCCTCCTGGGGATACCGGTGTTGTGTCACTAACAGTTTTAAATACATCACATAATATAGTACATGCCATACCATATTTAAGTGACAAAAACTATGCCACAACTATTTTATTAAGTCCAGTTCAAGAATTTGGTTTCATTGCTCAATTTTTTTTTTTAGAAATAAAAGTATTGCTGCTGAAACTGAAAGAAGCTTAATTCAAACACAAGATTGAGAGATTGAGTTCTGCGCTTCATATTTATGCTACCTTAAATAAAATAGTTGGGAGATCACAGTTTTCTTTACAATCTTTATGCATTTTATGTCCTCATCATCTAACAAAGTAAAAGAATTTAAATTGACATCAGTATGTATACTTTTCTCTAACCACACAAACTAATTGTATATCTCTAGAAGAGAAAAATGTTTATTAAAAAAATGATAATCTAGTGAATATACCAACTATTGAGTTCAAAGCAAAGACACCACATGTGTCTAAATAAATATCAAGGAAGTGTCAGAGGTAAATGAGGAGAGACCAGGTGAAGTGTGTGTGATGTGTTAATTGTATTAAAAAAAATAATAGAGCAAGACAGAGAAGCTGAACTTCCAATTATCATAATGGTATCTACTTCACAACACATTTTCAAACTTGAAAGAGACATTTTAAACCATAGGAATTCTGAGCAGAATACCTCCAGCTGTGTTCTGCATAAATCTTGCACGCTGTACATACACAGTTTATTTAAATACCAAGTACAGTTATGACTTACAAAATGCATATTTCAGTCACGATACAATACCTGTCATTGCCAAAAGCTGCTACTCATTGAATGAAAGGAACAGACAACAATGAATTAAATTAGAAAAAGATAAGAAAAGACAGAATCTTTTCATTTGATGTCTTACTACACAGCAGTAGTATGTGTTTTAAAGAACAATACCTTTCTCCACACACTGCAGTTAACATTTTTGTCCCCCCCCAAAAGAGAAGAAAGAAGAAAAAGGTGTCTTCAACATCAAATTACTTTTTGCTTATATAGCACTGTGGTCATGAGCCAGAATTTACCTTTCACTGATGTACCACCCATACCAAAGATGCCCAATTGTCTGATGATATGCAAGAACCAAGCCAGAAAACGGGCTTTGTCCTCTTCTATACTTTCTCTTTCCAGAAGCCTTAAGCAAGTAACCAGTACAACATGAATCCCCCCACCCCTCCCCAGGGCTGAAAGATTGAGATGACAGCAAGCACACTACTGAACCTGCATTTACATGTGACTGTGCTGAGCCCCAGGGCAGCAGCAGAATATCTCAATGTGATTCTGAAGCAAAGTACAACTCTGGATGAGAGCAGGTCTCCTATGCTGTCTGCCATGGAAAGCAATCACACTGAACTGTCAATTATGTCACGCATACAAATGTCTCATTCTGTCTTTACTCCCGTAGCATTTTAGGCTTTCATTGTATGAGCTCTATCACCTAGCTATGCAAATTGTTACAAATAATTTTGATTTACTGTCTTTCACTTTACTCCTGTTGTACTGTAAGAGTACAAAAGGTATGCTCCAATACTTATACAACCTCTAATGTGCATTGTAGAAGACAAGAGTGCATGGCACTATTAATTTGTTCCTAATATGATTAAAAATTCTAATTTTTAACATTATTTCATCAAGTTTGCCTGCTGCTGCATGTTAATCTACAAATCCAAAGACCAAAAATCTCTCATAGTACCTTCTTTCAGGGGAAGTAGTATTTTCTGTTCCATTGTACAGCTGCTGATACAGGTGAGAATGTAAACCTCACTCTTTTCCATCTTGTCATGAACTGTCTTTTTTGGTGTGGGTTTTTTTAGTGTGGGCTGGTTTTTTAGTTTGTTTTGGGGTTTGGTTTTTTTGGGGTTTTTTTGATGGGTCGTTTGTTGTTTTGCTTTTTTGATTTTTTTTGTTCCCTAACACCAAATGCAACTTGCTCATAGCTCATTTACAAAACACACAGTCACTGTGTGCCTTACACAGAAGCTGAATTGAATGGTCATGTTATTTTATGCTTGGTGTTTGTTTACTTGCTTCATTGTTCTACTCTAAGTCCCCTGCGCTTTATTAGTTCAGGAAATATCTTCAACTTTTCCTGCATGGTGGCATTTGCACACTGCTTCATTGCTTGCTGAGGCTGTCCACTCTCAATTATAAGACAAGTATCAGGAGAAAATACAGCAAAAATACAGGCAAAAGTCAGTCCAAAACACAAAAAAGCTTGAGACAAATTGAGAAGAAACAAAACCAAGTGTATAAAATAGCACAAAACCCAGAGAATCAGGTGTGAAAGGCACAGACGAATAATTTATCAACTGAATGTACAAATCCTTCCACAGTAAAGCTGAAGTATCACAGAGCTGCTCCTCACTGTCCAGCCTTCCCCAGTAATAGGAAGATTTAGAGGCTTTTGAACAAAGCTACTTTTATTTCTGCAGCACCAACACAGAGGACAGAGACTCACCCTATCCAGCCTGGTGGCTGAACATGTAATTTCTATAGAGTCTGTGAACATATTTATACAATCAAACACAAGATACTTCTCTTCACTTTGCTCACAAGTTGCAATAAACTACGACATCACAAAAACTTAAATGTCAGCCTGAAACAGATAAACGTTAATAATTTCAAAGCAGTCCTGTGAACATCAGCATTCTGAAAACCACCCTCAAAGGAACTTTGTGTTTCATCTACTACCGCTGCTAGTGCATTACAAGATGCAGAGCACACGATCCCTTGCTTGGGGCTATGTTCCTAGACTGAAATACAAAACTGTTCCCATGTTGGTTTGGGGGGCGGGAGGGGTTGGCAGAGGGCTGTCTGGTTGGTTTTGGGTTTTGTGGTTGCATGTTTTTTTTACTGTAACCCATAAGATGGACAGGAAAGTTTGACTGCATCTCTTCCAGCAGAAAAGCCACATTCAGCAGGGCCCATGCTAACTTTGTCGAACACTATTTTTTTTGCTACCATTCCTTCAGAATCTTAGTTTCCATACAGAATTATACAACACAATATCTTATAACAGTTTGGAAAATACAAAACAATTCTATTTACTACATAACAGTCTGCTATAAGAGATTAAAGAGAATGTCTTTTCAGTTTCATTAACATATGTATATCTCAACAGACTTAGCTGTAGAATATTAAATGCATTTTGTGGAACAGTACACGCTTGTTAGAAAAATCTATTTTTAAGGTTTAAAACAGCAAAAAATGAAAGTTGTCTATAGCAACAGTAATGCTCAGAGACAAAACACAGCAAGAGGTTTGAAATGAAAACAAAAACTACACAGAAAATAAACAAACAAAATTGTCTTTCCCCAATAAATCTTTTTCAGTCAGTGATTCCCAATTCTGGCTAGTGCCTTTTAAAACACTTCCCATAAATGGCAAAGTGTTTCCATAAATGGCAAGTGTTACAGGCAGCTTCTAAGTGAGACTGTTGAAAACTGGGGTCCTCAAAATCACAGAATTAACCAGGTTGGAAAAGATCATCAAGTCTAACCTATTACCTAATGCCATCTAATCAACTAAACCATGGCACTAAGCACAACATCCACAGAATTTTCATACTAGGAATAAAAAGTAAATTCCACAATATACAGAAACGGAATTTATCTCCATTTTATCATACAAACATCAGGCTGTACACACTGCCATTGTCAATGCCACTGTCATTGCCTACCTTTGAGTTAACAATCACCATCGTTTTTGCACTGCTAGATAGTCTATACAGGTACATATTTGAGAGTCAACAGCACTAGAACAGGAAAAAAGCCAAGATGGGTGGGAGAAAATTCCTATTAAATATCCATCAGCACTAACTTTAATAGGAGCACCACAAAACTGCAAGAACAACAAAAAGCTTTATTTTATAGGCTTCTGGTCACTGTTTCTCCTACAGTTTCGGTTTGTTTTTACTTTTAACAAATCTGTCTATATGGAATAGAAACATTAGTGATTCTTCTTCAGTTTTATACAGATGGTCAAACACTCCTGAAACCCTGACCAATAGTGTCAGCTCTGGTGAAAAAAGAAGAATCTATTCTGTACATAATATATACCTTTAAAATATACATGCAGGAAAAATCCCCACAAAACTATGCAAAAGATGGCTATGCAGAGAAAGTAACTGGGATATAGCAATTACTGGGTGTTGGAAACAACTATTTACTCTTCCACTGCATAACTTAAAAAAACCCCAACAACTCACCATGGCAACAATCATACTTCATATTAGATAAAGCATTGAATGCTACAAAGCCTTTTCAAAATGAATTATGCACCACTATGTAACATGCACTTTTTTATGTTACTGCACACATATTCCAATAAAATTTCCTTTTTGGACTCATTTTGCATTTGCTTTTTCACTCTGCATCACACATCATCTACTTTTCCAACTTCTGCCTCACTTGCATCTTATGGATCTGAAATTGTTGAAAGGATTTTTATCGTTAGTCTGGGCAAAAGATTAAAATTAAATAATTAACAGAGTGGCCTTATGCCATGTCATCAGGCTGCTGCTTTAATGTCTTCCTGAGAAATGTCTTACAGTTTGTGTTACTGGTACCATGATATTACTTACAAATCTGTGAAGCAAGAAATACCTAGTGATGTAAAACCCTAAAACAGATAAGTAAACTGTCATCTTAAAACACTTTGAAACCGTAACTGTTGGAGGGTATCTAAATATCTATGGGCCTAATATCAACTTTCCCTTCCTTGGCTGTGAATTTAAATGGAAGTAGAGAGTAACAGCTTGCTTGTAAAGCAGACAGCTCTTGGCTCAGCAAATATACAATACCAGAGTAACATCAATACTGTAGTTCATTACAGTCAGCTACAGTACCCTAGAAAATAGAACCCATTCAGAGCTCATATAAGGATCATCTCTACCAAGATTGATGAGATCTTAAACATAATATCCTGGGATAGTAGGAGATTGCAACTCTGCAAGTGGATTTGTGAAAAAAAAAAATTTACTTCTGTGGAAGTAAGATAGCAGTTCAGTGGCTGTCTCAGTGTATTCATACCAAGAATAGTAACAGCTGTTAGATTCTCTAGTTAGAGATTACAACAAATATAGGAAATTACAACATTAAACTTTAATAGATGTTCATCAAGCTGTGTCCTGTCCAGAATGCAGCTACATGTCTTTTAAAAATGCCTTTTAAAAGCTAAGCTGCACCTTACTTCCTAAAAAAAGAATTGAGGAACTTCTATGTTTAATTTGAAAGTGACCCCATGTTCTAAGGTTAAAATTCAGGCTCAGTTTACTAATAAACATGGAAGTTTTCTAGAGTTCACTTGTGCAGTATCTCAGCAGCAGCAGAGCACGATCTCATGTATGAAAGTGCTAACACAGAAGTTGGAATGGTGAGGAAGGAATTCATAACAGGGATGGAAATAAAACTAACACCTACTAATAACATACAAGGCAACTACACACCTGAAGTATGTTGCACTGCAAGGCCTTTACATCAATACAATGCTGGAAAAGCAAACTGAAGAGCATTCTCATGCTTTCTTCTTACAGACTGGCACTGACCTGATGTCAGGAGTATCAGTTAGTCTGTGTCACCTGTGGACACCAAAGAATTCGATGGCCAGCTCACCCCAGAAGTGAGTGCCCTGGTCAAACCCAGTGTCTCCAGTAGGCATGGATACACTGCAGCATAGACACTTACATGAGTGCTGTCTTTATTAGAATGGAGAACAAGGGGATAAAACAATTCTCCAGAAACGATGTTACATTTCCTCATGAAGGCAAGAAAGTTATTTTCTCTTGAAAAATGCAAAAAAAAAAAAAAGTTGGAAATGCAACAAAGGAGACACTCTTTATTAACTATGCACTCTTTATGGAAGTACAAAGTCCTACACTTTCCCTATATGTCCCTATACTGTTCCAGAACTATGACAAAACCACAAACTGAAAAGGTTTACTCCATTATTTCCATTAGGTTGAATTGAATGTTATGTCAAAAAACAGAAGCCAACATTTTATCTCCTCCCATTTATGTTTTTTTTTTTTTTACCACCACTGCTCAAATTGCATCATATCAAAGGAAAATCTGTTCCAAAATTACAGTTATGAAAAAAATGGACGCATATTGTCTTCTCTATTTAGAGTCCAAATATAAGTGATCAGGCTTTGAGAGGACAACAGAACAAAGGCAGCAATGTATACATAAAAACATACATACATACATCCACTGCAGTTCAGCTAAAGCAGTTTGAAAGCTGGAATATCCAGTACATATATGGGGTTCAATAAGTAGTTTCATATCAAGATTAAAATCTATTTTGCAATGTCTTGAATACATTGTTGTCCACTTCATAAATTAGCAAGTTACTTAATCAGCAAAATCATAGAATCATAGAATGGTTTAGGTTGGAAGGGACCCCAAGGATCATCCAGCTCCAACCCCCTGCCATAGGCAGGGACACCTCCCACTAGAGGTGGAATATATATTTTCATATAGAAAGTGTGGAAGCAGAAAAGAACCATTGACTCTGCCTCCAAGATTTTCTGTTTATTCTTAAGATGCTGCACCTAAAGAGTATTTAGGTTAAATTTAAACCAAATCAATTCATAACAATTAAAGTTAAATCACAATTTATCCAGTTACACAATTATAATGACTGCTCAGGCTAATAAACCTGGATAAGACTAGAAAACTAACCATGAAGACATAAAAGACATTAAAAGATAAATCTCTTTAATAGATCATCAACTATCAACAATTCTGAAGACACTGAAGCTAGTAATGATAACTATTTATGATCCCAGTTCAATCTAGAAGACATAACTTGTGTCAGATTGATAATAGTACATAATACAACAGTTCAATAATCTCACCAACCACTATCACAATCACTACAGGACCAGTAGATACTTAGGATGGTTATGTTTCATTATTAGCATCTTAAAGCTTCAGCAACCTCTCAATCCCTATTCCATGTTTTAAATGTAACTGAAAACCATCGGATGGTTTAAACTCCAACACCACATCTCAGCTTGAAGCAGAAGTAGACAGTTTACTCACAATCCAGAACAACGCTATTCGCAAAAATGGAAAGTTTCTGGCTGTGCCTTTCCAGGACTGAAAGCAAATCTTCAATTAAAGAAAAAAAAGTAAATCCCTCAAATTCTTAATCAATAATTACATGCTAAAAATAAAGTCATATTGATTTCAAAATGTCTTTACAAACAATTTCATTACACTTTTCTCACTATCACAGCTCTGCTCCCTATGTCTCTTCCCTTCTATTATTTTGACTTACTTTGTTCAAAAAACATGCAAAATGTGATACAAGTAACCAGTGACATCCCTTAGCACTGGACAGAGATCTCAGAACTGTGATTACATCATTCCAGTTAATTCACAGAGAGAAGGGCTTCCCCATGAGAGCAAAGCAATGCCAGGTTCTCTGGGACAGACCTCAGGAAGCGAGTACGAGCCAAATAATTAAGATTACAGTTTTTACTACAAGCAATGTAGTTGTGTTTGGGCCATGGTAAAATTATCCCTTCTTAATCACCCATGCAAAAAGTAGCAGCGGTGCAAAGAAAAGCACAGATATTTTCACCTTACAGTGTATTTCATAGAACTGTTATGGCTGGAAAAGACCTTCAAGACCATCGAGCCCAGCACTGCCAAGTCACCACTAAACAATGGCTCTACGTCCCACATCCACACATCTTTTAAATTCCTCCAGGGATAAGTTTATAGGAATGAAATACAGACAAAAGGAACCAAGTTGTGGAAATAGAAATATCTCTTCAGAACATACAGATTTTGAAGCAAAGTGCAAGTAAACAAGCTTTCCCAATCTGTCTAGCTGGAAAACGTGGCATTAATCCCACACAATTCCTTTTGAAAATTCACTGGAGTGACCACGTATCCAGAGAACAGATAGAAAACCTGTCAGTTGAGAAGACTCTGTCAAACTTGGAGTTTGCTGTTGAACCACTATATACCTCAGCTAGCTGTACTATCATCCCAAACCTGAACCACGTATATTGTATTGGATGATACCCCACAGGCCACTGCTTCTGGTCAGGCTGGACTGTGAGCTCACCGTTACTCACAGGTGTTTGCTTCTTAGCAAAGATTGAGACTGTGAAAGAAAAGCCTTCACATGTTGTCTGTACCCACTAGGTGTCAGCAGAAGAAAGTGCAGAGCCAACATCTGTGATGCAGGAAACCAGAGCCTCATTTTCCCTGTTACCAATATACGCACAACTATTGATCAAGTACTACAAACCTCCTTTACACACATAGTAATTACACAGCTATTTCAGTTAAAGATAACCCACTTCTGTCAGTATTTAGAAGATGAAAAAAAAATTCCCTCTGCAAATGGCCAAAAAAAGGGAGGAAAATGCAGGACTTAAAAACCCAAACACATTCATGTGAGCAAACTGTTCATGTTGTGTCCCTTAGAAACTTAACTGATGTTCCTAAAGGTACAGCCAAGTAGCACACTGCTTCTCATGTGCTTTACTGTGCTGAACAGCCACAGAGCTCTGTGGAGATCAGGCACATCACATGTAACATATTCCTCCATACTTCAAATCTGGCCTAACACAACTACAGAAAACATGCACACAAGACAAGGAAACGTGACTGGACCACTTTGTTACATAACTCTTTTGATTACACTTGCAGACTGTTTTATCTGGATATGTTTTCACATGCAAAAGTTCTATGAAAGTTCAAGGCAACAGTAACATATATTGTTGGTGTACTAGCTTGTACATAAATTATGCAACTTAGTATCTGTGAAAGAAAATCTTCTGAACAGAAAAACAGCACTTACTATGCTTAAGTATAGTGTGAGGTTAAAGTCTGTTCTGTGACATATTCTGGGCCTACACAGAATAATGAAAAATAGCTTCACACCACATATCTTGAGAAGTCAACTTATACCAGATGAGATGGTCTGCAAAAATTAAAATTGTCTAATGAGACAAAAACTATGAAAGGAGAAAAAGTTGCTGCTTCTTTCAATTTAATACCGAAACACATAATCAGAAGGCCCTGAAATTTTTCACTTCCTGCTTACTAAAACTGGATTTTACAAAATATGTATGCAAGTATGTTTATAAGTTGCATTTCTTAGAATGACAAATAATCCAAACAATTTCTACTACTTCCTCAAGTTAGCTGTCCCTCAATGCTGCACACTCTAAGGGTGTGCCATTGTCAACTGATTTCAAATATTCATCTTTAACATTCAGCCTTCAAAATACCAGATGGTATTTCCAGAAAGGCAATTTAAATTTTTATTTTTCATCATAAATCCCTTAACTAGTTAATCTCACACACACATCCAGGCAAAGCATACACCAATATTCCCAGAGTTGCCTGGCAACTACTGGGAGGAGCATCAGAGAACAAGGAAGCCTGCACAGATGAAGGGAAGCCAGTGTCTCCCCGACATGGATAAAGGCTTACAGTCAAAGTGCCTTGCTGGTTTCATCTGGGCTATTTATATCGACAACATTTTAAATACTTCCCATTATTCCACCTTAGATGCTTTACAAGCTTGACACTGACACTCAGACATACCCGAGTCAATACAATTTAGTTTTTACACATACATGACACACAGATTCCTCCAGTAAGGCCTCATGCTGACTTCGAAAGTCACTTATGAACCCGAATATAGATTGTTGGAATGATGTTTATTTGATAGTGATAACTAGATAGTTTAAAATTCAGATTGAGCTATTTTTTCCTTTTGGTTTTAAAAATAATGAGTAAGACAAACTATAGTTCTGAAAAGACTTTAGTTACTGAAACATCCTCAGCCTCAAGAAATACAATGCCTGTAGTCCAGCTTCTGCTCTTTTCCTTTAACATGATGATTACAATTAGATTTATTACTTGTCTGCATGTCAGATCTCTTCATCAGTCTTCACAAGCAGAAGACAAAGTACAGCACTTCTTCTTAACTAGCAGGCTTTCATTCTCACTCCAGTCATTTAGCCTCCCCACTTACCCTCAGAACTCATCCTAACACCTCCCAGTGGTACTCTAGCTCACCAGTTCTTTGTTCTGCCTCCCAGTGCTTGCAGATCAAGGAAGATCAGATCTTGCTAAGTAGCAATAAGTCTAAACAAAGTTCAGATGAGCCCATGAACACCACACTGAGATTTATCATTGCATTTGATTTGCCTATGTCTTAGTTTTCACCGTTTCAGAAACAAGGAATAAAGAATATTTTGGAAATAGTCTGTGGCTCACTCTGCAGTTAGCACTTTTTATCCCTCATATTTCTGGGGTGTATCTCATGAATTATACCTGAATGTTCCTCATACCATTTAACTTGTCTCTGTCTATCTTCAAAACGTACACACTTTAAAGGGAACCCCCTAAGTATATGGTAGCAGAACCAGAGTGTCACAAAACATGTGGAAAGATGTTAATTTGGCTGGACTGATTTGTACTGAAGTCCATGAAGCTACTTGCAGTAATCCAGGAACAGATGCCTCAGTAGAACCAATAAAACCCAAGATCAAGTACAGAAAAATCCTCCCCCACTTGTGCTCCAAACCACAGGCAAGAGATTGAATTTCCCCAACAGAACATTATTGTCAATAGCTACAACTCCACGTATTCTTCCTTTTTTTCTCTAAAAGCACGATTACTAACTATATTCTTAAATGCCATGATCCCAGAAATCTGCACAGGTATATGTTGTGTAAAAAGTGTATTTTCTACTAACTTTAAAAATAATACCATGAATATCCAGGTTTTGCAGCGAGAGAAAATGACCAATTATGCACTAGCCTCCTGTGATCAGAATTCCTACATTTTTATCATCTCTCCGCTAACTTAGGTGTCTTCAAAATCAAGCAACACCCATACCTTTCACCTGTGTGACTGATCATGCTTGCATTTCTTGCATTGCCTTACACCCCTTGCTTTCTCAGAGACTGGAACAGGTTTTAGTACTAGTCAGTCAAAGAGCCCCAATGCTGACTTTAGTAAAAGCAGGTTATACTACACTCTGAATTCCTGTCAGTTGTTTTTCCCCAGCACAGCTGCATATTTACATCTTATGCCTATTAATTTCCTACTTACAGGTTCAATTTTTAGGGCATTTCGGTAGCTCCCAAAAAAAGATGCTTGTGCTTTTAAAAATGCTCTTGCCACACCATCTCCAGTGGTTGTAGAGACTTTCTTCAATCTATTCTTCAGTGCAGAAACCTGAAATCACACAACAGGTCTATATCACTCTCATATCACAAACAAGCTTAACACACTAGGGCACAGCTAGATGAAAAATGTGCTAACCACAGCAGCAGTTATGACAAAAAATGACATTGTGAATTCAGAGTGGAATTTTTCAGTTCTAAAAGCACTTTTCAAGCTGTTTTGCTTCTTGAAGCTATGATTGGATTCTAGTCAGAAACCAACAAGAAAATAAAAGCTTCATTTCAACCTGCTCTCCTACTTAAAATCCGCTGTGAACATGCGGTTGAGTACTCTCTTGAAGGTAGTCCATGAAGTTCTGTGTCATTCTTGATTAGAACCCATGAAAGTATTTCAGCTAAAATTAATTCACATGTCAGACTAATAGAGACACTGTTCTGCATAACCAGGCCAACCATCACCACCACAGCTAAGAACAGATTCTGTGGGTCTGAAATATTTGTTTGCCACAAACACAAGTTGTTTTTTTTCTTTTAAGGCTGTATTGCCTTGTAGTTCAGTGACTTAATGGAAAATAACGAACTGAGAGTTTTATTTCTGCATGTGGTGGGTTCCTTTGGCCAGCTCCCAGACACCCACCCAGCCACTCTCTCGCTCCCCCTCCTCAGCAGGGCTCAGGCAGAAAACACGAAGAAAAAGCTCGTGGGCCGAGACAAGAGACAGGGACATCACTTACCAATTAGCATCATGGGCAAACCAGACTCCACTTAGAAAAAAGCCTTTAATTCATTGCCAATTAAGATAGAAAAACAAAGAAACTAGAACGCCTTCTCTCACGTACCTTTCTCCACTCCCAACCTTTCCACCTCAGTGAGGGTGCCGCAGTCAGTCCCAGCAGCTGCTCTCTGCTCCTCGTTCTTCCTCACACCTTACTCCCTTCCTCCTCATACCTCACGCCTTTCCTCCTCACACCTCACTCCTTTCCTCCTCACACCTTACTCCCTCCTTGCTCTCACTGTGGCACTTTGCCCTGTGTCTCACGCACTCTCTGAGCAGCAGAGCCAGCTTTGTGAAGGTCTGCCACAGAGCTGGCTGGAACCGGCTGATGCCGGCTACATCCTGCTCCAACCGCCCAGGCCAGGGCTGTCCCTGCAGAGGCCCTGCTGCCTCCCTGCCAACATCACAGCCACCCAATGCAATCCAGAACACAAAACCTGCACTTTGACAAAGTCTCAAGCTAATAAGGACATTCTGTCTACGGAAGTTGTTTTTCCTCCTGTTTCTCAGGAGATCTAACCCCCTTGTGAACTGGATGGCTCTTCCCTTAACCCCCACTGCCCTCTCCCCTCCCCTGCCGGGTGTTGGATTACCTCAGGATTCACTTGGGGCACACAGAGCCCTGATGCCTTGCTGCCATTTACACGCATAGAGCCATCACAGCAAACACCAACTGAACACATCCCTATGCAGGCAGAGCTGAAGCTACCACAGCCCACGTTATCTGAATAATCTTTGTTTTCCACGTACACCAACAGCCAAAGTTTTAGAGCATTATCCATTACTGTTTGCTGTGCTTGAGAATTTCTCATACAAGCAGGAAGGTTGTGACTTGGTTTGACGTCTCTTTTCTAGTGCTCAGAGCTCAGTAACTACTGAAGTAAGGCTGTGTATCTATATATTATTGTTAGTGACAGCATTTCTCTTTCCCAAACACGAGCCGGGAAAGGAGATAAAAAACCTTTCAAAGATTAACATCACACTTGCTGTGCCTGTGCTGCAACAGTTATAGGTTACGTTAAATCATTAACAAATAGTTATGTCAGTAGCAATTTTTTGGTGTAGCAGACAAAACCAGGACGAGCTGAGTTTTTGAGACAGTTCACAACAACACACAGCAATACAAAAACCAACAACCTGGGCACCAAATCTTGAAAGAAATTCAACCAGCACTTGTAGAGGCTGTGATCATGTCATGTGCAAAACCCAGGTTTGATGAGAAGCTGTACGCAGAAGACAGGAAAGAGCCACAATTTTGGAAGGAAAGCAGAAGGCCAGGAAATCCCCAGTCATCTTGATTTGCAAAAGGACATGAATGACTCCATAAGGATTCATATTAAGAAATTAACAGAAATAATTCTATCAATAACTAGCAAATCTTCCCTTTTCAAATGCCACTCTGAAAAGGTCCACCTGAGTAGCTCTACATACTTCACACTGTGCAAGAAACATTGTAGGAATAGCATTTACAGAGCAAGCAGATTCTGTTGTAGCAAACACAACTGTTTGCTGAGAGTATCCATAACACTTCATAAAATATAAAACTGATAGTTCAATGTTCAAATGAACTTTCAAGACCTTTCCCTCATCCTCTGGCTCATAACAAAAGCTTATTCTGGCCTCATCCAAACCTCCAAAATCCTATCAGATGAGATGACTTTTTCTGCCTCAGCGTTTTGCTATGAGCTTGCTTCAGTAGTAAGTGTCAGGCTGATTTCACTAAACAACAGCTCCTGAGTGCTTCAGGTTTATCCCTCCCATAAGCACATCCGTCATTTCCTTCTTCAGCAGGAAAATGACTCTTCATCTTGCTCTTTGGGCATTAAATACATAATCCTTACTGTGCACTACTTGTTTGTCCTTTAAAACTTATATTTGCACTTGTGTTCACCAAAACTGCTGCAAATCTTCTGCAGATTCCGTTGTAGAAGGAATTTCATTACAATTTTAAAGTAAAACAGGAATAATGAGTGTCCAGCATTGTCTCTAAATCTGAACGCTGTGTCTTATACCAATGATCCATGCACTAATGAGCCCATAAGCACCGATTAACATAATACATGATAACAGATTTAGCCTATCATGCCCAAAAAATAAGCTTGCTCGTATTCACTGACAAAATGTCTTTCAAGGAGCTTTGCTATTCTCAAAATACAAAAGATCAATCAGATTTCCAAGTCCAGAGAGCACATTTCACCATGTTTCAAGGGTTTGATGTTGTAGGGATGACGTGTGTATTTATTTCCTGTATAAACTTACATAAACCATTTAAAGGTAGTTCTTAAAAGTGCAATAAATGTCCACAGCACTGAGTAACTTCCCAATCCATCTCTAACATTTTCTTAAGTGGTTTGCTTTAAATGTTCACATGAAGAACTTGCCACGTATACAGAAGGAAAAGGCTCTATGCTTTCTTTTACAGCAAACTAAAAGTTCAGAAGGCTCGGCGCAGACTTTCTGGGCTTCAGCTACCTTGTTTGTAGAGAAAGAGAATACTGATAGGTAGTTTGCTAGTTCTTTAGGCTTTCAAATAATTCACTCTTCAAAGCCTAAATCAAATACTGGAGGATGTCTGTTGTACACATGTACATTTTTATTCTTTCACTGAGTAATATACCAATAGAGGTGTCAGGTTTTTAAAGGAAATGTTAACAACAAAATATTTAAAGAAACTAACAAGTGAGAAAAAAAGAATTCCTGTTTACTCTGGAATAAATTAGTACATAAGATAAGTAGAATTATGATTGTTTCCTGCCTAAAGAGGCAGTAATACTTAAAAAAAGGCAAAAACCAAAACACTGTGACCACTCAATACAAAGATTATTTCTAGCCAAACAGACACATATACATGCAGTCTACCCTGAGAGTGTTTTTAAAGAAGATTTTTATACTTCTGGCAGTTCAGGTTTAAAGGTCAAATTTAAACTATCACCATGTTTCAAAATGCAATCTGTGCAATGCAGCATAATGAAATGGTTCAGTAAAGGTGCTAGTGGAAATTCTTTTAATTAGGTCCAAGGCTTTTCAGTTGTCAACATGAATGAAGCAAGAAACATTCTATTGCAAACACAGTGTAAGAAATAAAAAAAAGGAATCACCTTTAAGAAAATGTTTCTGCTATAGAGTTGTAGTTTAGTACTTCTTGCTGTCCTGAAAGCAGTAAATTTCCCCACTAAGTGAAAAACAGTAACACAGACTTCCTACTCATGGTAACTTGTTAATGAATGGACAGCAGTAGCATACACAACAAAATTACTGACAGCCTGAGATATTCATAGGCTAGTGCAAATTTACAATACTCTCACAGCCATCAGATATGCAAGATCTCCTTGGCGCAGTACACTGCATTGCATCAGGGCTTCATTTAATAAAAACTACAAGTTGACAGAGTGAGCTTATGCTTTATTCCTTGTAATATGAAGCTCTGACTACAACTAAGACTAGAAGATGACACTTATTTGGAAATACATGAAAAATCCATAAGGGTTGCATGAAAAAAAAATTACTACCCCCTCTTTGCTATTCCTTGCAACACAGACGGTGGTGTAGGAGACTTGTCAGCAGCAGATGCACTTATTGTAATCACAGTCCTTAATAAATCTCTTTTTTTAATATTGACTATTTTAAAAAGGAAAGTTACTTCCCAGGGTGTTCTCACGCTGCCAGATTTTCAGCAACATATCGGAAGCAGAAGGTGAAGGAGGGATGGTTTTTCACATTTCAAATCATTAATCAGAAACGCAGTAGTACACACCTTGATTTTCTGCGACCTGACCTGACCAGTTCAGGATGTCTGATTGCAGCAGGTACTCCTAAGGTAAACTGGGGCAAAGAACTGACTTACACTGATTCTGATGGAGCTGTCTTAATGCTACCCAGCTCCTCTGACACAAGTGTTAACTGGAAAAAACATTTTGCTGTGGTCTGTGTACATTTGGATCCTGGGAGTCAAAGATTCAAAACTAGTCCATTCTAGATTCAAAGGAATAAAGTTTCAATAGCAACATCACTATCATGAAATTCAAGCACAACTCACAAGCTGGAGCTCTAAAACAATCACAGGACTTCATTTAGTTGACTAAAAATATGTTCAAGGATCGGGGGAAAACAGCTTTAAAAAATTTCCACCAGATTAATTACCTGACAGTGAATGAATCACACAGAAGATGCTCTTCCTCACTGTTGAATATAGGTTTAATTTAGCAAAGTTTTGTGTCTATGCAGCAGTGCATGAATTGCTCTGTTCACTCTGAAGTAGCAAACCTGGCAGAATAGTTTGACATAACACCCATTTATGATCGTGAAACTGTTGAAGACATTTTCAGTTTCTCAGATCATAAATGCATATATTTAGACTGAGAACAGTGGGGAGACACACTCCCAGAATCTCCCCATCCTCCCAGGGAAGTAAAAGGGAAAAAAAAGAAAAGAAAAGAAAAAAAGTATAATAGATTGGCTTTAGAGTCTCCCTGCTGAGATGAACAACTTGATCCACTTACAGTTCCAAACACATGATTCATGAAAGAACTGACAGAAATTCAATTCTTGCAAAGAAGAGCAGCTGCTCTCTAGTGGTCAAAGCCAAATATTAAGCAGTGTGAAGGAAAGGAAAAGACCTAGAGGAGAATACTTCATTATCTAGGTAACTAAAATAATGAAACAATGCTAAACAAGACATAAACACTGATACCAAACATTAATTACACAAAGCAATAGGATTCAAGTTACGGCTTTGTTGCGACAAATATTAATCCCAGCTGTATTTATATAGCAGTTGTGAAAAAAAAAAATCCCCCCATGTATGCTATTTGTGAGCCATGCCAGTTAATTGAATTTGCTGGCAGCACTTCCTCTGCTATGCTCCAAACATCCTCCAAGATAACATGGAGCTTTTAAATAGACCTGTGGAAAACCGAATCAAGAAATCTGAACTAATAAAATACAATTCTCTACTGTTAGAAAAGTGAAGTAAAAGTAAATAATGAAAGGAAGGAAGTCTCTTAAAATTTACTACATTCCAAAGCTTGAAGTTCTGTGTTTATTGGTGAAGTCTCTTCTGATGTTCTACAGTGCGCCTACAACAGCTCCTTTAATGAAGTCCCGTAAAATCTAATATAATACTTGATTGTTGACAAATCATATCCATGTTTGAGGCCCTGCACTCACCATATCCAGACATTACTTACATAATTCCATCAAATTTACAAGTCTGTCATTCCCCGGGTTGGGGATAATGGCACGAGCGATGCCCAGCTGGCAGATTTGGATGCTGGGAGTGAAATCAAAATGAAAAACTACATAAAGCCAGAAAAATTCACGGAACTTTCATAGACTAAATGCTTTGCTAAAGCCAAAATGTTCACAATCAAGATGGACCTTTCATCCCCAGCTCACTGTTTTCGAAGAATGGATCACAGCACAGATCATAGCGAAATGATGGGATGTCACAGTAGGAGGCACTGGGTATTCACCATTACTTGAGTTTTTCCTCAAACAGACCAGCTTACATTGAGCTCCAGGCATATCAATTTTATTTCTCAACTCCAGTTAAAAAGGTATAGATCTAACTGCTAGCACAATATTTTGAACTAGTAAAAGAAATCCAGATTTTCTCCTGCCGTTTTCTCCTAAACAGTCACCCTCTGACTTCAAAATAGCTTCTTAAATTCTCACCCACTTTACTGCTTTTCCCTCTCAGCTTCTTTAGTGAAGACGATCAGAGCAGCAAGTAGCAAGCTGGATGCATTTTTGTCCCATTAAGAGGAAAAGATCAAGTATTTATACAACATTTCTAACAAGTCATTAAAATGTAAATAAGTTGACAATAAATAGTTTGAGCAAGAAAGAAACTAAGTTCTGAATTACATGCACTGAGCAGTGTTAGAAGTGAAGTAACCCATTTGATATTCTAACTCAGGACATAAAATGCAGAGCTTTGTTACAGCTAACCTGAAGGAAGTCACAGGAAAAAAAAAACCCACAAAATTCAATTTGGAAACAAAAGTTATCTAAAGATGCAGTACTTTTTTCCGCCAATGGAATGGATAAAGACGGTTCAAAGTCGTACTACTTCTTCACCCCATGAAAAAAGAAGTTTGAATTTTTTTTCTGTTCAGATAAACCATGACCTGTATGTTCCGAATTTGTCTCTTTTACCCATTAAAGACAAACTCTTCAGATCACCTGAAACTTGCTCATGCTGTACCAAAAGTGCAACTGGGTTGCTGCACCATTTTAACTCTTGTGAGGATTAGCAAATTTTCATTAGAGGGCTAAAAAATATGTCTGCAATGTCATCCCTTAACACTTCAAACCAGGAAAGAATTGGGAGTAAGACAGTTTACTTACAATAACCAGAGTAACACAACGAGAGATCTCAGTTACAAACTGAACAGGTAAAAACTTTTAAGTAATGGCATAGTTGAATTACTTGATACGTACCACATCATTAGGAAGGCTCTGAAGGTCATCAAAAGGGGTTTCCAGTGTGTTGGTGTCTACATTAAGAATCACTACATCCTCCAGGGCCATGTTTCTTACTTTCTAAACATGAGCAAATTCACAGAAAGGGAAAGAAAGAGTATGTAAGTATGGCATGAAATCATGGCATGACAAAACTTGAAGCATTTTAAAACCAACCAAGCATCCTGTCTTCCTGTCATTTGTTTTATTTATTCACATTTTAAAATGCTGACAACTTCACCTTCAGTTTGCAGAGGGAGTTTCTTTACATTGTGCATTCTGAAACTTTCGAAACCAGAGTTACTGCTTGCAATTATTCTAGTGAAGATTTATTTCAAGCACCTCAACTAAGCTTTGTCTTAATTCTGGTATCCTGTTTGCACATTTAGCAGTTTCTAGCTAGATTTCTAGTCAAGATTTCAAGTGTATACTTTCATATTTAATAATTAATTTAAATAACAATAAATTGCAGCTTTTCTAGGAGTTAAAGAATTGCAAATAAGTCAGGGATGGGAACTGGTTTCCAAATTTGAGGTTGACTTTTGGAGCTCCAACAAGCTTATAACTACATTTAAGTAAACCAGACAGTACCAGAATTTAATGTATAAAACATTTTAAAATTTTAAAAATAAAAAGGCAAAGAGAAAAATAACTCCACCACATCTTGGACTCTTAAAGTACACTGAGTCTAAGCTTTTTATCCTAGTCCCATGAATTCAGAGAAATATCTTCAATTTGAGAGTTAACATCGTCTGTAACAGTACATGGAGACACAAAAGCATAATCTGTTTCTCAAAATAACGATAATTTATACCTTTGACTTTCAGTGTCTAAAGGTACCTAAGGTGATCTAAGCACATTTAAACACTGTCAGACTTTATTTCCCTGCTTAAACAATGACAAACCCATCAACGATATGAAACAGAGCAGCATTTAAATATTTAACACTTTTTCCACTAACAAGATAATTGAATTGCTTGGTTTGGTTGTTTTTTATTGACCAATCATACATATTTAAGCCCTCTTCAAATAAAGCTTTGAAAATTAAAAACCAGAAAAAGTGGAACTATAGAAAACAGTAATTCAGGAAATTTCCCAGTGCCACTGTAAACAAATGTATAAATACCTACAAACCTATATGTAAGACCAAGTGCAAGTTATTGAAGAGGAAGACTAACAAAAACGTACTCAATTTTTAATTAAGGTTTTGCAGGGTGAGGGGAATTGTTTCCTTTAAAAGAAAGGAACTAAAGCTCTAAAACAATGGCAACGTTGAGCCTTAGGCACCTAAATAATTACCTTCAGTTTTTAAGGCTCAGTCCCCTGTCTATAAAGAAAACTGCTGTGTACTTAGAGGGGAGAGATAAAAAAGGGACTACAACTTTAAAAAACACTTTGTAGACATTTAAGTTTAGGTCTTCCATGAGAAATGTCTTTAACTTAAATGGAAGAATATTACACTTAATGCTTTCCATAAAAAAGCACAAGTAGCACATGACAAACCAAGGACTTTCCTCTACATTTCAGGAACCAAAGGTCACTCTGTTGGCTGCATCTGATAAACTCTAAAGCAATCCAGGAGTCTTGCTCCTTCTAGGAGTCCGGAAGCAGCAGACAAACTGATTTGCTCCTTCCTGTTTCAGAAAATTAAAAATCTCACTTATACTCAAAGGAGTCTAAAAAGCTCCAACAAAAAGGTCTTGCAATGGATTTAACCAAAGCCAGAAGCTTGTCAAAACTGAGTGCTAGTAGGACAAGACAGAAGGAATTAAAACTTCCTTCTCTTGATTCTTGCTGAAAAAGCAACAAATGTGTGCTTGAACTTGTCACTGGGTGCTTTTTTAACTTTGGTGAGGAATCTGCAGATTCCTCTCAGAAAACAAAACGTTGTTCTGTAGCACAGAGCAGGCTTGTGACACATGGGTATCTGCCAAAGGGTATAGCACAAAAGGATGCTGCTCACGGTGCAAGGGCTATAAACACTGATTAACCTAGCTGCACCTCCACACATGGCCCCAAAATAATTGTATCTGAATGCCAATATTAAACTCTGCTGAACTACACCTTTGTGCCACAAAGAGCAAAACCTCATTGTAAAACTTCTCGATATTTGCACAGAGTAGATTTCCCTCCAGAGAAGAACCTTCAAATTTAACAAAACACTGGCAACTAACTTGATTTCTAGCACCAGTTGTGCAATGCATTTAAAAAAAAAATTACAAATTTTCAGTGGTCCAGTTGTGGCTCATCCTAGAGAAAGGTAGACTGACCAAGTCATCTTAATCCTTCTCTGTTTTTATCATCTCTGGTAAAGCTATTATCAGATAGTTATAAGGGCTTCTGTCAAATAACCACATGGTTCCTTCACTGAATGTAGCACCTATCAGCCCAGGTGACCTGGAAAGAGAAGTATTTACTCCCTCAGTGGAATTTTAGTTAAAATTCCCAGCATCCAACTGCATCTCTCACATGAAATCCCATTAGACTCTATGAATCACAACTACATGTAGATAATTTTCACAGGCAGTTTGTGTGGTGGTGTAATTCTCTCAAAACACAAAGGGACAGCCACTAAGTCATGCACGGTCACATTCTGTATTTCACAGCTTCCTGAGTATTTAAACAAATCTTACAAATAGAGTGATAGCTGTTAAATAAAATGGGCTAAATCTAGTACCTTCCTACTTTGTGGGGAAAAAACAGCAGCAAAGAACAGGAGGAAATACAAACGTTACAGTTTCCTTATCTAATTTTACTACAGACTGGGGACTTGCTGAGTCAAAAGAAATGATTCAGTGAAAATGTTCATCACACATCACTACTGCCAACCTTTCTTAACCATCCTTACTGAATTACTTGTAGCCATAATTAATCATCTAAAAAAACATCGACTTGAACTAACATCTACACCTGTCTTTTATTTTAAATGTCTCTTTTTAAAAGAGTGGAGAGGTATGGAAAGCTGGTTTAACAAGCACACTGAACCCATTGTTTATGGCCTCTATAAACATGGCTTAGTAAGAATTACCGACTTAATCAGAGAGAACTTATCTCCTGGTGAAAAGAGCACTTTAAATTTCAGAAATGGCACCTTTACTGTGAAAATCTCTTAACTTTTCAAACAAACTCCAGGGGGCCTTAAACACCAGGTCAGTAAATAAGCAGCAGTTAGTGCGTCTGTCCTGCTCACAAGCAGCCAAATGCTTGAAGTGATCTAAATGTTCTATGTGAAAGTTTGCAAAAACACTGAGAAACTACATTCTATTAGAAGTATTTAGGGGTGCTCCTCTGTTTCACTCAGATCACTTGCTAGAAGCAATATCCCTCAATAACACTAACATCACTTTATACTAAATGTTGCTTTATTATCACTAGCTACAGCTGGCAGTTTGTGCATTTCCTGCCATAAAAAATCCCAAGTTAAAATCGTTCATCTGAAAGTTTGCTGAATAGTTCTTTTAAAAACAAGACACTCCTCCAGCTACAGTTACATAAGTTCACGGCTGCATTGGTGACAAAACATAAACCAAGTTGATCAGGAAGTTTCACGACCGGACACAAAAGTCACCAACATGTTAAAAAAAGTAACAGATACATTTTCTTTTATCTCCCATCACTTCTTCTGGAAAGGAAAAATTTCTAATCCTTAGAAGGTAGTTTGTACATTATATTGGGAATGATTATGATTCACGACAAGTCTAAAATCCATTTGCTTAATGACTTGTCTTTACTTAGTTAATAGTTTCCATTTATTTTCTTAAGAAAAGCACAACACTGCAGACAACAATGTGTCAATCTGGCTGCCAGAAGCAGGAAAGGCAACGGATATAAAATTTTATTATTTCATGCCCCAACAGCAGCCAGAAGGACTTAATGAAATCACCCTTAGATTTACAATCTGAAATAGCTATTCAACAGACAAATCTGGTTAAGCGGGATGTGCCCCCTGACCCCTCAGCCCTTTGATCTGGGCCCAGCAGGTGGGCTGCTGCCCCCTCCTGTGCATCTCCCACCCTTCCGCCCATCTCCCACCCTTGACGTGCGGTACCCTGATCCTGTACAGGTGATTCTCAAGGTCCTTATCACAAGCAGCTGTTGCTAACTGAGTGACAAACATCACTAGTGCTGGTCTAACACTCGTGTACAACAGAAGAAAAACCTCCGCTTACTGGCAAGTCACTTGGTACTGCAGCATTTATCTGTATTAGAACTTACCCCTCCAGCACTCTCACACAGAAAAGCCCTTATTAAAACACAGTTATTGACTTCATTTCCCCAATGATTGGATAAAAGAGAATTCCATAAGAATACTCCTAAAACCATGTACAGCCATACTTATCATATTTGTGACTAACCTGCACTTCCTTTTTTAAGACCTGGATTTAGAAGAGTACAAATAACCTCTTCATTTAAACCCTGTAAACAAAAAAAAAAAAAGCCACTCCTTCATTCATAGCTAGAAAGGGCAATGATTTACTAGGCATAAATGGATGGAAAAAGCTAAACACTATTCCTCATCCCAACAAAAAAATAATTAACAATTATTACTGCTACTGGAAGATGTCAGTGGTCAGTGAAGTCTCCAGGTGTCCTTTGCAGCAAAGGAAAACCGTGTGGCACCATCAGGACTAAGCTCAAGCTGATGTAACTTGTTAGCTCAGGCTCCATGCATGCTAACTGGCACCCTACCAGACTGGATCCCAAACAAAGCATCCTCAGGCCTACCAGAAAAAGACCAGGTAAACGTGCCAAGAAGTGTTTCCAGAATGCGTGCATGGGGTTCAGAAGACTGAACACAGCTCTCCATTCATCTCTCTGCATAAGGTAGGACTGCTGTGTCCTGCCATATTAAACACAGCATGAAATTTAGTGAACTTTCTTTCCTTTAATATGGACATCTTTACTCATAAAAGTAAAAAAGGAATTGCAGATCTACACATATAGGTTTTAGGATATGCATGGCTGTCCTTCATGCTTAGGAAAAACTCATTCTGACAAACATGATGTGAGGTTTCACACACAAATGGGTTCTGGATAATATTCCAGGCATTACAATTTTTAACTCACAGAAAAAAGTTCTTAAGTGACCACAGTATTACCAAAAAAGTGTAAGAAATATTTTTCTGACCATTGACTTTAGCTCTAAAGGTTGGCTTTCTGCCCCAAAAAGGGCACAAAAATTAAAGAGCAGGCGTTACTGTTACGGGAATGACTGGAAGCCGGGCACTGAGGAGTATGCTGCCAGCAGCTCAGGATCTGACAGCTAAACACAACTGTCCTCACTGGTAAATCAGAACCACATGTGCCCGGATTCCAATAGGTAGTCCACTAGGTTAAGGGCATTCCTCCTCCATCAGCACCCTCACACTAATAACCTCTCCTACAGGAACAGTTGCTGAAACAATAGTTTACTATGACAAAATGTGAAAGGCTGCCAGCTAAGTTTGACACCCCTTACAACACAAAGGTCAATTTAATATAATTTGAACACTAAAACAACACACACTACAAATAAAACAAGATTATGAAAGGGATGTGCTCATTTGATAGTTTCATTTTCCTATCTCATTATTTATCTGTACTAAGTACTTATCTTCATCTAATATGAATTCAATTAGTTCCGTAAGCATGTTCCATTATTCATGTGATAGCTCCAGCCTTGCTTATCCAACAGCTTATAAACTTTTAGCTTTCTTTGAAGTCACTTTATGGATTGCTAAATGGAAATCTTATAAAGAATGACTAACTAGGTGATGATAGAAAAGCTGAAAAATAAGAGCATAAAACACAGCTCTATATTTTCTACCAAGATTTTCCCTCATAAATCAGTTGGAGCCCTCTGACCTATAACAGGAGATTATCTTATCTCACTGGAGAACATTTCAGTCACAGCAAATTAGATTTAACAGTCAATGGATATGCTTGATATTTTAATCAGAAGAAAAATTTGTCATTTTTCATTAAAATAACTGCTCCTTCTACAAAGGCCCCATGTAACACAGGACACTGTGAACTAACTTTAAGATACAAAATGGTTTGGAACAGCTCTTTCACGGTGAGAGAGGGGGTGTTTTGCTTAAAATCATTAATATTTCTACTATATCGTTCCAGAAGACCATCCCAAAACCCCACAGAAACAACACTGCAGCTAGAAAATGACTTTTTTCCCCTGTGTTCCAAATTCAGCCTCTCCTTTACAACAGAGCTTTCTCTGTGCAAGTTTAGGCTTCCACTAATGTTTGTGCAACACTGACAAATTCTGCAATAGGAGCCACCGGAGCAGAACCCTAAGCCTGTACGGAACTGCAATCACTCCTGTGAGGCTCTACAGCAGATAAGAGTCCATGTGTCTTAACTTTAATAGAAGACTAGGGAATTAATCTCTTATCCTGAAACTAGAACATGTAGATTAATAAAACACACCTAAAGATCTATTTGCTGAATTTTCAGCATTTAAAGAAAAATGAATACCAAATAATGACAGCAGGTGTCAGTTGTAGTTGACAAAATTATTTTGATATGGAAAAATTAATACATTGTACTTCTAAAAACATACAATTGCTGGATAATGAGAAAAAAAATGGCTGTTGCTACTACTAATTGTTATTCTAACAAATAAACCACACTATTTTATAGCTACATATGATGAAGAGCATTAAGATGAAGAGCATTAAGACAAATAGCATTAAGCTTTCAGCATCAAAAATAAGCAGAGAGGTAAACCACTAACTGCGCAGCTCACCTGACACACATCACTTTTCTTTTGCCAGACGCACAGAGGAATTACACAGAACTTGCCAACAATCAGACACAACAGCCCACTGTGGGCTTTTATTTTATCTTCCAGTGGAAAAAGCAGTTAGCTGGAAGATGCATTTCTATCTGGAAGCATTCAATTCATCCTTAACAGCAGAGCGAAGACAGTTTGGTTTATTTATTTATTTATTTCATAAAGCGCTTGGAATAACTGTACTTTGCCAAAGTGTGTCTTTGTTCCAGAATCTCTGGCTATCTAGCTCATACTGGATTTAGTACTAAACAGATTTTTTCACAAGTTACTAAAATGGATGAAAATTGGCTTCTCAAGAACAACTCCTTTTTCTGAGTTCTTACAGATGGAGTATGGAAGGCCTACAGAGCCCTGCAATCTGAAGCACTGAGACAAAGGAAGGGGTAATGGTTTTATGTAGCAAAGGAGGAGTGAGACATCATGTAAAGCAACTTGAGGTGTAATTATCTAAATTGTTTTTTGGTATTGCCAGGCTAACCACATAGCTCTCTGTGAGCAAAAACATTTGGGAAAGCTGAGAAGTATCTGTATGAAGACATTATCCCATCTTCTACCAGGTCTCTTCCTTTTCTTTCAAAGACAGATACCATAATAAACAAGTCAATGATTATCTGGTTACAGACATGGGGCAACATGTTTCCTTCTCAATATGAAAAATACATGCTAGGCTATTTCTTCCTAGATGTTACTTCAGTCCTGTCTATTGAGCACACAAGGGCAATGATCAGAAATCCATCTAACATAAATGGATGGTTTGCAAACAGTGTGCATGTTGACTTCTAAAATAATTGCTTGTTTACCAACACATTGTGCAGCAATTCTGTACTCCAGTTAGCATTATGAAGGACATTAAAACATAAATTTAAAAATCAGCTGTGCTCAGGACAGTGAGGAGGGAAAAAAAGGCAAAAAAAAGGAGTTCTTGCATATTCTATTCAGCTTCTCATGAAAAAACGTGACCTCTAAAATCTGTTCACATCAACAGTGGAAAAAGGGCAAAGTTCCATGGCATACTAGTCAAAGTTTTAGCACACAAAAACGTAGATGATCATTATTACATACACAGCCCAGTGAAATAAAATGTCTGATTAATATTTCTAGAGTAATGACACATTTTTACAGACAACAAAAGAACAAATATCCCAGCCATACGCATTACTTTGTATGACACAAACCTCTGGTTTGTACATTGTTACATATCCTAAACAGTGAGCCTAAATTACCAAACAGAGCTATCCGAAGCAGAGACACAAGTCAATTAACTTTGAAGGGCATTTGCAACTCAGACCAGTTCAACACTGCTGCTAATTTAAGAGCCCACAGAGAGCCACTGCTCTCTGGGCAGGAATACCACGTCCCACACCAAGCACATACACGTTGTTCAGACTTCCTGTGTAAAGGGGCACAATTAATAAGGACTAGGATTTTCATAGGGAGGTAAATTAATAGCTTATGTTGTCCTCCAGATACTTTTGAGGAAAGTCATCAACTGTTTCACCCGTACTGGAAGCAAAAGCAAATGTGCCATTTCCACTTTTAGAGTTTTTAAAAAGTCACATGAATTACTCTGAATTGTTTATATGTGAAGCTTTCTGTGAGGGCTGGTTTTCTGCCAGCTTTGTGTTAACATTAACAGCAAGTTCCTTCTTTTCAGATCTTTTGAACATTAAAAAAATTACAATCTGTCTGCAAAAGCCTAAAAGAGAACTGTAACTGTCAACATTTTGGTTTAATATCGACTCTGCCTTTGTGAATACAGCGTCAAACGAAAGCAGCAAACTGATTAAATGAAGCAACAGGATAGAGAGGGGAGCACAACGTGAGCTTGTCACTGACTGCTGAACTGCAAACAGAAAGCACACCCAAAGGTATCAAATAGAACTCCTTAAGATTTACCGTTATCGTGAATGCTTTACTTCAATTCTTTCCATGCTGCCGAATGAACAGGACTATTTCATTTTTAAGCATATGAATGAATATATAATTGCTTGCAGAATTTGGCTCTAAATCATAACACTATATATAGTTTCAGAAATGGTAAGAAAGACTTACCTCCATCAAACTTAAATGTATTCCAATGAGGTAGGGCATTGGGGCACTGCAAAGAGGAAGAAAAGCTAGCTTTATATTCTCATAACACTAGATGAACATATATGATTTATAAATCAGCTGTAGGAACATACCAGGGTATTGGATTAGACTTTGCTTTTAAAAAAATGTGAAGAAAATTTTATTTCATACTTGAAAGACTTCTCTTACTATGCAATATCCTCTCGGTACTGTAAGACTTTAATTTTTCTTTACATCAGAGTATCTAAGGTAAGACAGGTACACAAGGACAGCTATTAAACATATCTGGAACACTGGGGTCTTCCTTTAAAAAACAAGCAGTGCTATTACAATGAAAAGAGACATTTTCTGAAAGTTTTCTTTAGAAAAACATGACTTCTTGTCTTAGGTCCAGACCTATTTCAAATAATTTATAATTATAAATCCTGAAGTGTTTACATTTATAAAAGGAAACCACAAAAAATACTTCAGAAGATTCTGATAAACTCCAGAGTGACTGAGACATGTATGGATACTGATACTCCCTACAGAACACAGACTGTAAATACACCAAGAGGCTCTTAGGCCAAATTTGCAACCTCAAGCACAGCATGACACTTCTATTCTCCAGCGGCACGCTAACATTTAACAGAAAGATTGATCTTTTTTGTCTTCTCCTCCATGACGTTAGCAAACACCACCATGGACTATGTAACGCAAGAACAGTGAATGGAAGTTGAATCCTCGTGCATGGAGTATTTCTAATATTAAGCTTATTACAGGACTCCCACTCAACTAATCAGGGAAAGCTTATATTTGCACTGCTTATTAGAAGACATCAAAGAGGATGCCAAAGCTGCTAATTGCAAATATGGCATATACTGCCTGTTAAATGGAAAGCACACAGACAGACACAACTTTTAAAATAGAGCCTCATTTCATTTTGGATACAGAAGCTTAAAGAGCTCATTTTCAATTTGAGATGAAAAAATGAGAGAAATGTCACTGTACTGCCTTGGATTAAAATATCTTCCATATTGCTTTTATAAACTGGTGCCTACTGCTCAGTAAGAGAAGTACAGTGCTGAAAAGACTACTGCAAGACACCAGACCAGCCAAAACCACTCAGCTTCTCATTTTCACAAGAAATAATTTTAAAAATTATTTACTGATGTGTTTACTAATATTTGTCATGTTTATTACTATAACCCTACAACTGCTACTCTGCTGGGTGCTGCACCAAGAGATGGAAATAGCCTCTGTACTAGACATTCCACATGAAAACTTTTTTTCCTTTTTTGAAGACATTAAACACATAGAACCTTAAGTAAACCCTTACAAGTCCATTTACAGAACAGTGAAGCACTACATATCACATTAGGTGAAAACTTACTGAACTGCCCAGACTGGCAAAAATGCCCCTGCCCAAGCTTCACCCAGCACAGCGCCTACAGCACCTTATGACAGACAGCCCACAGGGATTGTTCAATCAGTTACTAACTCAATACAAATCCTTAAGGTTCTGCTTCCTTGAAAATTTCACAGATGAGAACCAGAACAGACATCCAAGACAGGCACTTTTACCATACAGCATGCTGCTCAGATGAGGAGTATTCTTATTTGTCATTTTGCATGGTTTATTTGCAGCAAATGTTATCTCTTTTACCCACATCACTTCCAACCGTCACATTCCAGGAGCAAGAAAATATCCAGTAATTTTAGATACAAAGTATAAACCTCTGGTTTAGCTGCCAGCTGCACAAATGCTCAACTTCCCAGTGTGCCTGCCTATGCTTCTCAAGGCTTCTCCAACATGCACTGAAATGAATGTGTTTCTAATTAAGTAGTTTCATGAACACGACAGCTTCAATCTCAAAAATACAAAGTCTGAACCTCGGCAGGAAGTCTTAAGACTGCAAATGTCTCATCTAGTGGAACCTTGGCTAATGTAATGAAAGGAAGCAGGAAGAGTGCAGTATTCCAGAAAACCAGCCATTTATTAACGTGTCCAAAAGTAGAGTCTGTCAGCAAGCACAGGAAAATCTGAACCTGTAAAAGTTAATTAGCTGTATCATGTCCATCTTCCAACCCTTCAGTTTATCAACAAAAGAACAAAAAAAATGCCTAAAGCCTTAAAACTATTCACCCCCAGTAGGATTTTAAAGAATTATAGAAAAAAATAGGGGTTAAGGAACATGGATCAGCTTTGGATGAACTGAACCACCTTTAGTTTTCTAGTGACAGACAATTTTATGCAAAGGCAATACAATATGTAAACTATTACAGGGATTGCATAAAGGCCACAGTGACCTGACTTGCAGCAGTGTTTTGAAAGCTGTTTTTTCTTTAAACTTGTATTATGAAACATTAAAGAACTCCAGTCAGGTGCTTAAGGGGCTGCACAGTGCATATACTTGGACAGAGCAGAAAGCAGGAGGAACAATTTGATACTACAAGACTACAAAGAGTTGTTTTAGCATAGCCACTGATAAAAGGAAAAGCCTAGGTTTGGTGGATCAATATGAAAAAAGCAGCTTTGGAGCAGTCATTTGTTAAAGTGTAACGTGCTAGTTTTGCAAATATTTGTGTTAGTTTTACAACAGAGATTTCCACTGGAGAATGAGGCAGAGAACAAAAGAAGACATTGGGTATTTCTTTGAGGAACATTTAGGACATGAGTGAGAAACAGGATCACAGAGATCTCGGATGTGGCAATGGGGCAGAGAATGACAAGCAGACAAGGTAAATGTTACAAAGGGCTCCAGAAGACAAAGAGCATGTTGGATGTAAAAAAGAACATGGGTAGAATGCAAATGAAGAATTTTGATGAAAACATAGGAAAACAATTCCTTTAAGAAGTTTTTCAACATGTCTAAGTCAGAGCTTAGCTTAGAGAAGTCAGAGCTTGGGCAACGGTAGCGTGAGCTATACAGGTAAATAAGAAAGACCACATTTCAGACATGAAACAGAAGAAACACACACCATTTAGAAATGGATTAGTGCTGAAGACCAACAAAGAATTTCCCAAGCTATGGGGAATCCATACCATCAAATCTCAGTTTAAGCCGGAAAAAACCACTGACTGAAAGACACCAAAGAAGAATGACAATCAGGAGGCACCTACAAACGTTCTGGCAGATATCAAGGGAAACAAATGCAGGTTTTAGTTTGTGTGAAAGGTGACAGGTGTGGAAAAAGCAGATCTGTGACACATCCGTGCAGCACTTGGTTTTGAAGATGCATTTCTGTGAAGTCATTCAAAAGTCCTTTAAAATAACCATTACTGTTCCTCATCCAAATGCACCTTAATGTGTTTTCTATGCAGGTAACAAAAATCAAATGACATGAACAGCTATTTTACCCAAATTCATTTTGTTTGTCAGAACCAAGACAAGAACAGAAAAGCAAAAGCAAAGATATTTTAAGGATAATTCACCTTGATAGCTCCTTACAATTCCAGAAGTTCAAATAAGCAAACATCATAAATAACCTCAATAAAACATACTCCTGGTAAAGAGCATAAATATTCCTAATAAAGATCTACAAGAGAGATTATATTCTTCTGTCTTCACTCATCAATTTGACTGAAAAGGAAACACACCTAACAGTAAATGTTGAAGGTTCATGTCAGGCTTCATAAATTGCTTTTATCACCATTTTTTCTTTATCATGTGTTAACTATATGTCATTATTTAAATAGTCAGCTACCACTCTGCACAAGGGAACTCTGTGTGCCTCCTCTTCCCCATTCAGAGCACACTAGAACAGTTCCTCCTAACTGCTATTCAGGTCCTGAGACATGAAACGCTCAAGCAGCTTTTAATATTTTATCAGGTTAGATGTGCATTTCCAAGGCTTTCAAGTGAACTTCAGTGAGACACATTGCTTGTGTAAACAGGAGAAACACTCCACACAACCTTTAATCCTTCTGGGACCCATGACAGATTAAAGACTGCCCTTCAGACCAGTCTGTACCTACTGCTTGACACCTCATCAGTCCTGGGGCTTCTTACAACAACTACTAATTACTCAAAGTGATTTGATGGCAGCCAATATCCATTAAGAGCAAAATTAAGAAGTATCAATTTCTACTGTGCATATTTACTGCTTAAATAAAATGCCTGCTGAAGTCTTTCGGAACAAAGAGAAAGATTATTACTCCTCTTGTGCTACACTAGTTCCCAGTGTAATCATCATTATTTATAATCAAATGAGTTATACAGGTAAATATCAAATCATTAAAGCTGCAATGCGTAAGCATGAATATGGATGTTGTGGACTTAATGGCTATATATTGCCCATTTATTACAGCTGCATTTTTACAATTTCTTTAATTCCTTTCCTTAGGCTAACTAGAGACCTCTTAATTATGCTCCCAAGAGATGGGCAACTACTAATTGGAAGAGAAGCAGGTGAAATAGAGGGACATTTCCTCCTAAGTGAAAAAAAAAAACAAAAACAAAAACAAACACCCTTAAAAAAAAATACTGCAACGCACCAGAAAAAGTCATGTAAACCCAAGGAGCTCCAAAAGGTTCATACTTTATAGCTACGTTTTGCTTTGTTGTTCCAGGACAGTTGATCAGATCACATTTACTAAGTTTATGTCCTGATATACATATACTGACTTAGTGTTGCTTTTTCACACCACTTGTACTTTACTCACTAAGGTAGCCTCCAGATTCCTCTTCAGATTACTCATTGAATTGCAACAGAACTGAATCTGAAATTTATTGGGGTAATTGATGCAAATTAGAAACTTGACTGCATAAATTGGAATGATGTAGAAAACACACAGTGAAGAAACCAGAACAGAACTACAAGAGCTTTTAGTGAGTACACAGATGTACCAGGCTATACTGAAATGCCTACCAAGAGGCTCCTGAGGAAGGAATCATTGTTTCCCAAACAGCAGGAGTACTCACCCTCCAGTCATCCCCTCCACCTACTTAAAGGAGCATATTGAGCTATATGCAGATTTAGAACACAGGAGAAAGGAAGTTAAAAAACCTCCTGGAGAAAGGGAAAACTGCACCAATAGAAATGTTTGTTCAGCAGCTGTGTCACGGTGCTCTAAAAAAGTGGCTCTCAGAATATATTAATGTTGTCTGCTAAGCAGTCTATCTAATATAAAAGACTGGTTTAATCACTCTAAAAAATATACTGTTGCTTCTGTTAAAAACCCACAGAGTAACTCAAGTGACGATGCTCTAGGACTAGGAGAACAGAGGTCAGCATAGACAAAGTTTTCTTACAGGCTGATTTTGAACACAGGCATGGAGAGCAAACAGAAAGAAAACAGACACAATGGAAGTGTTTGTATGCCACATGAAAAACAAACCTGAAGAAGTAGTGAGGTAAATTAATAGATTGTTTCTTTCATGTCAAGAAGTGTTTAAATTCCAAACAGCAAAATAGATGGACCAGCTTTGGCCAAATTCAAGGAGTTGTATGTGCTTGGCTACTGATGCTTGGTGACAGTGTCTCATTAACCAGTGCTTTTGGCACCTGCTGGCATCTACTGTTCTTAAAAAAAAAACAAAACAAAACCTAAAAAAAAATCTAAATCCCCCAAGCCCCCAACCAGCAGTGCTTCATGTTTCTTCTGTTATTCTCTATTCAAAGAAGTAAGCAACTGTGCATTAAGGTGTGAAATCTAACGATAGGTTTCCCACCATTTTCTAGTCTCCTCCACTCAGAATCTTCCCTGGGCTGAAAATATATCAAAGAATGGTACCTATTTAAAAAACAAAAATAAAGGATAGCACTCTTCCCATTGCTTCCCCTCTCCAACACTCTCCCTCACAAGACTTCACCACTCTCCCCCTCACAGTTAATCTAAATATAAGGGATCAGACGGCTGAAGTCATTCCAGATACATGTACGTGGTACTACACCACTATTACCAACTCAGAGAAAGTGTATTATTAACAAACATTCTGAAGACACAGGCTTTTGGCACTTTTAATTCTGTGGTTAGCTGCACAAATGAGGAATGCATAACGCATAAATATTAAGTTTCAAAACCCTTTCAAGAGGGAAGTGGGAAGAAAATTACACCCCTTCCACATTTTAAGTTAGAAAAATTAGCAAAGAGCAAACTGAAAAATGAGAAACCACTGTGTTTTTTAAGTACTCAGTGTGAAATGCCAATGAAGGACAAAATACTATAGAAAAAAGCTTTAACAATGTCAGCAACACAGACTGACACTGAGCATGTTTGCAGCAGAGCTGTCATTCACCTGTGATAATCTCCAATCACACTCCTTTCCCTGCCTCGCTCAGGAAAGCTCAGTGCTCTCAACAGCTACAGAGAACTCTCCACACCGAGCCTCAAGTTTCTCTTACGTGAAGTTAGCCAAAAGGACCTTTGAGGAGGACATTTAGTTACTTTACCCACTTGCTCTCTGCAAAGAGACTATTGTACCTCTGTGCATCTCTCAAAAGTTCCAGTAGTTGTTGTGTGTCCCCTGTCCACCCTGGGAAATAGAACAAATTTCAAATCTCACAACCACCAACTGTCAGCAGACCGGTTGGGACCTCAGACGTTTCCTTTAAACAGAAAGTTTCCACTGGCAATTCGAATGATTGTAAGCAAATAATCAAAGGTGGAATATGTTTGTTTCAACATACTTCAAAGGTGACAAGCAAGGCAGTCTACGAAGCCTACCCTTCTGTGACTTTCAACAGAGCAGAAGATTCAAAAGCATCACATGGCACAGGCAATAAACAGGCACTGAATGAGCAGGATGTTTTGTATTCCTACGAACTGAAGGATCCTCATTACTTCAAATTTTGTTCTCATTTTAGCTCTTTAAAACTCATGTCACATTTGCAAAAGGTATAACCAGCAATAATTAAATTAAACTCTTATTTTTTCAGGTCAGATTATTTCCCTTAAGAGGCAAAGAATAAGCATTAAGATCACCTTAAAGCAGGGAGCATTGAGTCAATTTCTCAGTCCTCTCAGGCAAAAATGACATCTCTAAGTTCACATGGTTACAAAATAGACAGAGTCTATTTTGAGAAATATATTTATGGCACACAAATTGCTCCTAAATTGACTTATTCAAACAACTACAGAGTGTGTAGCTACCTCTCCAATTAACGTGTGTGCAGCGTCCTCTCCAATTAGAGCTCATACGTGGCTAAGGTAATCAGTTGTATTTGTAAGCATGCAGCTACAATCTACCGAGTAATTACATTTTAAAATCACATATTTCACACACTAGCTGGCTCGTTCGTTCTACGGACGGGTGTTATGCCATGAAAGAATTCATTCAGTGGAGCTCAATGACTTGTGTCTTTATTTTCTTGGGTACACTGCCCAAGTGTTTGCTTTTTTGCACACTTCTGCTCCCAACTGCGGGATCTGGACTCGGCCTCTGTTAACATGGCTTTGTCAGAAAGTCAATGAATACCTAATCTTCAAACTCAGCGTAAAAGCCTCTTGTGGTCCACACCGTTGTCCTGAAACTCCTAGCAGCATGTACCTGAAGAAAAAGCTGGCAGCAGCCGCCTCCATGTGTTAATTACAGATGCGAAGCCCATTATGCAGAGAAAGGGCACCTGCTGGCAGTGCAAATGATGAGAATCTGCCCTTCCTGTGCAACCAGTAAATTGAAGGGCCATTTCTACAGGAGATAACAGGTTTAGATTCCCTTCCCTGTATCCTCGACACACGCACATACTTAACATTTAAATCATCTGCAGAGGAACAAGTTTCCTTTAAATCTACATGTTTCAGCTCCTAGCGCTTCACTTAAAAAAATGTCAGTTATCCTGGCTGCTTCCTTAGTCTTCTTAAAGGCAGAGAAAACATCCCGCAGAACACTGTCACTCTTAAAAAAACTCCCAACCTCCGCACTAAGAGCCACACTTTAAATATGGTATTGGATGACACAGTAAGGTTAAATTTGTGTTTTCCTGAGAAGGATTTTCAAACCCTTCCCAAAAGTGCATTAAGTGCTGCACTCCCACAAACAGTGCTGCTCCACAGGGAGAAGTGGAAAAAGAGAAGTAGACCTTGCCGGTAAAGACAAAGGCATTGAGTCTCTCAATCTTTTCTGCATCCTTCATCACTTGAGTATATGACCACACACCAGCCTGTTCATGTTTCCCTTGTGATTTCCTTTTACTTCCAAGCCTGTGGAAGTCTCATCTCATCCTTCCCATCCTTCGATTTAACTCCAGCCAAGTTTTGGCCTTACTAATTCCACCCCTGCAAACTCAGGCAAAAATTCCACTAACTCTCTATGAGGACTTAAGAGTTTAACCTCTCTTTAAGGGAAAACTTCATCTCTCTGTTATATAAACAGAAGAAAAGTGGGGGGAAAGGAGCATGCCACACAAACTGAGCATGGGAATAACTAATAGCTGAGCCACTAAAAGCCACAGCATTGTAAAAATCTTCCAGGCTACTCAGGGTACTCATCCACTATTCTGGTGCACAGCAAACAAGAGATGATGTTATGGCAGATGAGGCTAAACTGAGTTTGTACTAGAAAATAAAGTAAAAACTGAGAGACTTTGAGGGGCACTGTAGACAGGCCTCTGAACTATTAAGCAGAGTCCAATGACATGCTGCTCTGCAAGCCCTAGAGTGAATAAAGAGACTTCTTGGGCCATCTGGACAGCGTGAAATCATAAAACAGGTTGGAAGAAACCTCAAGAGGGCAACTGGGCCAAGCTGCCAGTCAAAACAGGGCGAGACTTGACATTATACGAAGCTGCTCATGGGCTCTGCCAAGATGTATCACATCATGATAATGAGTAGGTTTTTGAAAGGTTTACATTCATTCCCCTAAATAAGGTAAATACCATGTTTTAAATACACTGATAATAGAAGATCACCATGGGAAAATTAGTACCTTCCCCTCCATTCCCAATAGCTCAATAGAGTACCTTGTTCAGTGTATCCTCTACCATTGGAAGTCTTAATTCAAATGTTAACATTTAACACAGATAAGCTGAAAACAGATTTTAATTATACAATATCCAAGTTGTGGCCTTCCATAGTAACCACTCAGAATACCTCAACATACTGATAGGCAATTATATCTTGCCATGAAAACAATTTTTTTTTTACTTACTAGGTTGGTTGCTTCCTTAATATGCCAATATATTTTTAGAGTAACAGTTGCATCAGAAGAAGACTTAAGATTTACTATAGAGAAATGTTGCGAATCTAAGGGATACACATATATCTAACACACATCCATGCACATGCACACACACACACACATATATATATAACCTTACCAACAGTAGTCCAATAGATGTGGGGGCAGAACAGGAATGTAAACATGCTGCCAGAACATCGGGTAGAGCATAGCTGCAGACCCATGAATGCAGGCAGTTAACTGAAAAACACGTATTAAAACAAGATCATAAATAAGACAAAACCCAAGCTTAAAAAGGTAGTTAGAAGAAAAAAAGAACCTAAAGAATCAATTCTGTTTTCATATCAACATGTTTTACAACAAAACATACAGTGCTGTTGTTAAGAAAAGGGTATTGGTGGGTGAAGCATGACTGGTTTATGGTAGTTGTATTTCGACTGCCTGTGTAAACAGCTGAGAACATGATTCATTCAACAAAACCTGAAAACAAAAACAGTGCTCCATAAAGCAACAAAAACATGGAAATGAAAACAGAAAGGGAATTAAAAAACAGTAGAGGAAAATCCTCCCAGTCCTGGTCATTACCATCCATTAAATATCATAAAAATGCACTGTGAAGTCATAACACAAACTGGAAAAAAATATATTTGAGCCCAGGAAGATACCACGTGAGTAGTACACGTTTCTGAAGAGTGCATTGTACTAAATGCAGAGATTAAATTGTTATTATTCAAAAGGCGTTTTTATCTACTTGCCCTTCACCAAATCACTTGCTCCACTGAGTTTCTTAGCTATGGTTTTAAAAAGATCATTCAGAATAGTTTAGAAGTTGGCAGGTACCGAATGGAAAAGCTCACAAATAGCAAATACTGGTGCCAGGCAAGCTGTGGGGAGAATCGTCATAGAGCTTTGGAGGAAATTACATCTCTCAATCCTATTTCAAATGATAATTAATAATATGGAAAAGAAGATAAGCAGGATATTTGTCACATTCACTAAGGATATTAGAATAGAGAAGGTGGTAATCCTCAATAAAGAAATCTCAGCAAAAATTGTACTCAAAATACCATAAGAAGAGGATATGAACACAGCCCCAACTCCAGGAAAATGGAAAATAAATAAATAAAGCAGAACAGTCATACAAATAGACACATCCAAGGAAAACACTAAGAAGTGACAGGCAGTCACATCCACTCTGACAGTGTTTTGCAGTTTTAGAGTGTCTTTTAATCTCAAATGATACCCAGCACAAGTACTACAATGTGTTTCACTTGTGAGGCACGTTTTGGAAACAATACTCAACAAAAGCGTAGCAGTGATTTGAAGGCACAATGAAATCAGGCATACAATGCCTGCCTGGACAGTAAGGAGGAGGGAGAGCACTGCTTATAAATACCAACAAGACAAAATCTAAAGGACTCGGATCCTTGTGGTGACCTGAAGTTGGGAGAGATGAAACCAAGCAAAGACAAATGGTGACATTAATCCTAATTCAGTTAGATGTAGTGTAACCTTAAAAAAGTGACACTCATTATTACTAATTTCCATTAAGAGACATTACTGAATTATATACCTCATCACAGGGAACCCACTACTGGTATAGAAAATGGGTCTGGAAGAGATAAACCCATCTCTTCAGGCTCCATGTCAGGGAAAATCAGCTACAACTCCGGACAAAGTCTGCCTTACGTTCAATGCCTTTGAGGAACTGCAGTGCAGTTTCTGTAAGTAGCAGAACCTGGGATTCTGATTTAAACACAGGTCATTAGGCAAGAAGATGGAAGACACAGGCACATGTTTTGTGTGTTACTTTTAAGCCTCTAATAATACAGATCTGGATAAATAATAAGAATACACCAAGGAATATGGATTTTTTGGGGCTTCTCTGCAGTGTGGTTCAGGTAAGAGACATGACAAGATGTGAGCTCTGCAAGCAGGTGTTATTCAAAAGCAGAAAAAGGCAGCTGCATGGCATCTTCTCTACTCAGAAAGTTACTCACTCTGGTACAGTCATCCTTCTTAGCATAATTCAAGCAAAATCCTGTTTCTGTCTTCTTTATTATGTTCATCTCTTGGCCTGCATTCTTTACCAGTTCTCTACCACATTGTGCAGGTGAATGTCACTTTTCAAACAGTATTGTTCCATCTCTGTTCATCTTAACATCCAGTTCAGTATCTCCACAATTTCATTAAGCTCTCTCAAGAAATACTGAAAAATCTGGAGGCATAGTCTGACCCTCTTTTAATATGCCTTAGAATTTCACTTCTGTCTTCCAGGAAAGCTATACAGTCACTCCTCACCTCAGCACTCCTTGATAAGGCAAATGTCACAACAAGAGGACCCACAAACTCAAAAGCATCCCAGTGCTGGTAATGTGTTTCTGTAAGTGAGAATATGCAAAAAATTTAAACTAGCTCTGAACCAGCATCCTAAGGAAATAGCATCCTTGGAAGCATACGGGGTACAGCAAATATCTGAACAAGTACCTGTTCAGTCTCTCTCAATAAGAAAGCTCTTTATTAGCAGATGAACATTATTTTATGGTCCATATGGGATGGAAATATTAGTAACTAGTATAGCAAAATTAGCTAATTAAAGTAAAAGTTAGAAACTACAGAATATTATGAGTCATAATAGGATAGGGATAAAACTTTAGTGTTTTGTATTTCAACTTATCTTTATATTATTCTTTCTGGAGAAGATGGTCCCCTCTCACAAATTAGATGAAAGGCAGAACCTAGTTCCAAAATATGCAGCAGAAAAAATAAGGGCATGCATCCCACTGTAGCTTTTCCTCTGTATTCCTTAATCCTTTATGCTTTCTGTTTCTGTTCTCCAAATCAAAAAGGTGTCTGGAAAAGGTACTGTTAAAAAATTTAATTCTTACTTAACAATTGCTTCCATGAGGATCAAACGGATTATTTCCTGGCATTATTATATAACATGGTTGCCACCGTAGAGAAGTGAACTCAGTAATTCAAGGAGGCCCCTTCCAAGCCTCCCTCCCATTGGTTTTAAAACTCAGCAAGAAAAGATTAAACAGATATAATGCTCAACACTGCAGACATCTGAGCAGAACCTGTCACTTATTTTTGAGATGTACTCCCACCTTGCTACCTGGCATGAATTCAAATAACACACTACCATGGGTAAGCACCAGCACTGTCCTTCAACTCTGCCAAGATAAGGGCTCATAAAAAAGAAATAGCATATTTGCTGGAGACCTCACCTGATTAGTGATTGCCACACAGAAAACAAGCACTTAATAATAAGGCAGCCTGAGAAATGCCCAACTGTCAGAACTATAGGAATCCAACATTTTGAAATAAGATTATTTCCACTACCTCAGCTTCCTGCAGCTGTTGCTAGAAAATGTAAAAAGAGAGCTGTGTAAGACAGACACTGATTCACTCACTCCTTACAGTTCTATATTTATTACTCTAACAGCCTTATTTGACCAAATTAAAATCAATGGGATTTTACCACTCATGCAGAAGTTATAAACTGATGGTGAATTACAATAGACATTTTCCAGTGTGTTTTACTTTCTCTGTTCTGATGCAGAGACACTGCACAGTTTTACAGATGTAGAATGTGGCCTCAAATGTGTAACATATACCGGAAAAAGACACCACCTTTTGCAGTTTGTAAGATCATTCTTCTGCTTTACTCAGGGCTAAAAATGAAGTAGAAAGCTTAAAACTGAGTTATGTATGAATTAAGCAGAGATAGCAAGGCTGTTGCAAAGGCTGTGTATGCACGTCAAGACCTATCTTGGCAGGTTAGAAGGACAGCAACACAGCTCTTGGGAAGGAAGAGCTTGTGCATTTAAAACAGTAGTTGTAAGGCTGCTTGTATAACAAGAACTGAGCAAGCTCTTATCTGTGCTGCATCACAAGGACATTTGGTGAACGGTATTAATATGTTCTCTTTTCCTAAGGACCACCACTTCCTTATCCTCAGAGCCCTGTGGCATGTCAGAAACCAAGTGAGGAATGAGAAGTTGTGTATCAGAGCTTTCTGTGACATGGAAGTGGTGACATGGCAAGTGCTTAGCTCTCAGGAACAAAAGAGTAGCATGTCAGAAAGGTATTTTTTTGCTTTGTAGTAACACTCAAAAAGTAACAGAAAAACTATGTAAAGAAATTCACCTCAGTCTATTGGAGCCAAGCAGAGACATCACAGAAATTCATAAGTTTAAGATTTTTAAGAGTCATCAGGCATCATGAGAACCACGTTTTTATAATGAGAGACAACCTGCTCCTGTCCTTCTTACAGTTAGTCACACCTTGCTGTGGATGCACGGGAAGCTCATTTCAGTCTTGCAGCAGCATGCTCCCACCAGCAGGTGGTCTTTTGCCAAGCACAAGGGTTTGATGCATTTTGGTGCCTATCTGGCTTTCCATGAGCGTCAGATCACAGAATACAGACAGAAATTTAAACCAAATAATTGCTTTAACATTTAAAAAAAAATAGAGGAAGAAGAGAAGAGCAATAATCCTTCCACAGCTTCAGCACACGATTTACAAAACGCTAACAGCCTCATTCCATTACCCCCAAATCACATTGAACTTAACTGTGTTAAGGGTATTTCAAACCAATATTTGAATTTGGTATGATGTAATGCAGCACAGAATTCATCCCACCATGAAAGACTTTCTATCCATGACTGTTTCATTTTGTCTCTCTTATCTGATATTAAATTGAAGCCTAAAGCATGCCACGTCTCTCAAAGTCAAAAGAAAAGCACTGCAAATAGGTACCTTCCATTTTTTTTGTTAAAAAACTAAGAAATAAAAACAAAGAAAGCAATTGCCCCTCCCCACCACACCACCCTCACTTTACTTTGAGAATTCTCAGTTTGGTACGTTTCCAGTTACAAGGTCTTGGCTTCCGCTGAGCACAGTTTGAAATAAAATAATGCAGCTTGTTCCTACTGCTGGAACATGCAGAGCAGAGCGTGCAGGCAAGGAATCACTGGCGCTGGCCCAACACTTCAAACCTGTCTTACACTGTCACTCCAATCTTGGAGCAGTTTATATATATAAAGTTGTAAGATAAGAACACACAGTATGAATACCCCTCCCCACCCAAGAACCAGACATGCTTTTATCTTGGACAGAGGCAAAGGGAGGAGAAATAGCAGAAAGATAGGAAAGAAAACACAACCCTACTTGTGAAATGGCTCATTAAAGAAGGCAAAGTGACAGGTAAGTAATTCTTCTTCCCAGGCTCTGTCACAAAGGGAGAGATTAAACCAACCAGCAGCACAAATTGTGAAATGCTTTGGAGAGCCCTTCTCTTCTTTCCTCCTCTCTGATAATTTACTATTCTTTTCACTCTTTAGGTTTCTGAATAAACACCTCTCTCTCTCTCTTATTTTATTCAATTACCAAGTCTGGATGTGTTTTTCCCTCTTTTACTAGGGAAGACACAGAACACCTGGCAAATACAAAAGTAAAGATTTTTACAAAATTTCTAAGTAGTAAACTTGGTAACACAAATTCTTTCAGTTAAGGGTAGGATTGATTGTAAACATTTAATAATAGGCCCTAGAGATTATTCTCTCCCCTTGTTTCAGATATTTTTCAAAATGACATTGTAATATTTATTCTAGGATTTAGTATGAAGTCTTACTCTTGTTCATTTTCTGCATCTACAGACCATCCATACAGGATTTTATGTACAGAATTTCAGCCTTCCAAAGTAGTTACAATTCCACAAATCAGTTTTAATCTCAAACAAATGTAGGTCATGTTCAGACAGTCAGAGACTGGTTAATACAACACAGAATGGAACTGAAAGCTTGTATTTTAGTAAGGACTGCTCAAGCACTTAGTTCACTTAGTCCACTAGAAGGCAAAATTAGTTAAACCTTCTTATGCTTGCCATTTATAAAGGAAAGCAATCAATATCCATTTGCAGAGCAAACAGAATGAAAACAGTTTCTTTTATAAAGGAAATCACAATCTTATTGACTGATTAACTTTGAAATACATAACACAAAACTTTGAACTAAATCAAGCTGTGTACTTGTTTTGATGTCCAGTCACTTTTAGAAGAGAGTACTCTAGAGTATTCAGTAGCTTTCATCTCGCACACACTTGATGGAGTCTAAGCAGCACTAAGGCTACTACACCTTACTGTACTTTAGCCCATCCTTCAGTTCATCTAGAGAAGGTCACTAAAATATCCACCTGACACTATCATTTATCTGTTGTTTGGTTTTTTTTCCTGCTGAGCAAATAATGGAACGGGGACTTCACAATGGCATAAGTATTTGTACATTTACATACCAATCAACCCCAAGAATTCCTTATAAAAAGAACACTTTTCATTTGAACATTAGAGGTCGACAACAGTTCAGTGAAAATTGTCACATGGAACCACAGAATTCAGTTGAGGTTGCCTAACTGAGGTTGGAAAGGGACCTGGAGATCATAAGATCATTTGCTATATAGCACTGTCATTAAAAAATATGTACTTGGAATAGAAGAAATAATTGTGCATTGTACTTACAGTGCTCAGCTTACTACAACAAATGAGGATGCGGCGTTCATACAGCATACTGGCATAGAGATGCAGCATGTTGTTGACATCAACTGCTACAAAGTACTCTGTCAGATTTCTCTGGGAAGAAAGAAAATAATTTTTGATTCATGATATTGCAAACAGAAATGTCCTTAACAAAAAAATAACCAGATTTCATCCTCCTAGATTCAGTATGTGGTTAAAAGCAGTATGTCTTCCTATGTCAAAGCATTTTTAATTGCAGCATCTCTCCCCTAACTTTTGGGGAGCTAGGTCTTGGAATCACAAAATTGATGATGTTTCACATACAGGTTCTTAAATACAAGATATTCTGTGAGAAAAATATATGTTCTGTCACTTTTATGGAAACTTTAGAGTTCTCTGATGAAGTACCACAACCATTTCTCAATCTAACAATAAAAGCAGCTCTCTTAGACATCAATTCTAATGTGAACATGAACTCAGTTTGGCCTAGAACAATTCTGGTAACTGGAAATACACAAGGGCATTTAACACAAACTAAACACAGCTACACGTGTCTGAACTCCTCCCTTTGTATACTCAGACACACGTTTCTCCTTGATGGAAGACAGAAAGCACTTCCTTGGGAAGCTGAGAAAACTCAGGAAGGAGACATAGAATCCTCTTTCTTTGAAAATTTCAGTCCATGCCCATCTCTGAGGGAGTGGCAGGACTCACACATCCAATCAATATGTTTATATAGTATAAAGACAATTAATTGCAGTACAAATATCTTGTAAGCAAAACACAACTGCCATCTGCCCTTAAAGTACAGATAGAAAGATCAAGACACAAGGAAGCAACACTGGCCAAATTCTACAGATACACTTCCTAGGCAAGAGAGGTCTATTTCATGCTTTCGTTACTCAGAATATTTAAAAGTACCTAAGTAGTGTAAATAACTGAAATTCAAAAGAGACAATTAAGTAAGCTGCACAAGAGGCTATCATCCCATCAGCCATTAACACTGCCCATTCATCATTACCAATGTAACCCCCTGGTGCACCTGCTGCACTGGCATGAATCATGTACCATTTGTTAAATATTTAAGAGACCTTCCAATAAACAGTAGAATGTGATGCCACCATGTAGGTAACTTGATCAAAATATATGACATTCTCCAAGAATGAGAGTTTTTTACAGTGCAAGGCAAACAAAAAAGGATTTCTGTGTCTAGAGAGGATATTCTCACTTCTTAGAACATAGAAATCTTAAAAAGGGGTTGTGGTGGAGGAAAAAATAATACACCTGAAAACGCTGAATTAGAGAATTTGCTTCCAAGCAGCTTCTTACAGATATGAAAGGGTTGCTATATGATAAAGACAGCCTTATAGAAAAAGCACACCAGAGCAAAATAAGATTAGTCATGAATTCAAGTGCAATCTTAATCATCGTTAAATAAAAAAGTGCAGAAAAGCAAAAAGCAAATATGATTTAGAAACTTAAAGAAGCTCAACAAAGCCTATTAGCACTTTTGACAGATCCAAAGATAACTCTGAAACCACCAATACTTGGCCTGAGAAGTCTGCCAAGATGCTTCATACTGTGCAAAAATATGTTCCACAGCTTGCCATCCAAACAGAAAGAACTAAGGAAAAATGAAGCATTGTATCTGGAAGACTTTTGTACCAGTATGTAGAGAGAGAAAAAAAACTAAGCTCATTATGGTTAGCTTCAAACATGTTAATATAAACCAATCATTCAGCTCTTTGTTACAGAAAAGCTATCGCCACAGACAGGTATAGTCAAAGAAGGGGAAGGGAAAAAAAAAAAGCCAACACATTTTGCCAAAAACCTATTAAACTATCATGTACTTTTTCTGTATTTCTCATCCCATCTGTGCTGATTAGCATGATATTTTTGTCTAAACATAAGCTGTCTTCTCTACGGCTCTTCTTCCCCCTCTCACCCATCTCTCCACAACGCCAAAACACAGCGCATGACGACACAATTACTGCAAATAGTGTGAATTAAAAGAATTTTTAAGTAGCACTAAACTCCCTTTGATGCCACCCAAATTAGGGGCATGGCAAAAGGAGCACATAATGCCTACAGTCTGTCTGAAGGTATAGATGTGTGTGCAGGGATGTGTTTATAAGGCAACAGTATCCACTAATGAGAGGAAAATAGAAACAGGGAGTTGATTTGCAATTATTCTCCCATCAAGTTTATTCTAGCAAAACACTGGCTTTGACACACAAATGTACCTTCAGATGGAAAGATTTATAAGGTTTTAGTCTTCTCTGCTCTCAGAAATTTGCCAGTGACACCTGCGAAGCATGTGGGCGGTATGGTAATGTATTGATACTGAGGAAATTCACGTGTTAGCTCAAAGTTTTATTTATAAGAAAGCTGTCATCTTTGAAGATGAAATTGGGACTTACACATGTATTTTGAAAGACATGTCTCGTAAGTGACAAAACCATGAATGAGTTAAATAAATACAAATGAAAGCGTTCCAATTTGCAGTATAATTGTTGTGTATGTTGTTTCCTAGGATTTAAACTTTTCCCAGGGAAGTAGGAAGTGGGATTTTTAGAACAAAATATGCTAACAGGTGCCCCCATTCCTCTCAAAACTTACTGAGAGTGGTACAAAATTCTCTTAGGCTCCTTTGCGAGTTCACTCCTGTCTGACCACTTGCTATCTACTATCAATGAATGCCCAAGCACGCTGATTTTGAGATTAAAAAACAAAATTCATGAACTCTTCTTTCATCATCTAATGGAGAATCTCTAACTGAAGGAACAACCCAATGAGCTTTGCAAAGAGTGCAGCTCAAACACAGTAACATGAATGGGGACAGAGTGGCTGCAGAGCAGCCAGGCAGAAAGAGACCTGGAGATACTGGTAGATAGTAGGCTGAACATGAGCCAGTAGTGTGCCCAGGTGGCCAAGAGAGCCAATGACATCCTGACCTGGATCAGGAACAGTGTGGCCAGCAGGACAAGGGAGGTTCTTCTGTCCCTGTACTTAGCACTGCTCAGGCCACACTTTGACTGATGTGTCCAGTTCTAGGTCACTCAATTCAAGAGAGATGTTGAGATACTGGAATGTGTCCAGAGAAGGGCAATGAAGCTGGTGAGAGGCCTGGAACACAAACCCTATGAGGAGAGGCTGAGGGTGTACAGCCTGCAGAAGAGGAGGCTCAGGGGTGACCTAATTGCTGTTACAATTACCTGAAGGGAGGCTGGGGCCAGATGGGGGTTGGTCCCTTCTGCCAGGCAGCCAGCAACAGAACAAGGGGACACAGTCTCAAGCTGTGCCAGGGGAGGTATAGGCTGGATGTTAGGAGGAAGTTCTTGGCAGAGAGAGTGATTGGCATTGGAATGGGCTGCCCAGGGAGGTGGTGGAGTCACTGTCCCTGGAGGTGTTCAAGAAAAGACTGGATGAGGCACTTAGTGCCATGGTCTGGTTGATAGAACAGGGCTGGGGGATAGGTTGGACTGGATGATCTTGGAGGTCTCTTCCAACCTGGTTTATTCTATGGTTTTATGAATTATAGTTTACTTATTTTAGTCTGTTCTTGAATGGCTTCATTTACAAGACTTTAGTAGAACAGGTTAACAGAATTGAGTAATGCTTCCCTCTCCATCCCCCTATGGAAATGCCCCATCTTATTTGGAAGTTTGTTTTCTTTGAAGTATCATATATACAAAATCTAATATGGGTCAGGTAACTGCTATGTAGTCGTGTTCTTACTGGCATGCTCTTCTTTGGGAGAACAACATAAGGAAGTCAATACACTTCATCAGATGGTGCAGATATAGAAACTACAAAAAAAAAACAAAAAGGGGGTGGGGTGGGGGGGTGGGGTGGTGTCTTAAGAAAACCAGGTAGCAAAAGTTAAGTTATGACATGGGGGAAAAAAAAGAGGAATTATCAAATACAGGACTCAGTGACACAAAAATACAGCAGAACATCATCACCAAGAAAATGTCACCATTTCAGACTGCTGATTTACCCTACACACGACAGATACTATTAGGAAATTTACAGCTTGCACTGCATTTCCTGCAAGGAACCCAATTTACTTCTGCATTTACAAATCCTTCCTATAGCTTAAATCTTTTGAAAAGGTAAATGCTTAACTGTTACATAAAAGTGTCCACGCCAACTGTTTTTGTGACTCATTAAACATATTGATCTGACACAAAGTCAGATAATTTCAAGAAGTTTGTTAACATTCCAGATAAGAGTTCTGTGCAGTTCTCTATTAATCATTGCTTGCAACTTCAAAGTTTGGCACTACTGAAACTTTTGCTAATAAGGGTTTAAAACATAATTACTGATAAGATATGTAGAACTTTGAATCAATCAGGCCAGCTGATTAAAATCCGTGAAGATTTATGCTCATGTAATTTCCATGTATTATTCTCGTTTGCTTCAGTTGTACACGAAAACTGCATTAACAGAGATATCAAATCCTCACTGTACTCATTAGAAAAAATAAACAAAATGCTTGAGAAACAGAAGGCAGTCAACTGCAACAACAGCCGAGCCAGTGGATTTCATTCTAAATATTTTTCTTACAATAAGCCCTAACTTTCAAAATTTTAGTGTGCATATACATCTGTGGGCATACATATCTGTTAACTGAAATGCTCCTCCACCTCTGTTCCCTGGTTCACCCCAGCCACTGCCAAGAGTCCATCCTTCACATGCCATCACTGTACAGGATACCTACATCAAGCCAGCCACATTCCCTCTGAGGCACATCAGCACCACTCAATGATTCAAAGAGGATGCTTTTTAGTATCACATGGCACTCCCAACCATGAAGGCTGAGCATTCAGTTTTCAAAGGGTTCCCAATTCCTCCTGGCCCAAGGCTTCTGCCTTTACAACAGTCTTTGATTCCTGAGCATTTGTCATGCCTCCTGCTCAAATGTTTTGGGAATCTGACTCGTATCTTTGAATATAAAGGGAACAGCACCAGCAGACGTAACTAACAAAGCATAAACACAGCTATACTGCCTTTATCACCTATTGTGCTATGAAGCTGTTCCACATCAGTTAAAGCAAGCCAAAGGTAGATGATCTACATTTAATCCATCTCACTGGTTTCTTATCACTGCTAGTTCATTTCTCTGCCCTTCAGTTTGCCAGCCTGCAAACCAGAAATGAACTTCTTCCTTGTTCTCCAGGTGATTTGAGCTTTATCGGACAAAAACTGTTGAAGTTTGAGATGATTAACATGAAAGAGATGAACATGAAATATAAACCTTATAAACAAGTAACTACATATCTGGATTAGGGAAGGATTTGATAGCTGGTTTAGATGCAGGAATTGATTCTTAAATTACTCCTAATATATCATATTTCTATGGAAATAAAGCACCTTAGAAGAAAAAGCACATCTATTAAATTCACTGACAGACTGCATGTCAGTATGAAAAGTCTACAACACAGAAAAGGTAGCAACAATGTCATAAAACAGAAACAAAAAGCCCCAAATGTTATCTGCTATACAAATCATTCACAAACGAGATGAAATGTCTTGATGATTCCCTTTCTTTCTTTCATGCCATAAATTGAGGTATATGGCGCTAAGGCAGACTGCACAATGCTCGAGAAAGAAATCTGAGATGTCAGGCACACACATTTGACTAAGAGGTATAACAGGAGCATATTAAAGAGTATTTAAGAGAAGCAAATGCCAGCATTGTCTTTCCACAGACCTGTCATCTGACTAGAAATCTGAGGCACACTCAAACACATACAAGACAACTTCACGGCACTTTAAAAGTCTCCCAAAAAGTGACCCTAAAGAAAGCTGGTGTGCTTGGTGCTTGGCATTTTCAGAAAGCTGTCCAAAAGGGATCATTTCTACTAGTCTCTTATGTCATTCTCTCAAAAGGGTCTCTCTGCATGATATAGAGATCTGCTTCTTTCTACCCGTATCAGTCTGCCCATTAGTACTTTATCCTAACATTTCAGCTTTTAATCACCAATGCAAATCATCATGTGAATTCAATTCTATAAAGGAATATGTTACCTCAAAGGAAACAATGACTGCTTGAGCAACTACAGCTAATAAGATACCATTAATGCAGAGTCTCTAGATGTTCAAAATCTAGCAGTATTTTACAAAGTATTATCTATTACTAGGCCAAAGAGAGGTAAGAATCGTTATCTGTTTTGCTGCTGATACTAAACAGAAGTGGTAAAGCACATGGTCCTCTGGAGTACTCACATTTTCAGGTATACTAGGAAGCTCTCTGGTGTCAGGCACAGTAAAGTAAGAGTGCTAAAAAGAAAGAGCAAATATTGATTATTGTAATATTGTCAAAAGCAATCTATAGTTGTTGCCTGGCATTAGTAATAGCAGTTGCTCAGCTAAGTAAAAATGACAGAACATTTGTTACCAACTACCAGTACGACTCCTTTGTCATGGCTTTCAAAAACTGGATTCTCAGATCACATATCCAATATGAAATTCATTAAGATAGAAAGTATCAAATGCTCCTGAAAAGTTATATTAGGGTTTTTTGTTCTTTAGAGTCTCTGATACAGACAGACTCACAGAATGTATGACATATGCTAAGGAAACTCCAAGGCAGTTGATAATTCAAGCCATCTTTCCATAGTCCACTGCAGGATGGACCACAGCAAACAGCAGCCACGTGTCTTCTTCCAACTTATAGCATCAGTAAGTTTCATACAAGACAATGGTGAAGTTATAGAAATGTACTGCGAAATGCTTCCTGAAGTTCTCTACCTACTTAGCTGAAAAATATTACTAAAGTTCCAGGTCACTTTTACACACCTTAAAAAACACATTTTTGAAGACCATAATGATCTTGCAATATCATATTCCATCATATGATATTCTATGATTCTATATTGTAATGGGTTTTCTAACTGCTTGCATTCCAAGAGACTAGGTTCACTCTAGTTCCCAATCTGACCATGCATGACTTTCCTGATTCTTGGTTAGGGCTTTGGGAAAGGAGAGAATGAGACTAAACTGCTTTTGTAAATCAATGTTAAATACAATTCATATTATTTTGAAGATTTTTACAATTTGTCTTAGGGGTACTTATTAATGACTTGCTGAAGTTGTAAGGGCTGTTACATTCTTGGCAGAGTTCCATAACTGGAACATTTTTTCTTATATATAGATCTCAGACGTTTCAGTGCTTCATGAACAGTCTATAACCCGAAATAGCAAGCAAGTACAAGCCACACTGAATATAGACACTAAACATATAAACACATTATTGGTTTTGATATATCACTGGTTTAGTTTGGTTGAAGAGATGCAGTGCAAAGACACAGGAAATGAGGAATTACCTCACCCCAACCCCAAAATACACTTGCAAACAGCCGAGATAAAATGTGTAAAGACACCACAGCCAGCAGTCCCTTGGCTGCTTTTTTATATCCTTTCCTGCTTCATCGCCTGTGAAATGCCTGAGACAAGGGGAGACCAGCAGCATTCCTTGAAACCACTGGTATGAAAAAAATGAAATATCCCAACTGATTGTTGCCTTTCGAGACAGCTCGTCCCCTTAAACAGAAACACTGCTCACGAAAGAGCTTGCCTCAAGAGGACTGGGACATTTCCACTGCCAGCTGGTGACCTAGCAAGGCCAAACAACTGTTACCTGTCGACTGACATTACAGGGTGAAGTGATGAGAGTAAGCTGCTTGTTGCCAAGAAGTACTTTAGAAGAAGTAAAAGAAATGAAAGGGAGAGGAGAACTAACTGTGGCTGCACACACCACTAGTTTCCATGTGAACTCTAAATGACTAATTGGCAACTGCAGCAATGTGCACTGTTAAGTATTTTTCACTACAGCCTGGAACACAAGATTGATCTGCAAAATTTAATTTGAAGGCAAGAACTCCAAAAGACCAAATTCAAAAATATAAACATATCAATAACATTTCGACATCTATTCTTTCAATGTTCTTTGACCAATTTTCTCATAATATATAAAATTGAAATAAATCCCTTTTTGTGTGTGAAGTTTTTTCTTGGGGGGAAGAAACAACAGTTAATAAACAGTTAATACTGAAAATAATGCTGCGACAGGTAGGAGACTGTTCAATTTCCAGTCTTGTCCCCCTCGCACACTCACAAGATTCAGGACTTCTGTAGAAGAGTGGGCAATAAATGTCATGTTGCTGCACTGTGACCTCTTGCAGGTCACAGACGATATGGTGAGAAATTTCCATGGGGAATATACACAATCTTCCTCCAATCAAGGAACAGCATTTCAAAGACATCTGAGGTTAAGGAAAGGGAAACAGAGGGCCCCAAATGTGAAAAGTGGAATTTCACAGCTCTGTGTCCTCACAGGAAAACATCATCCGAGTACCAAGTTCCAAAAAGGAGAATTGCTTTTGACATTCCACTACTATGATATGTAATGAAAACTGAGCACCTCAGTTTACATCTCTCCCACTTCACTTACCAGTCCAAGATGAAAAGAGGTTCCTGGCTCAGGGATGGTAAGTTTATGAAATGTTTCTAGGAGCTCACACCTTTGACTATCCTGAAATAAGCAGAAAAACAAAAGAGGAATACTAAGTAGGCATTGGTACAACACGCTAAACTCCAAGACAGAGGGGCAATGTTTGTGGCATTGGGTGCATAGAGAACTTGCAAGTGCAAAGGAAAATGTGAAAATAGATTTATACATTAGGCTATGAACAGAAATTAATATAGTTTCCTCTGACAGCTGGGTTTAATAACAGGATTTTAAAAGATTTCCTTTCATATGTATTTCTGTAACCTACTGAGTCACCAAAATACGAACTGCAGTTACTCAGCTCAGAGCAAGCTGGTTCTCACTGCAAGTTCTAAATAACAACTCACTAACTTAGGCTGAAGCCAATGTATTTAATCTGTTGAGATGAAGATATTCGACCTGAAATGCAAACGATTCTGACACATGCCCAATACCCTCGTTACCACAAAGTGGTAACAAATCAAAGCAGCAACCTAACTGCTGATTATACTTGTTATAGGTACATAAAACTAGGCTAGGTGTTGCCATCTTTTCTCAAAAGCTATTTAAAAGCTTGTGATGGTTTGGGTGTCCCCCGCCCCCCCACACTTTAGAAATCACCCAGACTAGACTCAGCCGGCTCTGGAAATATGAATGAAGCTTATATTTACAGCTAGCACAATATACAAGCAGACATTTATAGTATATACAGATATATGCAGAAATAGACATGGTAAAAGGTAATACAGAAACACAACTCCCCTCCCAGAAACCTGAGTCCCCAGGAGGGGCTCTCAACCACCCCTTCACTTTCCCCCTACCCCTCTTATTTTTCTGAGATACACTGCAAGCTTTCAGCTTGGCTGAATACAATCTTCTATATTACTGCATCATACAGATGAACACATCACATGGCCATCTCTCATCCAAGCACTTCTTAAACCAGCTTGCTTTCATCCTCTCTCCTTCATTTGACAGTGGGGCCGGGCAAAGAAGATTTAGTACTTTTGAATAATACCTGTCCTTTTGCTGAAAAATCTGCCAAGATATTGAGCAGCTTATAAAAGACTTCAAACCATGGGAGGTAACTGCAAAAAAAGAAAGAAACAACAAACATTTAACTTGCTAAATGTCAGCTAATAAATCCAAGATTGCTAGCCTTTATTATACAGATGTATCCTAACAGCAGCTTCCACTGGCCATGACACTCAATTTACAAAAAAAATAAAGAAAATTAAAAGACAAACAGGCAGAACAAAACAATCTTTTTCATTTACATTACATTTTCAGTCCATAAAATAAAACAGACAGCTGTTACTTTTCACCCCAGTATGCTTTGCTATGATTTTGGGCCCTCTTTTCATGGCACAGCTCTTTATTTTAATTCCTTTTTAAATACCAGCAAGGAATTTCCCTTCAGCTGCAGCAAATAGGAAAGCAAGTTAGTGTGACGCACAAACGGGTTCTTCTTCTAATCACAGATGCTTTCTGAAGCAAATGGATTCTATTTTGATATAGTTAGATAGGATTTAAAGTTTTTATGAAATACGACTACATCCTGACAGCTATAAAGAATTGAGTGCCCCATGGTTCCCAACTGTACAGCTTTCAGTAATAAATGAAGTGAGAAGCTATATATGAGACAGATAAAGTGAATGGCACTCCATCATTAACATTTGTTTGAAGCCTGCAAATGCTACTGTAAAATGTAAGTAGCTTATCAGAATATACTGATAAGCAACTTAACTTTTCATGTTATATGACAGTATTATCATTTAAATTAATATGGTCTAAGCATCTTTACAAACTATGTATTAGAATAGAGCAGAAAGGCAGACAATTACCACTTTAAACAGCATTTAAGTTTGGCATTATATTGTAAACAATCAAGAAGGATTAGCTAGAAGATAAGTTTCTTTCTTTCTGTTTAGTTAAATAAACTTCAGCAGAGTTAAAAGCCATTACAAGAGTAACAAGAAATCCTCTCAAAACATATCTGCTAAGTAGAGATTAAGAACCTGGTAAACAAATCCTTGCAAGGCATTTATCAAAAGAGTCTGAAAAGACAGCAAAGCTCCCAGCAGCATGAAACCAAAACTTATTTCAGGAAGGTGTACTACGATTTCTCCTTAATTGCTTAGGGACCTTGCTGAAAAACTACATTTACAGAACTAAAAGGAGCATCTTTTTAAGTATTATTGTGTTTATAATGTATGTGGCAGGATAAAATCAATGAGCAAAAGCAAGTCACGTCAGCTTCTGTTTTGCCAGATCTGTGCTTCAGTTAGAGCCCCAGCACTGGAGGGTGAGGACTGAGCACATTCTCAGCACCATTTGCAACAAGCAGTGCAGGGACCAAACAAGGACAAGGCTGAGCCCTGAGCCATGGTCAGGTACATTCTTTCTTCGAAGTTTTGCTTCTTCATCCCGTCAAAGGTCTGGCTGTTCATAGCTAAACCACATCTTCCTACAAATTCAAGGGAGTTCTCTTAATTAATTACCACAATACGCTCCACAAAACCAATTTACAGGTCCTACCCATGAGAATGCTCCATCCAAATCCAGTTTCAATTCTTTGGCTCAGCACTTAGAAAAATAGCTCCTTTGATTCTACTAAAAACAGCCCAGAAAAAAAATCTCATATTCACACACTGTCAAAACATCAGCAAACCCTCTACACAACAAAAAGACCGCAGCCTGGTTTCTGTTGGCTTTCCCTTTTCTTGAGTATCTTATAATGAACTTCATTACTGTCCTTTGTTTCACACTAACTCTTCCTTATTTTAATCCATATTTTCCAAATGATGGTTTAGCATCGCAGCACAACCTCCTCTTTTTCTTATTTTAAGAATAACGTTCCATTTTGAGGAGAGAAGCTTCACAGTTTTGAAGCTGAGGAAATTAGCTGATATTTGAAGCAGACCTCGGCACACTACAACACATGGGGATCTCTGTGGCTCTTGCTCAAGAGAGGTGCAAGACAAGATAAAACAAACCAATCCACCATGAAATTGCATAAATTATGTAGACAATTTCACTTCAATTTTCACCTCCCTCATCACTGCAGAGTTCAGTATCCCTCTCATCCTGCAAGCTTTAGATATGTTAAAAAACTAATTTATCCTGCCATCTTCAATACTTTTACTTCATCACTTAGTCCATGTGTTTACTGCTCAAGAGTGAAACAGTTCTGCTTTTATTAGACCAAACTGTGACCACTTAAAGCTGGGGAAAAAAAAAAAACAACCAAAACCAACCTAAAACGAAGAAGTATTGTTACCTGAATTTGGTTTTAGATCTCTGCCAAAAAGAAAACAGAAAATATGTGGATTTTTCTCTTTGAGGCAGCCCTTAAGTACTCCTTCCAAAGAAATGGAGGTTGAATTTATAACCAAAAACCTTTCTGAACCACATGCAACTTAAGCAGCACAACTGGTAGCACTGCTGAAGATTTATGGCTTATGACTTGCTCATATTTAATTTGTAACCAAACACTTCCCCTTCCTCTTAGCTACCTTAGAACTTTTGATTAACTCTTGTTTTCACAGGTCATAGGTTAAACAAAGGAAGGGAAGCACTCTGGAGTGAAATTGCCCAGAGCACCACAGCCTGCAAGCACAGGCACAGTCAAACACACATCCTCCTTCAAGCAACATCAAAAAAGTGATAGACTAGAGATTCTTCAAGGGAGTTGAAGTTCAAAGGCTCCAATAAGCATAAATCAGATTGTGGCTGAGGAGTAAACAAAAATAAAAGAGTAAACTGCAACTTTTATTACTTTAATTTTACACCCATCTTCCATTCCCTCACACATGCACACATGTAAGGTGACAGGCTTGCCACAAACCATGGCCTAATCAAATCAGGCTTCCTCAAGCTGAGAGATGGGTTTGGCACTCTGCTTTCTCTCCCTCTGAACCTGCAGTGTGTGATGCAGCCTCAGTTCTGGAGATAGGCCAGTCTGATAGAAACAAGCACAGGAAAACTACTTATTATGCTACGTCAGGTCTGCACAAACTCTGCTGCATAAGTTGCACAGTACCTTATTCAGTAACTCACATGTCATCACCTTTTTAGTGCACTCCTTGAAAGTACAAAACATTGTCAGTTACATGTGTCTTAGCAATTAAGGTCAGGCCAAACGTTAAGACAACAGCACTGCACTGCAACTTGTAAATACAACTGTTTGCAAAATGCAAACCCAACAGACAGCTGGGGCCAGACAACAGGAGAGAGAGAAAGCAGCAAATGAACATGATACCAGAGCCTGGCAACCCCTGTGGGTAGATGTCTGCAGTTATGAAGAGGTTCACCTTTCCTAGACTCAACTGTCAAGGAGCAGCAAAGCCTTTGTGCTGGAGTGGCAGAGCTGAAATGCTGGGGAAGGCAGGAGGACACAGATGACCTGCACAGCGACAGCTGCCAAAGGCCCAGCTCACCAGTCAGCCCTGCTCCCACAAGTCCAATCTATACTTCAAAAGTTACACTGAACAGAAAATGTCATCACCCAATATTAGCTGCTGCACAGATGAAAATGCTGCACTGCAGTCAATATAGCTCTGAGTTTTCAACATATTTTAATCCACTTGTGCGCTTTAACATTTAAAAGAGAAAAACTATCACAGCAGCACATGTAAGGTCACATTTTCTGACCTCCAAAGAGGACTGCAACTGCAATTGGGTAATATTGAGCTAGGACTTTTGAAATAAAGCAACTGCCTTTTTATGCACATATCTACACCTGTCCATGGGGTACACACACACACAAGTGCATATTACCATTCCCCAGCAGAAGAATGTAGTAAGAGATGACCCAATAGAACTTTTAGGGATACTAAAAGCAATGCAACAACGCAGCTTGTGGATTTCCAGGATCCTCCTATTCTCATTAAACACTTAATATTACAACTTTTAAAACCAAACCAACACAATCATAAGCATTGTTAACAATCAGCTCGTTTGTTGTTTTGATTAAATTAACAAGAAATTTCCCATCCAGTTGCGGGGGATTAATGTTCTCCACTAGAGGGAAACTTAATGTTTAGTGAGATCAAATAGTACCTATGGATATAAAGCAGAAAGACCACAACAGCACTCAAAAAAGCATTACCCTATTTTACTGTGACTAGTTTAAGCCCTCCTGCAGCCTGTTTGACATGGGCAGTTTTGGGAATACAGCTGTCAAGATCTACAGTCACAGGTTATCAGCTAGCCTATGGCAAAACCTATATAATGCACTGTAGGTTTCACTGCATCACTTTTGTATCCAGTCTATTGTGCACTTACCTTGGGATTTGAAATGAAGGTAAACCTTCCCCTTTAAAAACACCTTAGATTACTGCAAGATTTCAGGATCAAGCTTCATAGCTTTACTATTACACTTTTGTCCTGTCCTATGTAAAATGCAGGGCTCGCTGATAATTAGTTATGAGAGTTCAGGCTGCACAGACATATGACAGTGACTGTTCTATCGCCATCAAAATACCAAGATTGTCTCCTAAACAGAAAAGCCAAGGAATATACAAATCCAAGATGATAGTTCTGATATAGTGATTGCCTATATGCAAAGAGATGCAACTAGTTTAGTCAAATGGAATAATTCAGCAGTAAATAATAAAGGCAACATCTTGAAGAATAGCAAAGGGAAAAACCTGTGAACAAGCTACTTACACAGACATACAATTGATTTCTTTATCAAGTAAAAGATGCCTTCCTCAGGAAAGGCCAGCTTCCACTTATCAAGTTTTGAAGCATTATTAATGAACAGAGGCTTTGTTAATAAGTATACTTCCTCTGAATGTAAAAATTTCACCATTATCATTTCTTTTGATATTCTTGAGCACTCATTAAAATGAAGAAGAGACTTAAGTGATAGGATGCAGCACTCTGAATCACTGTACTATCTACAAATACCAGGTACATCTAAGGTCAAGTGGAAAAAAGGGTGGGCAAATCTGGTACGGAACTAGGAATTTTACTTTCTGTTAGAAAGGTAAATCTCCACTGAAGTCATCATGAAAGGGAGGGATTTTCCAGTGTTAGCTGTAATAAGTGACTGTGAAGGAGGAAGCAATGGCAAGATAACCCAAGTGTTCAAGAACATGGTGAAAGCTGATCTCAAACTAAACTCCCATGGAGCACTAAAGAATTTGAAAGTGTATTGAGAACTTCAGCAGCAAAAATGCTATGGTGTGGCAGCAGCAAACCCCAGTGGAAAGGGCTGCCTTTAAAAATTATCTATGAGGACTTGCTAATTACTATACTAACTGTAAAATTAATTGTCAACACTGACAGCTCCAGTGTTCAGTTTTACTGGTGTACTGACACCCTGAAAAAGCAAAGCAAAGCACACACTTCTGGAAAGGTATGTGTAGTATCTGTGTTTTCCACAACCCTACAAAGTCAAATACCTGCTTAGTCCTTAGTTCACACAATTTCCACTGAACACTAGAACTACTCCCAGTCTGCATATAGGCAGAACTGCATTTTGTACTTAGTGAGACTAAGTAACTAGTTTAGCACCAACATATTTAATGTCCTAATAGACTGAGCTACAAGCAGATACAACTTTTATTCCTTCCATTCACACAAATCAGAAGCTGAATTGTTAACATATATTTATTTATAACACATACAATCTATTTTGATAACAGCATAACCAACTGCCATCTCCCTTGCAAAACAGAACAGTCATTTCCATTTTACAGATGGGCATACTTCTTTGTAGTGACAGGCTCACAAAATCTGTCTGTATTAGACAGGATTGGATTCGAAGAGTTTCTGCATCTTGACCTTTTGCTCAGGACAATAATTTCTAGGCCACTGGAGTACTTCTGTCAATAACAAACTTCTATAAACCATAGTATATATGCTCACTAACTTCACTGCAAGCACTCTTGATTGACAAAAGGATAAGGAAGAGGAAATTCAAGCCAAGTATTTCTTCTGCCAGCACAACTTGTGCACGTATCAATAAACCACAGTGGTGTTTCAGTTCATGGACAATGGGTAATTCAAACCATAGATGACCTGGTATTTAGTTGCGGCAGTGAAATCACTATGAAGCCCACCAAGATCTTGCATGTCAAAGCATTGGTCTAATGAGTGAAAACACCTTTTCTTGCATGGTCACACTCATACGATGCAAGTGACTGGCATCAATAGAGGCATGTGTGCCTCATTCTCTATGCCCACTCAAGCAACATCATCATTCTAAGCTTGCAGTCCTCAGGAAAGTCATGCAGGACATGGAAATCCCAAGTAAAATCCAGCAATTTGAAAAAAGATGGAATTTCCTAGAGAAGCATGGCATATGCTTTCTGACCAAGGTACTTGTCAGTACCTGTAGGATAAATTAGGAATCCTTGCATCTGGATAATACCACCACCACCACATTGATAGAACTTGAGTATGGAAAACATATCAAAATTTACTACAGTCTCTCAGAGACTAAATGTCTTAAGAGTTTTTGTGTTTAAAGATCATTTATACTGCAATTCATGCTTTAAACCCATGCTCCTTCTTTCTATCCTCCTGCAGATGCTAACTGGACTCAGTGTTAGCAATCATGGTCTTTTTTTTTAAGTTAATAATGGTGACTGCAGATTGTGATGATGAACTAAGTTATGTTTGACAGTCGTCATGCTCTTCAGTGGGTTTATGCAGACAATTTTAAATAGCAAAAGCTGAGCCTTCAAAACACTTTTTCCTTCCCTTCATTAAAAACGTGCATTTGCCTTTAATTATTTTTAACTTCCACCTTAATTTTATCAGCTAAGCCTGTGAAAAAACTTAACCACATGTTTTTTAAAATATTTCTTTTCTTCCCCTCAAGAGAGAGAAGTTTTCATGCATCCATTATTCTTCTTGTTGTAATACACTACTAATATTAATTTTTTTCCACTTTCCTTTCCTTCCCCCACCCAATGTTTTCAGCATTTTTACAAAATGCATTTAAAAGAACCAAGGCACCTCTGGGCTCATATGGGAATTTCCGTAGGCTAAATTCCCAGTTCAGCCACCTTTATGTGTTCCAGTGTCTTCCCTTACACCTTATGGAATTCAGTACATCATTATTCTGTCTTCTAGACTCAGTCTATTGACACATTCTCACACTTTTAAGCTTAAACACATATACACATACCCACAAATCTCCATAGCAACATCTGTGCATGTTGATGAAATGCAGGCTTACCTTCCACAGGATCAGCCAACAGCCTTTTTTTGAACATCAGCTTTCTTTTTTAATTTTTATTTCCAATTTTGTCTCTGCATTAGACCCCAAACCATGTAGAAAGCCATTTGAGTCCTTTCCTTTTCAGGCTACCTCAGCATTTATTTCCTTCTCGACCTTTCCCCCATATTGTTATAAACTTCCCTTTATCATCCATGAATGACCTTCCTATGATTTCATGAGATTCAGTTAACAGTTCTATACTTAAGCACATGCATCATGTACATATCTTAGAAGTATTTCACCCTAGATAACTGGCTCACACTGAACTTGCCCATCTCCTCTTATGGAACATCTTAATACTACGTAATTGTCGATAGAAAGTGCTTACTTTGGTGACTTGTCACTGTGTATTAATAATAAAAGTCAATTAAAACATTCCCTTTCCTGTTTTTCTACCCCGTGTGACCAAGCATAAGCAGTCCCAGCAAGTCTCACTCACACAAAGCTTCCCAAGTTCACTAAATACCACTATTGAACCCAACTGTTCCCCAAACAGCTACAGTGGCTCTTGAAACGCAGCAGCAGCGTCTCTCACAAAAGGCAGCTGAAGGGAGTTCAATACACCCCTTTAACAACATGAAGCCAGAAAACTGTAACAAAGAGATTTATGATGTAACAATTTTACATTTTAGTCAAGCTAAAAGTGCAAGGGCAGCCCGAGATAACCATTCCAAGAGGCCTTTGTTAACGTGCTAACATCTAATTGGGACATCGCAAATGGAATTGAAGTCTGAGTTTGACAAAGCTGTCACCCTTTCTCAGATTCTTTGTGGTCACTCTAAAACCTTAGGGAGGGGGAAAAAAAACAGTTCAGGGCAGCTGCACTGTGGAATTTATGTAAATAAAAGGAATTCAGAAGAACTTTAGCATTACAGTATGCAACATGATGAAGCTTCCATCAGCCCAGCACACAGTAATCTCCCCTGCCTCTCACAGGAGCTCTCCGCAAAGCGAAAAAACAGCCTGAAAAAAGAAAGTTGTTCAATGAAAAGTACACTTTGGATTTTCACTGCAAAACACTGTATTGAAAAAGAATCTGTGTTTTAAAAACCTGGAGCATTACACCTCAGACTGTAAAATAGGGATCCCAAGCCTTTTGGCTTGTGGGTCCACGTAGGATCATCCTATATTCTGTACAAAGTCTGTACACACTCACAGATACACAGAAGGTGCAATTTAGAATGTACAAGACTTTAACCAACTTCAACAGCGGAGATTTTTTTCTTGTGAATTATCTATCACTGCAAAATTTAAGAAAGCTTATTGAATTTTATGGTAAAAGATTCTGTGTTTAATTCATTTCATAATTATCTTTCGGATCTGGTGCATTGCTGGGGACTCTGACAGATCTCCCTCTGGCAGATCACTCTTTTTTAAAAATCAAAGATTTTTAACTTCTAACACCCAAGTTATTCATACCATTGGGAAAATTTGCCAAGTGGTATTTCTCCAGTCAGTCCACATGGAGCAATTCATTTAACAGACAGAACCTAGGGTCTGCTGAAACAAAATGTACACACATTGCTGAAATCAGCCTGCAGCATAGGCTGACAAGAGAAGAAAAAGGCTGTGCAACTTGATCAGCTTTACAACAGCGCACTCCCTACTATATAAGGCTTTCGTAGTGTAAAGTGCTGCAGTTCTTATTGTACCCAGTTACTATAAGCAGGTCTGAGCAAGTGTATCTCCCTTTTCAGATTCTACATCCTAGGATGACCGGTCAGGATGACCAAGTGTAAAATCAAATCAGAAGCCTCATATACTCCCAAACACATTCGTAAGGTTTCTTGTTCTTTTTCAGAAATACGTAAGTATTTGGGGGTTTTATTTGAGACTGAAAAAAAGAGAAACTTCTCCAGCATGTTTGAGAGCAGAGAACTGAAGCAGTGGCCTAAAATAAAGGTACATAAAGAAAAAAGGCTTTCTTTAATATTTACAAGGCAAGCACTAACAATTTTGTCTCCATATTCTTATTAAAGCCACAGCAGGCAAAGGATATCCCATAAAGCACACTTGGTGAGAAGACAGGCATGCTGAAGTGCTTGATGGTTTATAGTAAGATTTATGAAACACAAGGTAGCCTTCAAGCTAAAAAGACACTTTGTACCAACAGGAATACATTGAACAATGTTTTTACTTGGTTAGGGTAAATCACTCTAACAAATACATAGTAAGATGGCAGAGAACAGCCTTTAACTGAGAAAAGTTACAGATGATACCAGTACTAAATCTCCTGGACTTAAAAAAAAAATTGGTTATGAAGCAGTTCAAGCAGTTAAGGTTTGATTTTATAGTAAGTGGGACACGTAGCACAAGAGCCTGGAGATCCCCACAGAAGTGACAATAGAGAGGAAGGATTCCAAAGGCTTAGCTTGTCAAGGAATCTCTCTTCTCAAACTACGTTTAAAAGCACACATGAAAGTGCTGGAAGAGAGAATTCTAGATGTGGCAGACAATCATAGATCCCACTAGGTTTGAGACATCTGGCATCAGTTGAAATCCATCACATTTCATTTGGGGATCAAAGACTACTGGTAAGTCTATCACAGGTTGAAATAGTAGATCCTGAACAGCCTTTTCATCACAATGCAAATTAACCCTTTTTCCCTGACCAGAGAAACAGCTCCTTTTCATTACAGACTTCAATTCTATGTGCTTGTTGAGCTGTGCCCTCCAGTACTAAGTTTCAGCCGAAATTTCAGTAGAATTAGGAACTTCTTATTATAAATCAGAACTGCTCCCTGTCAGCAAATGCACAATGTGCTGCTGCACACTGATGTAAGCTTTGAAAGGTACAGGACCTTGACATGTGTTGTATCACAATCTGTTAAGTGTCAATACATTTCTGAATAGAGAAAAAAAATCATACACCTCTATGTTCAAGAGTCACACTGAAAGGCTAGTAAGGGATTTTGCTCTATTACTAAAGAAATTTGCCACATATTTAAAAGCTGAAGCTGAGCATGAGGTGTGTTTTCTATAATCTCTGTCTTTCCCAGGGCCTTTTATTCTTGAACCTGAGGAGTTTTTTTCTATCCATTTAGTCTGAATTGGTCATTAACCATCAACCTATGTCAAAGGCTAAGGAGGAGAGAGAGAGAAGGGAAAAAAAAAAAAAAAAAAAAGGCAAGCCTGAATCCACAACCTCTGAGTTAAGAAATTCACTCTCAGTGTAATAAACATCATTACTGTAACAGATTCAGAGGATGTGACTCTCAACGGGCCAACATATTCCAGCTCTAGAGCAACCAACCACAGGTAAGATCAATGCCCATTTCTGGGAAAAAAATCACCAGGACATAAAGTTATATGTAGAGTAGAATAATCAGAACTGTCAGATCAGTATTTAAGGAAGGTAAGTATCAATTACATAAGTCATAGGAGGAAGGCCAAGGTTTTCACTGGCTAATCACACTGTCATATGAGGAAGAGATTGAATCACCTTCTGAGCCAGACAAAGGAATATCTGCTCAAAAACAAGCACATCACAAGGGAAAACTCACTCTCATAGATCAGCATCATAAGCTGATTCAGTAAAAGCTCGGAGATCATGTCAATAGATACAAGAAAAGTTTTAATAAAAGGCAAGCATCTTACAACCAAGACAGTAAAGATCCCATTTCTGAATATGCAGGAGAGCTGTTCCCTCAGAAGAAAACCAGTAAGCCCCGAGTGCATTTCTTTCAACAAACAGCATTAGATCATTCCACCACCAAACAAGCAGCTTCACACCTGTGTGTTCAAGTAACAGCATTCTTGGATATTACTGATTCTTTGCATTTTTGTAAATTAGGTACAGAGAAAACTGGGATACAGACTGACATTTCTGCAGTAACAAAGACAGAGAAGAAATCAATCAGATGCACCGCTCTTCTGGAATTTTGTCCAAACCACTTTTGTTTCCTATTGGCAAAAAACAAATTTAAGTGCAGCGAGGTCTTTTCTGGTTCCCCTGGACGAGGAGAAAATTTCATTACTGTGAAGAAATACTCAAATGTTCAGTGGTATTACACATGCCTCCTAATAATAAGCAAAGTTTAGTTCCCAAGTCAATTAGTAGCAAGTCATAAAAATTAAATTCAAAATCCAACCACAGCTGAACAAGTCAAGGGACAAATTCTTGATTATTTCAGTGCTCTGGTGTTACTTTGAATTCATAATTTGGAAGTGGGAGAAACTGGGCTAGTCATTGTTATTGAATAAATGGATGCATTGCCACAGTCATGTAAGAGTCAATGTACTTGAACTGAAGATTCAAAAGATCTTATCTAACAATTAGTTGAAAAATTATTAAAATAGGGCATTGCTCACAATCATTTTATTCTCTGAACGCTCAAGCTGGTGTACGGACATTAATTAACGCTAAAAGACAACGAGGTAAGTTACTGGTAGGTAACTAATAGTTGTAAAGTTTAGAAGAAGATTTGTCCCTTATCAAAGAGTTTGAGTTATAAATTACAGTTTTTACTTCAGATCCATGCACAATCTAGATAGCACTGCCTCTAGGAAGCCATATAAAGCCTTTCTCCTGTTATTACAGCGTGTTTGAATCACATTTTCTATTGAAACAATATGCAGAAGTTAACTCGAGCAGATTTTCTCAGCAGTTCTACCTCTCAGAACAGCCCTTGCTTCTTCAATTACCACTGCATAACCTGAGGGCTCCTGCCACATCTTGATTTTTGAAAGAGGAAGTTGCCATGTAACCTCGTTGGGGGAATGTTGGGTACATCTGTCAGCAAGTACAGGATGGTCTTAATCCTGACAGACACGTTCTACACACCTTCAGACAGCAACCCAAAAGCAATCCATTTGTGAAGAAGACATAACCATCTTGCACTTTAACTACTTTCCCGCTACATTTTTGAGGCCAGGGAACTGGGTTTTCCCCAAGGTGATGAACTAATTCACTCTGTATTAGCCCTAAAATGGAAGTTTCCAAGCCAGTTGGCCAGGGCCAAAGGTAATAAAAAGTGACATGATTTAATTACTTCTGTTACGGTTGTTCAGCAACTAAAGGAGGTGTGACATGAAGCCCTAATTAAGTAAAATTGTTTTCTGGTCAGTAGGCAAGATGCGGAAACTAGCTGGACTAGAATGCAGCATTCTTGGCTTTATCCAGTTCCTCCAGTAGCAATACATTGGTATGACTAACATTTGACATTTTCTGTTGTGATCCTTCTCATTGGTATTTTACAAAAGTGTTTTGACTTGCACTCAAGACTAAAGCTTTTGAAAATGTGCAATAAACTTCCTTTGACACACCTTTGCTGTTCTTTCGAGTCACTACAAGTCAGTTAAATCAGCATTGCTATGGATTGGTAATGCAGAGGTAAAAGAAGGAAGAGGAGGGTGTTTTTTTTCAAGGATCAGGTCCCTGAGGCTTGAGAGGGATCGAATAGTTGTAAGCCATAACTAACTTCATATTGTGCATTTCCTCCTTCTATTTAGAAAGTAAGTACTGCTCCTTTCACATCTTTGTAACTTCTGTCAAGAAACTCTAATGCCACAGGAGAACATCACTGAAGTGGAGGTCATACCTCTACCTTACCTAGAAGCAACAGAACAGAACTGATAACTTTTAAGTACATCACTGTTGCAGTTTTTGCCCCAAGAGGGAATATTCAGAGTGAATGGCAGTTATCACTGTTACAAAAATTATGTGGCATTGGTTGAGTTAAATCAATTGACAGTCCCAATCCAGGGCTGTTACATGACAGCAAATCTAATTTTGCACCTGAAATCTAATTTTGCACCTGAAATATAATCTCTGGTTTTACACAAGAGATTTTTTTTCCCCTCCCCGTTTATTTATTTATTTATTTATTTTGGCAAGAACTACCTTGAGATGTAAAGGGGAAGGCAGAAGAAAGGAAAGACCAAAAATCATGCATGGAATACCATAAAGACCAGCTAAAATCATAACTGGTTTACCTTTCTTCTTCAACCTGTGTACCAATGTTACATCTTTTGCCTGTCCATCTTTAGCTCTTTCCTAAAATCATCATGAGGATTCACTTCTTCCTTCTGCACTTATTCCTCATGTCATTAATTCTGCCCTTTGCTTTTACTTCAACAAATTGTAACAACAGAGTTTTCAACAGGAATGCTCACCAATATTACACCAGTGCTCTGAAGACAACATATTTGTGCCTCTGACTGCACTTCCATGAATGTGACATCCATGAACTCAGATCTCAAATTTTACTACTGTTAGGATGAGAAGCAGCAGGCAGCAGATGGAGATGAAACAAGAACAAAGGACTGGCAGCAGAGAAGTGACTCTCAAAGAAGAGCCCTGCATTGGGTTATAAAGTCAACAGCGTCAGGAAATGTATGGAGTAACTCCAACTTCTGGTAAATCTAGGATAGCAGAAGTTTCCTTCCCTTGCCCCTGCACATTTCATTACAATTTTCAAAGCCATTAAGTGAAAATGTCTGTTCCTTCCCCCTCCAAAGGGTCTATTTAAAATTCTAGGTTCTAAATGTCTGAGACTTGGAATGTTGCAATATTACCTTACGAGATCAAAAAAACTGTCAAGAGGACTGGATTGGGATAACAGTATCAGAACAAGAATTCTGCTTTGAGCAGAATTGGAAAAGTTGACAAATTGCTCAGATCTAGAAGCAGCTCATTCCGCAAGGCATTAATCCGAGCCTGCAGACTGGAAAGCTTGGGACACATCACCTCATTAACATCATTAGAATGTGAGTTCCCCCAGCCTGTTGCTGCATGCCTTGAAGCATTTCCATGTCCATGTTCCTCTCTGTGTCCCCTGCCTCCACTCTGACCCCTCACTCTCACACGGCTCCCAATGCTGCATTGTGACTTAGTCCCTGTAGTAAGTGCAGGAGAAGGGTGCAAGGAAGTTTCTGAGAGAGAGCTTCCTGCTCAGGATCAATAAAAAGCAAGAAACAGCAAGAAGTGAAGCACATTAAAAGTTTAACTGAAATACACATAATTTTGAACTCGAGAAGTATAATGGCTTCTCCTTATCATCACCATTTCAGCTGTGCTTTGGAACAAACTCCCTTTGGCTGCAGAGTAGCAGCGAACCACTGGTGCAGGTTCTAGAGTGAGATTTGGAAGCATTTCGCTATTACGCTCCTCATAATTCAAACTCTGTTTTGTGTCTGTCTTTATAGGTCATTGTTGGCCAGATGGAAAATATTAAGGAAAAAGGATTGCAACTAAATCAATCGGCTGTAGTCTGCTGCCAAAAGGCCCCAGGCTAACTACAAGCAGATTTGCAAGCAGGCTCTGCTCCGTTACAATCTGAGATCTGGCACATCCTTTGCCCTGACTAACAGCAGGAGGGCACAGGGCCAGCTGAGAGCAGCTACTGTGCCAAACAGACTGTGCAGGTCTTACTGCTTGAATGCTTCCACAGAAAAAGGGAATCGATGGGACTCTTTTGTAAACAACTCCCTGTACTTTCTGGCTGCTACTAACTTCAAAAGGGCTAAAACTTCATTCCACTACAAAACTAATGCAAGTAAACAGCTCAGATTTGTACCAAAATCACTGTGTGGGGAAATAAGTATCAGTGTTAAAGAGTAACATTTAACACTTTGAATTAAGAAGAACGATGAATACACATGCACATATAGAGTGAAAACCAAATTCAAAACATCTTTTCTCCACAGCTAAGCACCATCCAGGAACAATTAAAAAATGGCTGAGCAGCAGTCAAAGAAAGTGTTCATATCAATATCCTTTCTGATCTCTTGGTTACTTTAAGAAGGAGTTTAAATCTGGTTATTGACAATTTGATTTCTAATGTTTATTTCTAATTTCAGTATTTCCCAGGAGATACCTTTGGCTTTTCGCACAGCTCACGTATGCAGTTCTCAATCAGCAGGTCCAGTTTATACAGGACGTTCAGTGGGAAAAAGTATTTTCCTAATATTAATCAACAAACCTCTTGTGCACTGAGCATTTTATTCCAGACACTGATGCCTGCAGCACCCAGTCCAGATGGGCCAAAGCAGGTATGGCTTAACTGATTTTCCTTTAGCATGGTATCAGCACCTGGGGGGCTGGGGAAGGAGCAGACTGGGTGGAGCTGACATTTCCTAGGATTTGGTAACAGCAGGATTTTTTTTTTTTCTTTTTGCAATCAAGATACAACCTCAAACTTGATGGATGGACATAAGTTCTGCTTCTAGTGGGCAGTAAGAGAAAAACAGATAGAAACAGAAGGGAACTTCTCTTTCAAATGTCATCGTCAGCAATAAAGCCTCTGCAGCAAAGACTTCACATGCCCTACTCCAACCATAAAGGGATATGTCGCCCATGAGGAGAAAACAAGGACGAAGTTGTGCTTGACACAGCAGAATAAAAGCCATGAATCTCGACTTACTTAAAAGCAATGTAAGCAGGGTCCTTGTGTTACCTAGGACATTTTTCTCTTCCAGGGCATTTGTCATTACTGAAAAATCCAGGGTTCAGAACTGGCAACATTTCCTCTTGCCTGTAGTATACACCTTAAGTAACTCCTATCAGATGGTTTGCAACTGTTACTGGAGGACTCAGCACAATAAGTGAAGTAAAAGGGCAAACAGGGTTAAAGTACCTTTTAATGATAGATTTCTTTTGCTACTGTGATGAATTGCACAAACAGAATTTCATATTCTAAGCATACTGTAGTCTACTTAAGAGTGAAGCCAAGAAACATGAAACCTTCCTCCAGCCTTGTCCATTTCTGCTGAGCCATACATGGCCTCTGTGATTACGAGGTGTGCGGATTAGCAAGGTTCTACCGCATTTAAGTTTTGACAAAAACATTTAAACCAATTCAACCACACTTCAAAACTTCAAGCTCAGTGAGCAAAGCCTTTAACGGACCTACTGACACCACAATGAAAACTCCAAAGCTTTTCATTCAGTGTCATTTAAGATATTCCCTATTGACTTGTTATTTATCAACCACATCCAACTGAAAATAAGAATTCATTATTTATGAGTTCAGTGGAACTGACTCCATTCGATGTCAGTCTTAAAACTCAAAACATGAAATGTGTTTCTATTGCTGCAACTCTCATCCTGAATACAATTTCAAAGAAAAAAAAACCAAACAAAAAAACCACACCAACAACTAAGAGGCAATACTGTAGCTACTTTTCACATATTAATAAAACAGAAATCCCAAGACTCATATAGAATAAACTGGATTCTTTTAAGGCTTGGGCTGTGAATGTGCTCTTTAGACAGAAGTTTATATATGAAATATGTAAAAACCTATTTTCTATTTTTGCACATGTACACACATGCACATCCTCATGAAATGCATAGACAAAACATATTTACATGATTACAAATGCTTGTGCTCATTCATGATAAAGAAAAGGACCAAGAAAAAGTAGGAATAAACTGCAGAAGCTTTGTAATGATGGGACTGGATAAAAAAAGCATTACTGCATGCTTTTAATTAAGACTATCTCAGAAAGTGTATTTTACTCAGTATTGCAGATAATACAGTTTCAGAAAGCTAGTATTACTTGAGAGGCACTTCAAATTTTATTTCAAGATACTTGAGCAAGGTAGGATGCTTAAGGCAGCCTTACAGGCCGCCTGAAATAAACTTCTAGAGTCTAAAAAACTTTGAACAGCAGAGATGAAAATGAAAGAAAAATAAGCAGATGTAATACAAAAATTATTCCTCTTTTCCTGGAACAGTGTTTTTAAATAGCTCATCTCTATCTTGTAAAACTTGTAATGACAATAAAGAAAAAAACACAGGAAGTTTGGAAAAGCTATACTGGAAAGTGTATCAGAAAGCAGAAACACAAAGTAGATAGCTACATTTAATTGATGTCAAGCTCTTTTTCACTAGGTTCATCATTTTTCCACATATATTCTGACAAGTAACTGAAAATAAAAGCCAGTGTCTGTTTAAGCAAATCAGCAGGGGTAAAAAACTCAAACTTTCAAGATGTAAACTGTTCATAAACATGTCAAGCTAAAGCAAAATGCCTGCAACTACAGGAGAGCCCTTCCAATCCTGCAGACTACAGCCATGGCATTCTCAGATTTTTTGAGCCACTTTAGATCACCTTCCTGTTACACACAGAAGAGGACCAAATCGGTTTGCAACAGTCAAAGCTTGTAAAAAAACAGAATTTCTGTGAAAGAAGGTCAGATTCTAGCTCCAAGTCCTGCCTGCCCTCTCTTATTTTCTCAGTAAGGTCCACGCAAAGGAACTGAGAACTGCCTGCATTTTCAACTCCTACTTACATTCAATGCATGCACTGAATCCACTGCTAGAAAAATAACAAAATCTATGAAGGCAGCAGACAGAGGCTCAATAACAACATTTTTATTAGGCACAATTTTGTTGCACTGCTGAATCAGAGAGATCCAATTTCTCATGACTTATACATGTATTTTTTGTGGCCTTTGCCAATGTCTAACAGAACTGGTTTGCTATTTTCTTTCATCTCTGAAGCGATTTAAGTAGTACAGGGATTCCAGGGTCGATACATCATAAAGACCAAACAGACTGCCCAAACAGTGTTCCATACCAATTCCACCCATTACCAGAGATCTTTTTGGAAGGCTTGAGAGTATCATATAGATGCATACAGAAACAAAACACTGATTTTGCTTGTTACTATGTTGTTCAAAATACAACCATAGCAAGCCTCCCTAAAATAAAGTCTGGACTTTTATTTAATTGGACACTTAATATTTTGATGTGTCCACACAGAAGCCTAACAGCAAAACAGGAGGTGAAGAAATTATGTCAAAGAGATAGAGAGAGGGGTTTTGTTAATTTTTTTTTTCAAGAATATCTCTGCTCTGGGGTTATGTACAGTCATTGCTTGCAGCCCAGGCTTGTAATTAAAACTTTAAATTAGCAAAAGAAATTCATTCTCAGATTTACATGTCGGGTTTTGTTATCAGCTCTCTTCCCCTCCTTTCAGAGTGCAAACTTTTCATTAAAATTATAAAATAAAGTAACATAAATGGATAAAAGCACTAAGCTCATGTAGACTACAATTAACTAAATGTAACCTAACCTTACTAAGTAAAAGCAGCCAAAATCTGTTTTACTCAGCTTGCCAGAACAGAAGTGCTTAAGGTAATGGCCAGGAGACTGCAGGATCATGGCATCTGTCACCACTGAAAACTAGGTACAGAACTCAGCAGTCCTGGTACCATGTTGCTATCTGTGCATATTCCCACTCACCACAACATAGTAAAAGCAAGGTTTGAGTTGTCTACATATACCAACGATAAGACTGAGGAGGGAGGAGAACATGACAGACACCACCCAAAACAGTGGGTTGAAATCAAAGGCTGTGAATAGCAACCAGGCAAAAACCCCACCCAGGTACAACCCGTAAGTGGGCAAAACACCAAAGGCTGAAGCAACAGTTCAGTTACAGCCTCTCCAAAGCAGCACACACCCAGACAGAGGACTTTTATTTTCTCTTCTGCAATAAATTAAAAAATAGAGCAAACTAACTACTTACTTACAAGGAACAAAACAGGCTTCCTATTAATTTAATTTGATGTATGCAAAGAAAAAAATGCAGAGTATGAAGAAACTCTAAATCAGATAAGAATTTTTAGTTAACAAGAACTTGAAGGCTCAGTCTTCCTATATATTATACTACTACTAAATACAGTGAATTATTTGTTGTTAATGTTTGTATACTCCACAGAAGAAAATTCCTATTAACACTAGTTCAAAGCAGGCACTACCAACCTGTGCTTTTTTAATGTTCCAAACTTTCATCCCAGATAAAGTGAGAATGGGATGTCCTTCCTTATTAATCTGCAAATACTTCTTCACAAACAGCAGCTACTGAGTGTTTTAGAACAACAACAAAAATATATTAATCTTTCTAATTAAAATATTTAATAATTTGCATAGGTTATTAAAGAATTTCTATAAGCTCAAGCTTTTGTTGAGCTGAATTGCTCCAGCTTGGCTCAGTAACATAAGCAAAATGCTCTCCAGTTCATGCAGAAAGGCAGCAAAGTCAACTCAGGAAAAGTGGGTTGAATTAGCTCAGTAGACAGAAGTGTAGCTCTCTGAGGCTACCAGAATCAGCACAAGAATTCAAAGGGAATTACAAAGATAATGAGATAAAAGATTAAAGGGCAAGAATATTATTCCTTCAATGAAAAAGGCTACAAGGGGGAAGCAGCTTCCAATTGTTTCCACCACCCTTCCTCTCCATGACCAGAAAACAACAGGTATTTCCAGTTAATGTTGCACTGTCTCTGGGAGAAATAAGGTTGATTCACCTTTGCATATACTATTTGCTTCTTTAGAAAGTCCCACAGATATTTCAAAAGTCATGTCAGCTTAGATAGTGTGCACTTTTACAGAAAGGTCTGAATCAAAACTAGTATTTGGGTGTTTCACCAGGGCAGGATGACCAAAGGATATTAAGAACTGTGGCTTTACCCCACAGCAGGCAAAACAGCATAAACTTTCACTGTAAATCAGTTAAGAATATATCATCTCAGTTCATCATCTATCTGCTCAATGGTTGGTCATGAAGATTAGCTTGTTTTGTGTAATTTTTCTAGCTTAAAACTAATCAAAATTTGTATTCTTCCCACATCCCATTTTGTGCCTGTTGTCATCACTGGGTACAGGTAGTAACAACACAGCTTCCTAGTACCTCTTACATCAAAAGTCCCATTTATGTCAGCTGAGCATTCAGGCTGTCAGATGGGGAATCCCACCATAGAATCAGCTGAAGACAATAAAACCCAGTAAGTGGAAAAACTTGTAAAGAAGTGAGTGCACAAGAAGCAGGTTCAGTAAATTTAATCCTATTATAGTGGGGTATTCAAAATATTTTTAGGTACAATAAAGCCACATTAAAAAAATACACCAACCAAACAACATAAAAACCAGCAACCAACTGAACCCAAAAAAACATCCAGTCAAAATTCTAAAATCAAAATGTATTCCCCACTCCAGTCCAAGTGTAAATATTTCTCTGTGGCTTTTAGCCAAATCAGTGACAAGGGAAAATTCTAGAACACAAGTGCAACATTATTTTTAAACCAAACCTACAAGAAATACTCTTTTTTTTTTTCCTCCCAAAATAAAGGAAAGATTTGTGAAGCTAAGAGCAGCCTTTGGGGTTTGGGATTTTTTGCTTTCCACTCGCAGGTATCACAACAGAAGTGTGTTACATTTCGGAGGCACATACACAAACAGTGGTACACAGGCCCTTAAAGCTGTTTGTCCCCTATGCATCAATGCCCTGCCAGTTGGCAAGCCTGAGCCAGGAAGCTGTCAATTCCAATCAAGTTTAGGCGATGCAGTCCTATTAAAGAAGTCTTGCTGGTTAAGGGGCGTCCACTGTTTCCAAAGCATGGGAAAAAAAAGGGGGGAAAAAAAAGGGGAAAAAAAAGGGGCTCTGCTTTCCTTAGATTTGAGCTGGCAACTTTCACTGACTAGAGTTTTCAAGGAGCTATGAATGAGCTTAACAAAGGAGTTCTGTGGCTAGTTTCTGGCTGAAATCCATGTCAACAGTTTTTAAGGTCACAGGTCACACTAACTAACATTTATTCCCAGCAGACCCTGCTCTAAACACAAGCTGTAAGTAGTACAAATTTGGAATTTTTCTGTAATCCCTTGAGATATTCCTGATCCTTCCACATGTTTCTGCTCAATTAAAAACAATTCTCACTTTGCACCACAAGAGAGGCCCCTTCTCAGAAATCTTATTCTATCCTAAGAATAAATGGACAAAGACTGCAATCAAAGGAAAGGAAAGGGGGGAGGAGATGAACTCACAACAAATCACACCAAAAACCTCAAATAACTCCATCAGAATCACGTTCAGTTAGTTACATTTTCTGCCATCTGTCACAAACTATTATAAATTCATTTCTTTTTATCTTAGAAAAAGAGTAGTGCAGAGCTTAGCTATTTTGGCCAAGAGGGATTTCCACACAAATGTTTCTGCATTTCACTTCAGAAGAACGATTTTCACTTTGGGTACAAAAGCTGAATACCCACTGAAAACTTCAAATCAAGCAAAATTGAAATCAGAGTCGCACATGGTTGTAGCACCTCCTTAAATCAGTAACTATGCCCAGTAAGTTTGTGAACCAAAGCAAAACTACACAAAGTTGCTTGGTTGTTTTTTTTTTTTCCTTTTACTTTAATAAAATTCGGATCAAGACAAAAATCTTTTACTTGTATTATTACTGCTCCTTCAAGCAGTTAGAAATAGGTGCTATAGCTCACAATTTAACAGACAGAACAGAAATGTTACTGGTTACTAATAAAAAAAAAATTGCAAAGCACCTCTTACATGGTTAGAGGAATGAGAGAGGGCTTGTCCACCATGTCTTATTACTTCAATTAAGCAGACATAAATTCTAGGGCCTTCAGGGCAATACAGCCTGTCCAGCAGCACACACTTCTCCAGTGCTGTCAAAGCAATAACTACCAACAGCTCATTCCTCTACCAATGACCATGATCTCTTCTCAGAAAGTTTCTACTCTTGTGGTTTCTATCTTTTTATTTTTTTATACAAAGGTAAAAACCATCACAGAAACAGCCTCTGATGGATAAATGATTGTGTATGGGCTGGCAGCATTTACCCAACATCACCCAAACTTGTTCTTATACTACCTGGGAAAAAAGACATGTTGCAGATTAAATACAGCATTAAAATGACCAAAATCGCAATTGTGGAGAAACTGCAGTTACTTAGGCAATGGATTTAACTGCATAGACGGCCAAGTGCACTGACATCTACCCACCAGTACCTTCGAGTTTGAGTCCTACTGCAGCAAAGAACTCTTAACAGACATGCTGGCCAGCTTTAAAAAACAGTAAATCATTATATTTTACAAGCTTAGTGACATCCTGGAAAATATATTCAAATACATTTAAATCAGTGAAGAATCAAGCCACTTGTAACTTTAAATACTCTATGACACACCAGTAATCCAGACCAGACTAAAAATGAAGTTTTTATACAACATACTAAGTCCCTTCAGATATACTAAATCCAGTTTTGTTAGGATTGCTCTAACATGCTGCAGAAGTGCAGAAGCTTGAGGGTGTTTTGTGTTGGTTTTTCTATGTACATTTTAATTTCAGAGTGGTTTTTGTTCAATTTTTCACATTACTGGCCTCAGAATCTTAATTCAAAAATAAGAGACTATGAGGCAAACAAAGTAACAGCAAGAATGTTATTTCAAAACCACTCTGCCAAATGGTTTTGCAGACCACAAGTACTGTGTTTGGTCTTATGCATACTACTACAAAAGTTCAGTTCAACTGATACAAATATGTTACTTCTCAGTGAAACTACTACATTATTTTTTAAACTCCAATATGCATTGCTACAAGAGAAATAGACATCTAATGCTAAGATCAACTGAGAGAACGTGTCTGTGACCTGCCTAAACAGAAAAGAAATCATTACCTTGACATTCACATTTAAACCTGTTCATACACTTAAACAGGTTACCATACATTCAACATCATCATTTTTTTTTCCATTAAAAGCAGTGTGTTTCATAAATAAAACTTATTTTAAGATTCAGATTGTCAAAACACAGAGGAAACAGACACTTGATGAAATGACCAGAGCCTATCTGGTTATAACCTGAAGAATTCTTCAAGCATCAGTAACTGGTTCTTCACATTGAATTCTGGAAATATTTCAGAAGACAATAGATAAAATTATTTTTAAACATAATCTTGTTACTTTTATTATATAAACAATTTGCAATAATGGTATCCAAAAAAGCATTTAGACTGAGCTAACAACATTTTTTACATTCCTAAAGCATAACTTTTCCCTCCTTCATGACAGCACAGAAAGAGAAAGCTGTCAGGAGTTTGAGATTCTACAACATGTAAGAGTCAGGACAAAACCCCCATCTACAATGATAACTGATATGTACTTCTAAATAATGTCTTCATACAAGAACTTGATATCTTTTTCTCAAGAGGGGGTGGGGAGACGGGAGGCCAGGAATTTCATGTTTCAATGTCTCCACAGAATTTGGATTGCACATGTTCAGCAGTTTCTTCACAGCTTTATATACCCATCGTCATTTTCTTCACCCATCTTCAGACCATTAGACACAGTACAAGCATGATGCTTAGAGTTAAATTTCAGCTGTGAGATTTGTAACTGTGTCCTATGAGCAGACCACATACAAACACATTTGCCTATTTTTGCTTTGAGAAATCAGACAGAAATCAGACCCTGCTCCTTTTGGTACATCTATTGAGACTAATACAGACTGGTTTAGGCATTACTCTCCCATCAGCAGAATGTTGAAACTCATCATTGCCTGTGCCTCTGAAGAGTTCTAGGTCACAGGAGTTAGCCAAAAAGAAAGACAGAGCTGAGCCACGGAACAAACGTCCAGAGTGTAATCAACAAACCAGCTTTGGGAGAATTTAGTAAACCCAGAGCTGATAGAAATATGAAAAGATGAGTAAGCCAGTAAGGAGATCTGTCACTGAAACAATGAGGAGATGAACACTAAGACCCTCAGCATGCAAAATTCCTAAAAATCAGAAGGCATTTACATCCTTTCCAAATACATGAAAGTAGAAATTTATACTGTTATTTTACTTTTCATCACTGAGATTATAAGACTGCAGTCCCTCACTAAAATTCACAAGTATCTATATTGTTCACCTTCTAAAGCTCATGAAACAAAGCTTTAGAAACAAACAAACAAAAAAATCAGCCTCAATACATATCCAATAGGATTTGTTTCATTTCAGCCAAAATCCTTATGTTCTTAAATGAAGTCTTACAAAGAAAAAAGTCTTTTGGCATGGAACGTTTTCTAGGGTATTAAAATTACCAAATTACAACTCAAAATTTGACAACTTGGACATCAGCTCTCAAGTTACTCTACATTCATCATTCAGAAAAGAAAATCATTAAAAATCGTATTTTAAGTTTTGTAACATCTTGCATTGCAAAAGGTAGTCCAGAATTCCATGTTACCCAGGAGATTTTGATGCATGGTACGTGACCTTGTGGGTTTTTTTTCAATTCACTTCACCACTCAGGACCTCAAAACCCTACCAGCCCATGTGTGACCCCTGTTTTGTGCCTTTGTCCGCCCTCTGCTGACTGAAACGCAGAAAAGAATCATCTGTGCACAAGAGCACTCTACAGCTTGGTGGTACAGACAATGTTTGATCACTGTAGTTTCATGATTAGCTACAAATGAAGTGGAGAAAAAAGGAAACAGAGTAAGAGAGACAGAGTCACTGGTTCTACATTAAAAGGAAATCACAGAACAGCTAGAAGATGTAGTTTTAAACTTAATCAAAGATTTTCATAAATCTGTGATGCTAACTAACCACAGCAGGAACGAAACTATGAAAACTATCTTAAAAGTGGATTTCTAAACAGTACTGGTTAAAGCAGCCAAAAGAGTTACTCTGTAAAATGGAACTGCCTTTCTGATGGCCACAGGAGCCATATCCATGTGGATAACTTCAGCGCCTTTACTGTACTTTCTATCACACGAAAAAGTCTCTAGGTCACTTTAAAACTCAAAGTCCAGACCTTGACTTCTGGCCTTCTGAGTACTGTCTCAGCTTTAAACTTTGCTTCCAGACCTCTGCAGACATTTTTTAAAAAGCACTGACTGAGTGAAAAGAATTTCCTTTTTCTCCTGTTCCTCTTCAATAATGAACCTAAACATGTGATGATTTTCCACCTCCAAATCATTTTACCATGACCAGACGCACACAATCTCTGACTGACAAATGTGCAAAAATCGTCTCCACTACTAAGCAGTATCACTTAATTTTATACCACCACTGAGGACAGCAAGGAATACGTGAAGCTTGCTACCATCCAACTTGTAATTTAAAAACCAACCAAACAGTCTTTTAACCTCCATTTGCTTTTTCCTATCATTCTTACATTCTTCAGTATGTCCTGACCCACACAGCATGCTTTAGTTCAGAAAGGACACCGAGAAGATTCACATCCACACTGTGTGCTGCAGTCCTGGGAACAGAGCAAGTGAATCTGCATATTGCTGCTTTACATTCCTTACTATCCTCTACCATTTGCACTCCCTTTGCATTAATGATAAACTTTCATTTTGTCATCAGTTCATTTCTCATTAGGAAAAAGAAACAATAGAAAATAAGCTAATAGAGTCCCAGTTAACTGAAACTAGAACTCCCTTTTTTTTTTTTTGGTTATGAGTTGAAGCAGAAGGCATTTAACTACAACAGAACTCCTCCATTTCTTCTGGGCATTCACTCAACATAAGGGAGCTGACAGCAAGGAACTCTTATCCAGGAGAGATCAAGAAGGGACTCCTCATTCAGATTTTCTTTTTAAACTGTTTCCCCTTTAATTTGTCATTAATCAGGAAAAGTTACCTTATGTAACCAGACACTTCCCACATGAGTGAATCAGCACCCCAGCTGACAGGGCAGCAGCTATGGAGAGAGCGCCAGGGAGACACCTTCCTGCCTCCAGCACACAGTCCATATTGCTGGACTGCCATAGGTAATAATAGTGAAAATGTCTACTAGAGAAAAGAAAGGAAGGAAAATGCTCAGAAAACACCTGTCACCCAATTACATAGCAAATTTGGTAGCCTTCACAACAATTTCTCCAAACATTAAGCTTCTTCAGTGAAGGCCTAGTGAGCAGATCACTGCCATCAGTATAATGCTGAAGTACAAGGCAAGGAACATTTGGTATCTTCACCATCCTAGTGCCAGCACAAATGGCACAGGCATTCATTATAAATATGTACAGGGATCCCAAATCTACTGCCTGGCACTGCTGTACAAACCCAAAGGTCCTTGAATTTAGTAGGTGCTCCTTTATTTCACAACAGAGGAGTCATGTGGCCATTTGGTCATGTGTAACAGAGAGTACTTACAGGGAAAAGACAGGTTCTTGTTACACTGGCTACTCTCTCATGAAAAGCAAGCTAGAGATGACCAAGGCAGATATCAATGGCTCATACAGGAAGCTGTCTTCATTTGTTATTGCTTGAGCTTCAGTCACCCTCCTGGCTGTTCACACAGTTAACTCTGTCTTGACCTGGGCCATTGCTCCTAAACTTCCAGTTTCTCGTGAGCGTGCAAAAAGCAGAGAGCAGAAGACAGACCATTCTAAAACTTGTTTAAAACAAGACAGGCTGGATGTCATTTGGAAACCTTCAATCCATCAAAGTTCCTAGTGGAAGTAAGTTTATTGATAGATACTAAAATTGATTTTACTTGCACCATTTCTTGCAGCCAGTGTAAACAATTACAGACTATACTTCAACACATCCATGGGAGGTCATCAAAAAATAATCTGATGGAGCCTCTTGCTTTGTATCAAATGCATTGCTCTCAACTTCCACTAACAGTCTTTATTATGACAAACTTCACAAACCCTTCAGTGGGACAGACTAAAACACATACACACAAACTTTTAGGACTTAGAGAGCATCAGTGACATTCTCTCTGTTACCAACAGACGCTTTGTTAATAAAACTTGCATATACAAATGTCCACAAAATGTCTTAACAAGATCAGTTGTGACAGCTAAAGATAACAGCTGCCATCATGCTATGTCATATCAAATTACTGCAAAGAGACCTTTTTTTTTCCCACATTGTTAACTTAAGAACATTGACTACAAACAAATATAGTTATCTATAGAGGAACTCAAAGTGCAAGATATTTTGCATCACTTCTGCTGAAGAGCAGTGACTTTGAGGGCCAGATAGGAAAATTCTGAACAGCTGGAAATTATAATTGCAGCGTAGCGCGGAAAGTCAAACACTGTTCCCTAGAGTCAGCCAAAAGCCAAACCACAGACCTACCTTAAGATACAGAAGCAGCTCTTGGCCCCAGAAGATAAGCGACAGAATCCAAACCTCTGTTTGCTGTCAATGTCTGTAAGCACAAACGTAAAGTTCTGCCCAACTTGGTTAACTGCATGGCTGAAAATAAAGAGAGTAAGAGGGAAAAAAAAATTAATGCTGAGCTAACTCTGTGTCAAAAGTATCCAGTTTAGGTCGTTGAACCTGTAACACTTCCTCTTTCAGCAGAGTTTTTTTTTTGAGAGATTAACTTCAAATATACACCCACTAGAAACCTAAATATCCTGGTTGCTTGGTGAGGGAGGAGTGATTTCTTTTTTTTTAGGCTTTTTTACCCATTTTTTTAAGTGTGGGAGGACACTAAAATTGCATTTATCTTTAAATGAAAACGGTTATGACTATCAGCCATCTTCAGTGCAGTACACACTGTACAAACCAAACCCATGTTCTCTCACATAACCCAAAATATTTCTTTATTACTCTCCATTTAAGAATTGGTTTAGTCCAAGAGCAAGACAATGTTTAATAACATGCTAAGCTTCTTCAACACTTGGATACTAACTTAGAGAAACTTTAGTATTCATACACCAATTCTGCATGTATGCCAGATACATAATTCCAAACTGTTCAGTAACTGGAACCAAGCCAGGTGACTCTCCTTTACACTGGCAGCCAGGCAACCAGTTAAAAGAAAGACCAGAATAGTGTGTATAGGAAAAAAAGAGAAATGAGAATCAAAAATACACTGTGCTCAAGCCAGCCATGACTATAAAAATCATTTGGTAGGACGTCTATATGGTCTTCTGAAATTAAGAGCAATCTGCCTCATCTGTAGGATCTTAACAGCTCTGAGAACAGCAGTGAACCAATAATACTCTTAGATGGCTGGCTCCCACTCACTCCACAGTGGAAAGTATCACTACAGGAAAAGTTGCCCAAACTATAAAAACACGGTTTTGGAAAACAAAACAAACCACCATAACCAACAACAAGCACTGCCAAAACAACCAGCACAAACCCCAAGAACCAGACCATCCAAACAAACAAAAAATTCCCAAACCCAAACATTTTGAAAGTTGTGTCTTTAAAAATGCTCTAGTTAACATCTGCATTTTACCACTGATGGGTTATGCTCAAAACAGTACCAAAATATGATGCTTTACATTTAAAGCCCAGCACTTCCTGAATGCTAATCATTAACAAAACTACATTCTTGAGATATTAGCACACTTGTCTAAAATTAATAAAGATCTTCTGTACAGCAATGGTAGATCCCATAGAAACCACAACCAACTCACCTCCCAGTTTGCAGAGATACAGTTTTACTGTTTAACAGAAATTATGACGCTGAGTGGTGAAGCTGGGGTTAATGTAATTATTAAAGGGTTTGTCATCCAATTTCAGATCAGTTTGAGACCCTCATAATGACAGGAAATTAACAGTTATTTCATGTTGTAGTTTATTTCAGGATTAGTGAGAACTGATTGGTGTTTGCACCAGCAGCAGCTTTGCAAGTCAGTTCTGTGGCATCACCAACATATCCCATCAAATTCAAGGCTACTTAAATAACAGGCAGAAGCCTTAAAAGCAAGTACTCACTTCTATGATGCCATATATAATGCAATAAGCCTATTCTGTGGGAGATTATACACTTAGTGCCTACAGAAAAAGATGAAAATAGACTTTCAGAAATAAAAGTTGGATCTGAATTGAAAAGGTGCCACTGTCCACCTTAGAAAGAAGAATCCTTCAGCGGATTCCAAACCAGGAAGAAAAAACATGCAATGCTGAAGGCAAAAAAGTGCTCCAAATTCACAGATGAACAGAAAGACAGATATTTAAAAGCATTTCATCATTCTGAGAATTCAAAGGTGTAAGTACTATTATCCTACTGAAATCTAAATGTCAACAGGGCAACCATTTCCATAAACCATACTGAGCTGCTGGGGATACCAAAAAATCCCTTACTGGTGGTGTGTTTTATCTGTAAAGCTTGGAAGTAATGTTACTATGGTGATTTTAGTAGGGTGTTTTAAAAGGGGATTATATGCTTAATTTTAACAAGGTTGAGAGCAGAGCGTGTGTGAGAAATAGCATTCTAGCTGACAAATTATGGAAGAGGGAGAAAAACAACATTTCATTTGCAGCAGGGAGAAGCTTGTTTGCGGAACAATTGTGACAAGTCACTAAGTTCCTTCAAAGTAAACCTAAAGATCCTTGTACTCACACATTCTGCAGGAATTAAATATGTCTGATGGGTCTTGCTCACTTGTCATTTCTCCCAGATAAAAAGTACTTTACTTAAGATCTTAATATCAATACTTAAGATTCGTAGTTCTATTTTCAAATGGGAAGAAGTTTAGAGTCTAGCAGGATAGAAGCACCATAAATCATGGGCAAACAGAAGTTAGGGTTGGAGGAAAGGGGAGAGAGGAAGAGTGAATTCTTCAAAATCCCTCGTGACCAGCTTTATCTGACTAACACAAATGATCCTGATACAAAATTTGCCTGAGGTGGAGTTTTTCACTCCTGCAGTTGAAGAATATCCTCTGCCTTGATCCTGCTGTCATAGGAGTAGAAAATTCACGGTCCACTGCCATGGCGATTTGTCCCTAGTGGTTTTGGAACACCCACAACAATAGATAGAAGAATCGATACAAAAAGAATGAAGAGTTTATGTAAATGAGTGGCAAAAACTTCAGCACAGCAAAAAAATCAGATATGCAGAAGATATCCACCTGCCTCAAACTCTTGATGTGCTACCATCATCTGAAGCTGTTATGTGACAGAGGCAGTAACACATCTTCAGCTTTTGGCACCTGCTTCATGAATCATGTAGCCTTAACAGAGGCACATATATAGGTGGAGATTTACATCCTTTCTCATCACTTCTGGAAGAAATACTATTGTTTAACACCAAAGTCAGAAGAGCAAGCCTTGAACGATGAGCCAGTATTTCCACTGCTCTGTTACGAATAAACATTTTAAAACATCTCAGTATTGTGGAGAGATTCCAATAGTGAAACTGTCATGGCTAACAAGGCCACTTAGTTACCTGGAAATAGCACCTAACTATTTGGACTGTCTTTCCTGAAACCACTCTATGTTTCTCTCTCTTTTTGTTCAGAATGGACAAAACAATATATATTTAAAAACCACTCTGAGGACTAAGAATTACAGTAACTGGAGATCTGACCCAACATCCCACTTCCCAGGCACATACAGAGAGATAAAATCCCACTAGAGAGTGCTAGTCAACTCTGTAAGATATGGCTGTAAGTACCTTTCTGACATAAAACTGAAAACAGTATTTATTCTAGAAGCAATTTCTTTTCATCTCAAAGTTGAAAAAACGTTTACTGAGAAGACAGAAAAATATTAAATCCTCATCTGAAGTAATTTCATTATGGGGCTACCTGCTCACTACTTTAAATAACTTTAAATGCAACATAAAGAATGTATAAACAAACACTCAGTAGTTGCTTAACAGTAAATATAGAGGGAAAAGACCAATTAGTGCAAACTCATCACTAGCTGAGTTCCAGAAATAGCTTCTAAGAACCAGTATTCAATTAGTTCTAAACTCAGACGTAGCTAAAGGCTGAAGGACATTTTTCACTTTAGATGCACTGTATCTTTCTCTTTATCATGGTCACATCACATTCATTTTGCATTCAATGATAAATGACAGTTTTCTTCCCTGCTGTAACTGGCAGGTTAATTTCCACACACATTTCAAAGGCAGCAGGTATTTGTTTATCTATACAACAAGTGTTCATTTGTATATAAACTCCTACAGACTCACCTATGCACATGTGTATTTTAACATCAAGAAGAGAAGCAGCATACACACCTCTTTCAACTGCCATGTCCTTAATTTGGGGGCATTCTCTACCTCCTGGAGAAAGCCCATTCTTAATTTCACATAATTATGTATGCTGTTGGTTACAATCTCTCCTTTATGTTCATAATGGTTGGCTTGCAGTCTTTTCAGTGACAGTCTGTGATATTCAGTCAAACAAGCCAATCCAGAAATGGGAATCACTTTCCATTATGTTCTCATTTGCACCCCATATGGGTTTTCAATGTTCTTATCTTTCAAAATGTTATATTGCTGGGAGAAACCAAAAAACAACAAAACAAACACAACTCCTAGGTACAATAAGCCTACACATAGTAAGCATAAATATTTCTAGTAGAAATACATACATGAGAAAAATACAAATAAGTATCTCCCTGCTCTCTCTCCTCAGGAAAGGGAAAAGGCGATCAGCCAAAAGTGATTCCAAATTAGAAATAGTATTTATGGCTTTTAAAGGTCATCTGAGTCGACATGCCCCAGATAAGTAGTTCATGTTGACAGCCCAGGATATTCAAATTCTCCTTTTATGTACAAATCAGGTACAGCAGAGGCACTGGTAATAATTGCTGTCTCCAGCAGTGCCTCACCAATGGCTCTCAACCCTGATCTGCAGGAACCACCTGGAGGGTTGAAAGAACAGATCATCTGCATGATCCATTCAAGCTTTCAGCTTCCTCCAAGCCCAGATTACTACATCAGAGGACAAAGTGTAGCAGTGGTTCTATTATGAAGGCTCCTATATCCGGAGAAGCATGGTGAGATTTCATCTCCATTCAGAGAGATACTAGTGAACAGCATTGCAAGACAACTAAGAAATCTCAGCTAGGCTATGGATGGCTGAAAAATATGAAAAATAAGATAAAAATTTCACAGCAGCTCCAAGAAGCAACAATATTAGAAGTGGATGTTGATTTATGAAGAAAAACCAATTTCTACTGTTAACATAACATATTTCATTGAAATGAGAAACAAATTCTAGCAGTTTAATCACAGTTAAGGTCAGCTCACTCCATCAATAAAACTATTCAATGTGTTAGCTGACTTAAGATAAGTGATTCTAACCAATTAACTGATGCTCATGGATGCAAGCAGTGGTACATCCTTTCAAAATTCTAACATTTGTTCTTTTAAAGAAATCATTATAAACCCTCTCATAGTAAAGGCAACACTGAGAATCAAAAATGTTCTGGAGTTTTCTAAATTACAAGAATTAAATAATCTCACATTTCACTTCCTGTCAAATCCACTACAACTTACATTTTTTACCCTAAAAATGAGAAGTCACATGAAGCAGTGACCAAGACCAGCATTCCAGAAAGACCAAGGCCTTTAAATGTAAAGCATGTAATTCATTGTTCTGCCCAAATTTTGGCAGTTAAGAAAAAAGATATGCAGGCACACAAAGCTTTGATAGTGATATGTATATTTGACAATGACTACCCAAGCATTTCTACATCCAAGCATTACACAGAAGTAAACCCAAATGCACTCTTAATTCTGCCACTGAACAGCTCCAACTTTTAAAACGTCTTTTTTTTTTTGATGGTGCCCATAAAAACCCCAGGAAAAAGTGATTCTAAGACTATAATTTGCACTTTGGTGCTTTAAATCACAGTCAAGCAGACAGAACATTAAGAATGGCATGGTTTTTATTTTCTACAGTGGTTTTATTGACAAGCTTATTTTCTTGTAAAGTTTGAAAAGCTAACACTACCTGTCCACATAGAAGGGGAAACAAAACTTGGTCAAAGTCTGCAGAACTTCCTGTGGAGAGAAAAAGAGATAATTTATACATCTGTTGGGACCAATAAATCTAATATTAACCACATCACACAATTTCACAACTTTGCCCTGAAGAAATAAGAGACAGATGAAGAAATATGGGCTTTATCAATTACATGGAAGGAGTACCAGGCAGTCAATCATGTGAAATAATAAACATGATCAAACTTCATTAAAAATGAAAAATTAATCAAGATTCACACATGGGCAGGCAGCAGGAGCCATCCAGCAATTCTCTGAAGAGTAGGAGGAGGTTGGGTTGTTGAGTGTTAACACCTCTCTAGGGACAATCTCTACCCTGACCATATGGATCATAGTGAATAACACCAAACCACATGGGTTTGGCCTGGCAGGACCACTTCTGCTGGCACAGCTTTTGACTGTTACCTAGGAACAGAGGTCTGGGGGATTAGAGAATACTTCCTAGCATCAGTGAGATAAATAACAAAAGATACAGCCAATAGGTCTCATAGCAGGAATGTTTATTGTTGCCTACTGCTGCTAGAAAGAAAATACAAGTGTTAAAAAACTGATTAAAATAACATGTATTAAAATGAATACAAAATGTTTAACCTACAAACCATTTTCTAGAAGTTCCAAAACAGCACCACAAACACAGCAACTTTTCAATACAGCCTTTGCATGGCAGCAAATAAAAAGCATGAATATAGAAACTGAAAACATGATCAGCAGAGACATTAATTTCCAATTTTAAACAAATACAATCATTACAGGCAAAGGCAGAAATATGCTAGTCCCAAAACAATTGTACTCACAGAAAAAAGTAATCCATTTCTATACTTTGTTCCATAATATTCAATTCTAGAATTGAATATTATAGAACTATTTTAAAATTTAAAACCCACAACCCATCACAAAGCTCTACCTAGTTTGCAGACAGTTACTACCAGCCAATTCATTGCTCATTCCCCTTCACACCTCTGTATTTCAGGACCTGAAATGTAAACTCTATTTCTGTTCTCAGCTGAAAGAAGAAAGTCCTGACTAAATGACAAACCCTCTGATAAATTCAACACTTTTCTGACCAATAGCAATAAATTATCACCAATAACTAAACCGATGCTTCTCGCTTCATTTATTTCTAAAACCTATGCCATCATTCAACAAATAAACTACATCAATCTCATAACCTATCCAATGAAGCAGAAAACATATTGAGTCCCTTACAAGAACATGCTCCTCCTACATAATTCACACCACCACATCCCATTCTTAGCAATGGTTTCAGGTTCAACTGCTCAGACTCTTCTTTGGAGGTTTCCTGACAATGAAAATGTGCAAGTTCTTAAGATTTCAGAGAGAAACAGGTATGGAAACTTTGACTTCTTGACAGTTTATTGCTGGATTATTTAAGAACCTCCTGTTTTTAAAGAACAGGAAAGGATCTACTGAAGAATTCCATGTAAAGCAAAGAAGTATCCTCCTTTCAAATGCAGCAGGAAACCTGGAAAGGAGCTACACAGGTTTCAGAGTAAATTCTACAGAAATATGCATTTTGACACAAAATAATGCCCAGAGAATGAAGGCCTCATTAATGTGATTGGCTTCACCCTTGCGCACAATCTGACTTCCACAAAGGTTGACCATCTGAACTACTCTGCTTGGACACAAAAAACACATCCTGACAAATTTTAACTACTACACAGTTGTTCTTTACTCACAACTGAAATCTTCATGATGAAAATGGAGAATTTTAAAACAACTGAAGTAATAATTGCAGCAGAGTAAAGTGTCTATATTTTTGTTGGCCTTATCAGTACAAATGGCTCTGGAAAAAAATGACAGCACATCTAGTTTTTAGAATTAAAGCCCTGTAACTACTACATGGGATTCTGAGATAAAACCATGTTAAAAGACAACAAGCCATAAATCCCCTAAAAACTTCACAAACTATTGTCTCCACCATTTTGATGTAAATAGTTACTGCAACTGTAAGTAAAAACACTCACATAATAAAACACTTTAGCATGTCATCAGCATTGTGTTATTGTAGGCTAAGTGTATTACTTACTTTGCACTTGTTTCTTGATATTTATAGCTTTCTCACCACAGACAATGATGCATTTTTAAGTTTAACTATTAAAAAATATTAAAATCACATACAGAATTAGTCTCTAATTAGCAAAACTGCTGATCTGTTGCAGGTAAGGAATACAATTACTGGAGAACTATTCAATTTTTGCTCAAGTTTCAAGCTTGTTACTATAAATGCAATGTTTTTTTGGTTTTTTGTTTTCATTCTTTCCTCCCTCCCCCTTTTAAACACTGCTCAGTTTGAAGGTTAGCAATTCCTACATAATATATAACCTTCTATCAAACCTCTTTAGGTGAATGGTTACTTACAGCCTAGAGAACTCATAATTTACAATTTCACACAAAAACCTTAACAAAACCAAACTGAGAATCGTTCCGTGTCAGCGTCTTTACCTGACAGGTAGTATCAGCAGCTTGTTTTCTTGTTTTATTCCCCTACGCCTATTTTCTTAAAAGAAAAACCTACATAAATGTTTCTAAATCAAAACCTCATGGAAAATAACAAAAAAGAAAAGAAAAAGAAAGAAGAAAAACAACCAAAAAAAAAGAAAAAAGAAAAAAGAGAGAGAAAAAAAACCAACCACCACCAATTCAGGACACACAGCTGATAAGCGTAAATTACCCAGTAGCTGAAACCAGCGTCTCTTGGGTATCACATGCCAGTTTTCTGGATCAATTCCCAAGTTTATATTTTCACAAATCTTTTTACATGCAGTTTGATTTTTAACATTTTAATGAGCAAAAAAGTGCATCTATAGCAGCCAGTCACCACAGTTAAAGTGCAGGGCATGAACTGTGTCCCCGGGGGGATTCAGCCCAGCCGTGTCACCAGTGGCTTTAGGACATACACCACCTGGTTCCTTGTCCCAAGGTTCCAACTCTTTTCATAATCAAAACACTGCTGACATTATAAACCCCACATGGGTTTTCTAAAATCCTTCCCAATCAATAAAGCCAGTACATAACTTATCGGAGACAACACAGAGCTCATTGATTAAGTTTGGTTTCAGTAGCAAAGTTTTCAGAATAAATGAGGCAGGAATACAGTGTTCAGCCCTTTTGTGTCAACACAGCAATTTATGGAGGAGAGGCAGCCCCTGAAAGGATTTCCAAAACACGCACACAGATACTCAAAAAGTGTGTGGAAAGCAAGAGAGTTGAACACACACAATCCACATTTGGACAATGTCCTGAATTATCCATAGATTGAGATGAAACTGTAGAGAAAGTTCAACATGGCTGAAAAATACTGCATGTTCACTTGTGAAATTAATATGCAAGCTGTATCTTAAGTCTTTCTTATTTTTAATCCTTTCCCTATATGCTCCCACTTCTAAGGCAATGGAATGAGTTCAGAGACTCTATGATATACAAGATTATTTTATTTCTCTTGTTCAAATGAACATTGGTAACAAATAGCCCATGCTGCAGCTACCGTTAAAACTGCAATGGTAAAATGATGACCAAATTGCTGGGCTGAGGCAAGAGACTGTTGTGTACAAACTACTCGTAGAAAGACACATTCCAAAAGGAACAAGAATGATAAGCAGAAGTTGGAGACGAAAATTAAAATACAGGCAGAGACTTGTGAAAAATGGTGAAAGACTATGGCAAGACATTCAAATAATTGAGCCAGAGAAAGGAAACAAAGCACCACAACACCCAACAGGTTGGGTACCTGTATTTGGAAGCCTACTGGGAAACCTAAGGGAAATGTGGGTGAAATTAAGACTATTCTGAGTCAAGCTCTTTTAGCTGTGGATCATGGGTAGGAGGGAAACAACTCCAAAACCCCACAACCGTAATTCACAAAGCACATATATTTATGTGAGGACAACTCGAATATCACAACAGAATGGAGCATTGCAAGTAGGATGAGTTTTCCATGGAGAGAAGAGATGGCTTGGTGATGAAAAGTTGAATACTGTTTTATTTCCTTGACCTTAAACCGGAGGTGAAATATAGGTGAGGCTGCTGTAAGCAAAATACTAAACAGGGAGGGTGGAAATACAAATAGTTTTCAACTTATCCAGCTTGGAAAACCATCTGAATCCACGAAACAAACATGAAATCCATCCTGTTTGCACAGAGGAACACCAAGAGTTTCAAGACGACATCAACAGACTGATGAAGGAAAGAGGAGAAACCAGAGAGCAGTTTTCCCAGGAAAGGGAACATCTTTCTGTGCAATAAAGTACCTCAGGGACAAGCTTCAATAACTACTTTAAACATTTTACCAAGCTGTTACTTATAACAGGCAGGAAACTGCAGGCACATTTCAAATGTTCATTTAAAGAATTTAAATACACTAAAGCCATGCCAGCCCAAAAAAAATCAACAACTCACTTGAACACAGCTATGACTAACAAAGAGGGATCAGTACATCTTCTGTTTGGAAAATGTAACCCTTAACTTGCATTTAGTATTAGTGTCAGTTTATATTATCTTACAGCAAATTTTCCTAAAGTTATTATTACGGAGTCTCATTGATTACCAAGTGCCATGTAATTATGCAATTCAAAATCAGGAGAAGCATTCCAATTCAAACAGCTTATAAAACCTAGCCCTCAAATTAAAAAGAGTGTGTCCTGCACGCAGAGACCAGTGTCACACAGCAAAAAAAAAAGCTGATTTTGCAAGAAAACCACACAGAGAAAGCTAAGAACCATAACACTGAAAACGAGATTTGTCTAGATTTTAAAGCTCTTTCTAGTTCCTTTTTTTTGGTGGGTTTTTTTTTTTTTTTAAGAACTGATAAAATACAGATTTTTTTTTTTTTTTAAAGGGAACATATTTTAACTAAACAATTTGTATCCAATTTCATCTTGCATTGATTTTATCATAAAACCTTTTACACCTCACAGCAGCACTGAGCGTTACTGGTTTTTAACGGTAAAAACATTTTCAGAATTAATTTTAGTCACTTCTTTAAAAGAAAGTTCCAATCCAAAAACATCAGGAGCATAAGTTGCATAATAGCATTAATTTAAATTACCTTAATTTAGTTTTATGTCTACTTTTTAAATTCTATTAGTATTCCAATACAATTTCATAGCACTCGTTTGTCCATTTGCTTACTGTGCTAAAAATCCATTAGCTCTGAGTAATTATAAAGCTTGAATTAGGGGAGGGCTTTTCTTCTACAAAAGTCACTTCTTCCTCTATGAGGGTCAGAAGCGGAATGGTGCCCAGAACGAAATAACACCGTTTGTTCTCCAGAAAATGCTGGGGTTTAAAAGCAAACAAAAACCCCAACACGTATATACACAATGCTGGTATCAGGAAGAGCATGTGCTAAATAACATTTCCTAAGCATATTGAGGCCTGCTATCATTTAAATATTTTAAACGTACAAAATATGTGCACAGATGGGCAACTTTTCTACTTGCATTACTAAAAACATATTTCAAGATAAAGCACAAAATCCCTGAATTTTTTAAACCTAATTGTGACTCTGTTTCTTAGAATTCACACCCCAAGGCCAAAGCTTTCCTGCCACCAGTCCTTCAAATCTGATTTGGACATTACACGGGAGGAGGCTCCAAGCCTCCCTGAGGTCTCACTCCTTTTACAACATACGCAAAAACAGTAGATAATGGGCCTATGCTGAATTCACTGCTCTGCACAGCTCCTCCTGGGACACAGGCCTAGCAGATGTGATAAAAACTGTGTCAGAGAAGTAGCTCTAGTTTTTGCCTTAATGACAACTTCAACCTCTCAACTAATAGAACAAAAGAACAGAACCGACTATTACTTTTTTCCAGTGGAAAAAAAAATCTGAAAGTAAAGCTGAATTGAGTATTTAAGCAGATTTTCAAGGAGATCCCCTTGATAAATGTCAATAAAACCTCTTTGATAAAATTAAGATTTAGTTTTATTCTAAGATAAATGTTTTTCAGCTAACATGCTAAAAACAAAATAAAATTTAGAAAATCAGCTGTTGTAGGATCATTGTTTCAGTTCTCAAATAATTAAAAAATTATACAAACAAGCATTAAAAAATACCAGGTCAAATTATGTGCCTAAACATCAATCAGTTGGTAAAGATAAGAAGTATCAATATCAGAAAGCTACAAGACAAATGCAAATTAAATTTATTTTAAACATTTAGTGACTAAAAATGAGAACTATTTTTTTGCTCCCACATTTAGGAAAAATGTGAGAACTATTAGCTGTGAAAAGAGAATCAGATAATTCTCACACAGTAAGTCAATTGCACAGGTATGGTGCATCTAACCCAAAGCTTTAAATATCTGCTGTGGCCAACATTTGTTAAGTATTATAATTCTGGCTTAAGATGACTGGTCCTTTTAGACGTGTCTCAAATGCTCTATTCAGCTACAACTGCATACCCTCTTAATCAGCAATCATTGTTCTCTGAGGCAGGACTTTGTTGTCAAGACAAGCACTGAATCCTTTAAAAAAATTTCAGAACTGGCATAAGAAAAAAGTGATCTTTGTCAAACAAGGACAAATTTATGCAAATCTTTTATAAACATTCACAAACATTTATTTAGCTTTTGAAATGTTGGCCTCATTTGAGAGCATGAAAATGAGGGGGAAGTAGGAAGATGCAAAGGACAGCTTAGAGGCTGGCACACTACATAAATATTCAGAAGGAAGATTATAGGATTCATGTTAGGCTGTCTTAGGTTTCTCCAAAGTCCACATAGAATACCAAAGAACAAAACTAACGAGAAGTAGAGCAGATGTTAGACAATGCAGCAGCCCTCTTTTCCACACTCACTTGGCTATACTTCGATGCTTTCATTTTTTCTTTCAATATGGTTAGGTCATTCAAGGATTCTCCTATAGACTCTGTATTGTGGCTACAGGGCTATAAACTGGACCTCTGTCAGCTTTCCAAAAGTTTCCAATGAAAAGGCATTATGCAAATTCTACCTCTCTTACTCTCTTTCAGGAAAAAAAGCCTCCAGTATGCAGTCATTGGAGTATTGGAAGTCCCAGCCTTCATTTCTGTATGGTTGTGTTTGCCTTAGGGCCATGCTGCTTGTTTTGACAGTGGATCCCCCTAGATAGTTGGGATTAGTCGAGCTTGTTTAGATAAACTTGAAATCAAGGCCTTCTCTAGGTAGACAGCTAGATGTAGCTACTGAGTTTCCAGCTGCCGCCTTCTTTCATCCCAAAACAACTGCAGATTCACAGTAGAGATCACAGCCACAGGCTATGTCACATACATAAGTACAAAATTAAAGGCTGCTAAAAGAAGCCTTTGTAAGTCTTAGTGCTAAAATAAGGAATCTGTACTGTGTAGTTTAAACAAATTATTCAAGAAGCACCAATAAAGGTCTGCAACGGATAGTTAACACGACATCTTCACAAAAGAAATACCCTGCTTACATCAACGGGCAAGATCCTGCTTTTTTAATCACTTCTGTACCAGCCACTGCCCAATCTTTACAAAAAAGTAGGCAGTTCTCTAAACCACTATCAGCTAAAATGCCTGAAAATGAGCTCTGTTTATCTAATATAAACTTCATGATCGCAGGAGACTATTATGATGGCACTATTCCAATTAGATTTTCAGTCACACTCACAAGATTGGGCCAGATTTGATCTTTGCTATAAACAGATAGTGCTAACCATGGGAATTCATTCACACAAATATAATACATTAGGAGAGAAGGTGCAGAGCTCCAGATCTAAATTAAAACCTAAATTCATGTAACTACACTACACCTTTATAAATCTTTATTGTAGCTGAGTCCCAATAGGACATTTTTCAGGGGGTGGGGGGGGGAAGGGTAGAGGAGAAATAAGAAAAGAGAGAAACAAAACAAACCCACACACACAAAAAAACCACACAATTAAAAACAAACAAAACAAAATACACACTGCACTACCCCCAGAGAAGCCAAACAAACTGTTCTGGCTGTTAAAAACTGCAATTTCTTCCAGGTGAGTACAAGTTTTCATAGACATTTCTGCAGCATCTAGACACAGCAAACAGGAAATTAATTCAAAGGAAAAATTAACCACTAGGATATTATAAACAATCAACCATCTAAAAAACCAAAAACACAAAACAGAAGCAGCAAACAAAAAAGAGGTAGCTCAATGAATAGTAAATATCATTTAAAAATCAATTTCTGCCCTTTGCCCAGGAAAAAGCATGTGAAGAAATTTGAAATATTGACAAAGTTTAAATAAAGAATTTTATGGTCAAGAAGCAAAGGTAGGAACTTGCCACCAGCAGCTTCTCTGCCTTTGTGTAAAGCAGGGCTCAGTGTGACTTTTCTGCCACTTCCTTACTGAAGAAATTCCACCATCTCTCACATGAAATGAAATCACTTCACTGAGAACATCTTTTATAGAAATTCAAGGCATTAAAAAGTGTGAGAAAATAACATTAGACTCCAATTCCTTCCTGCACTGCTTACCTAAGAGAATATTAAGGGTGTATACTGGATCCAGGTAGTCATTCCATCAATGACACCCCTAGCAGCAAATAAGCTACAGGACTGGCAATTCTAACCAACAACTGGGCAAAGTACATCATTTCTGAGAAACAATGAGAAAACCTGTCTCATCATGCTACTGCACTTAAGAACACTTTAAAAATTGTTACTTAACAATTAAATATGACTGCCAAGAAAAATACCACAGATATACTATGCCACAGGTGTCAGGATGAAGGTGCCAGGCTCTTTTTGGTGGCACCTAGTGACAGGACAAGGAACAACGGGTACAAGCTAGAACACAGGAGGTTCCACCTCAACATGACGCGAAACGTCTTTACTCTGAGGGTGACAGAGCACTAGAACAGGGTGCTCAGAGAGGTTGTGGAGTCTCCTTCTCTGGAGACTTTCAAAACCTGCATGGATGCGTTCCTGTGTGGCCAGGTCTAGGCAATCCTGCTTTGACAGGGGGTTGGACTCAATGACTAGGCTGGACTTGATGATCTCAGAGGTCCTTTCCAGCCTCAACGATTGTGTGACCTCTAGAGGTCCCTTCCAAATCCCACCTAGCACTCTGTTACCAAATACCAGAAACCGACACAATTCCTGGCTTTGCCTTCTCACAAAAATGTTTTAAATGCTATGAAGGACACTTGGCTGCAGGAGACCTTTAAGGCTGGTCGCTAACGAAGGCCCTTCACAGCTCCCTTACACAGGTACCATCTCCTTTTTTGAAGCTAAGAAAATACAGCAAAACTCAACAACTATCCCAAAGGGGGCAACAGCTGACCAAATTCTGAAATCCAGCAGTACCTGTTTCTCAGCCTTACATGCATACCATACCTATTTGAGAATTCTCTAAAGGAGAAGAAAGGGGGAAATGATGATACATGATAAGGACACTGATGGCCTCGGGGAAAGAACAACTTTTCTAACATTAAAATTTGCAGAGATGAGATGGAGTCAGTGATCACCTTAGACAACTGAAGGTCAGAAGAGGACACAGCTTTTCAAATTTATCAGTATTTTCAGAACTTTTAGATTTCCAAGTACAAGAATATACTAGAGAAAATAAAACCAGAAAGCTATAAAAACATTCCTTAGTCACAGAAATCAGGTTTTACTTGAAGAGAAGACAGCTGATATGTACAAAGTTAGACTGAAGTTAGAAACTTCTGTTTTCCAAATAAAGAACTGAGAACTTTGGACTTCCAAGGGCTAACAGAGGAATTTCTGACTTTTCCCTATAATGTACGATCAGTTCTATGCTGCTCAGCCATCTGAAATTTGAGTATGTGAATATCAATACCATCTAACAATCACCACCAAAACTTTGCTTTCAGGCTACTTTCCAATAATTTCTTTAAAATACAATTTTTTAAAAAAATCATAGAATCACAGAATGATTTCAGATGGAAGTGACTTTAAAGATCATCCAGTTCCAACCCTTCAGGGACACCACTTACCAGACTGGGTAGCTCAAGGGTCCATCCAGCCTGGCCTTAAACACTTCCAGGCTTGGAGCTTCCACAGCTCCTGCAGACAACCTGTTCCAGTGCCTCACCACCCTCATGGTAAAGAATTCCCTGCTAATGTCTAATCTAAATCAAGCTTCTTGCAATTTGAAGCCATTACCCCTTCCCTTATCCTGTCACTACAGGCCTTTTTATTAAAAGTCCCTATGAAATTCAATGAGGGCATCATGAAGTCCGATGCTCTACACCATTTGTGATATGATTCCAAAGTTATACTAAAGCCAATAGCAAACATGCCAACATGATGATGGCTATAAGAAAATACAGTACTGGGAAATGCAAGTATGTAAGAATCTCAGGGTTCCAGTTGCACACACTCTTACAGGCTGGTTTTCTTTCACAGCTAAGGTAGTAAAGCATTAAAAAACAGACACCTTCCAGAAGATACATTCTTCTGTTTGGCTGTGTTACAGTAACTTGGGATTCAGTACACTTGCCATTCAGTACCAACACATTCACTGGCACTCCTACACGTCTTCTGTGCTGTGTATTCTCCAGGGCACTCCACCCCTCCAATCTCTAATCTGCAGAGGGCACAGGGTTGTGATAACCCTGCAGGTGACTGCAACTGAATACTTGTTACTGAAATAACAAATCACCATCTGACTTCACTGAGAAACAATACTTTGATATAAAATTCCTCCTCCTGAAAAGACTGGGCAGATTATCTGATTTTACAGTTCATCACCTGGGGGTGTGAGTTGTGGAGCAAACAGAAGTTCATGCCTACTTTAAAGTACAACACATAACAAGGAAAACCAAAAAAGTTCTATTTCCATCCACACTGCCCCGAACCCAAACTCTAGAAAGTTCCTTTGCTGTCAAGAATAAGCCATGGAAATCTCCTGCCACCTTGAAAATCAAAGTAAAGCCAGGGACAGTGATCTTCTAGAGCTCACTTTCCAACAGTTTACATGCACCAGCAACTGGTACAAGCACCCAAGATTTAAATAACAAAGTGCAAGCAGTTTTGTTTGGTTTGATGCTTTTTCCCATGCCACAGGATGCTCTCCAAATAAATTTTAAACCCCACAACTTATTTCCCGCTTTTGTCTTCACAGCAACTTCAGTGAAACTTTAGCTTTTTAATCATATTTTTTAATGCATTTACACACTGAGGTATGGGCAGACAAGTTGCAACAGCAAGAATCCAAAGAACTGTTTCCTCCTCCACATGGAAGAGAAGCTGAAACGTTGATGGCTTCAGGAGCCAGAAGACAAGCATCCTCCTTGCTTTAGTACAGCTACATTAAAGAAGCAATAGAAGACACGTTAAGCGGGGGAAAAAAGCTGCAGAGTGCTATTGATGCTCACTTGATAGCATGGTCTCAAAAGCAGTCTTAGTCACCAGCAGTTCAGATTTTAAAGCTATGTAACTAAGTCATTCTACTAAGCTCTGGATTTAAAAGTGACTTCTAATTAAGTAATTGTTTAACTGTTCTATGACTTTGAATTCGTGCCATATCTGAGATTGATTAGTAACTCTCACCTTGAAGCCACCACTTGCCTGATAATAGCTATTTCATGTGTATTTCAGAAGAGGTTCCTCTTTGCAAAGGACAGTACTAGCCAGTACTCCTGCACTTATCTACACAAGCAGTCATGGCAAGAAAGACTACAATGTGCACATAGAACTAGAATCATTTCAGTTGGAAATGACCTTTAAAATCATAAAGTCAAACCATTCTCTAACTCTGGTCCTGCTCTGGCGGAGGGGGGGGGGGGCGTGACCTCAATGATCTCTTTGGGTCCCTTCCAACCCCCAACATCCTGTGATCTACCAAGTCTGGTGTTAAGCCATGCCTCTTAGCACCACATCTCTGAGTCTTTTAAACACCTCCAGGGATGGAGATTCAACCACCTCCCTGGGGACCCTGCTTCAATGTTTGGGAACTCTTTTGGTGAAGACTTTCCTCTAGTATCCAACCTAAATCTCCCCTAGTGTAAGTCAAGGCTATTTCCTCTCATTGTAGAGAGAAGAGTTGACATCAACTTCAAAATGCCACAGCAGCCATATTGTTAGGTGCTTGGGGTTTGTTTTATTAAAAAAAATAATAAACCAACCAAACAAAGGTATTTCCTACATAGTGCAAGTTCTCACACAATATTTTTGAAATGGTTTACAAACTGATCGATAGAACCAGTGGAGAACTGAATGGTTCAGGAGACTGAAATGAGAACTTTCTAAACTACCTTGATAACAAGTGCCTTATACAACCCAATGTAGAATATAACTGCATGAGCATCTCCTATTTTAAAAGAAACTCTTCTTAAAGTGAATATTTTATAGTTTTATCAATACATTTAAACAGAAGTGATAATGATTACTCACTTTAGACCTGATCCCACAACCTCTACTCACACGAGTAGACCCACAGGATTTGAGTACCTCAACGAATGAGGGTTGGCAGGACATGTTGTAAATTATTCATATATTCACAGGTTTTTAAGGTCAGAAGGGAGCATTATGATCATCTAGTCTGACCTCTTGTATAACAAAGGCCATATGACTGTATCCAGGAATACTTGCACTCAGCTGAACAATTTGTGGTGAAACCAAAATTGTGTTTATTGAACTTCCAATATTGATTCTAATTTCACATGAAAAAAAAAAATCAAACTTGTTTAGAAAGTAGCTTGAACTACATTTCCTCACACTTGAACCCAATTATTCCCCTATTTCTATTCAGGATTTTTCTAACTTCTTGGCACTGGCTTTTGACATGGCTCTCAATAGCCAAAGTCCATGGTTTAGTCCTGTCCACTATCTCTTAGGACTTTAACCTCAGCTTTGTCCTCATGGGGTAAGCTGTCTCCAAAATACTTCAGTGAAACAGCAGCTGTACTATCTGCACCAAAGGCACAAGGTGATCTCCTCACAGGTTACACAGATTGCCTGCCTACCCCACACAAAGGTTTCCATTCATGCTGCTATTTTCCTGCTACTTAAATAGGAGTCACTGTACCAGGAAAATGTTTATAACTATCCTACATTGAGTTTTATTAGGCATTCACTTTAAAAGCCTCCCTGTATGAATGAAGTGTGATAGCTCCACACACACAGAGTATTATCGAACACTTCAGAAGCAAGTATCAAATACTCCATACATTTACTATTTACACTGCCTCTTCTTTTTTACTACAAAGTGGCTTTAACTGTATAGTAGCATCACTGTAGCCACTTTCATAGATTTTCTAAGTTACTAATAACTCAACCCTTCCCCATCCAACTTGATCTACTTTTGATAAGATAGCTATTATTTTAAACTACTCTTAAGACAGGTTTTATCAGATATGCAGCCTGTAAGGCAAAAACTTGAGACTAAGAATACTATGTGAGATTCAGAAATATAAAACTGGATTATAATTATCCCTGGTCAAGCAACTAAGTCCTCTTAGTGCACACAGATTTCGCAAGATAGGGGGTTTACGCTCTATTTATGGCCAGCACTGTGTAAATACTCTCCAAGCACACAACTCTTACAATGGCACAAAGAAAGGGTGCTTTTTATTTTTCCCTGTGTGCAATGTTTCTACACTGCTCATAGACTTCGTACAAGAAAGACCATTAGTTTCTATATAAAGACTGCCATAAAAGTTTTATAGTTTCTATAAATGTATAAAGATTGTTAGTTTCATTATAAACTCTGTTTCAATGCCAGTGGAAAGAAAAATTACCAGCAGAATGGAAGTAGCAATCTGCATAAGTACCAGCTTGCAAGCATGCATACCTCAGCCATTCGTGTAGTAATTAACTGATACATACAATAGTTCATTAAATTATAGACAAGTCATCATACCCATGTGAAGCAGCTCACAAATGGGAACTATCACCACGTAATTTTTTTCTTTCCCTTCCAGATGAGCTGTAAAGATTAAAACAGCAAGGAGCCAAACGATGCACTATTCAAATAAAAGCCATGTGAAAAATGTAGCACATTTTACAAAATTGTGTCCTTTCTGCTACACCTTCCACTGATTGTTTGAATAGTCTCTATTTGTAGATATTTATACATCAATTAGTTGCGGAAATACTCTTCCTGTTAGGTGCTCCTATCTTTGCAGGAAACTTCCTTGTGCTAGTTAGGCCAGGACAGGTATTAATCTTGAGATTAAACTTCAAATCACTAGGAAGTCACAATTCATATGACAAGGGTAAAGTGACCTGGCCAGAGTTTGGTATTTGCATTATTCCACTAACAGAGGATTTCACCTACCAAAAAAACATTAATTTAATTACTATACCTTTATTAGGAACTCAAATTAGAAAATGTAACAATACATCAGCATTTTTCTGCTAGGCTATTAACTTCTTTTTTCAAGGATGCTTCTACCTATAGTGACTGTATTTTAGGAAGAATGACTAAGAGTTCTAATCTGGTTTAAATTCTAAGACCATTGCTGAAAAGCTAGCACTGAAAAACTGTTGTTTATAATGCCACCAATTACTGTATTACATGTTAGGTACAACCACATTCATGTAAACACACATTTCATTCTTAGAAGCTATTATAAAACACCCCTACAAGTTAATACACTCTTACATTTAAAAATATATCTCAAGATTACTTCAGCTCCCCTCCTGCCATTCCAAAAAGCCCCCTAGTTTTAACCATTTCAAGTGGCCTGGAGCAATCATTAGCATTTTCTTTCCTTAGTAAGGCTCCTAAGATACCTTGTCTATGACATTTCCTATAAAATATTCCATTATACAGTTATTTAACAGATTTAAACCATAGATGTCATTGTGGTCTGAACGTGTCAAAGACAACTTGAGGGCAAAAAATCAGGACACGCAGAATTCACTTTGTCAGTAATTACAATCAAAATTCCTACAATGTGGCTAGTCTGCTCATTACTTCCTTACTTTGTATCAAACCCCTTATTTACATTTCAGATTACATTTTTCATGAAACAGTAACATCTATCAGAGCTGAGAGGACTGAAATAATGAGGGAGAAATATTTTAATAAAATGTGTTGGGTCTGCATTACTTCCGTGTCAGAAAGAAAGGTTTCTTCTGTAGCGATGGATCATTTATTCTGTCTCTAAATGAGAAGCAAAAGATGAAACTGATGAACTTTTACTGCCCATTTGTCTTTAGCAGACAATTAAGACAGAAGATCAAAATGGATTATCATACCACGCAGACAACTGGCCCAACAGTAATACATCTCCGGGACCACAGATTTGTAACTCTCTTTTATCCCTCCCCTTTCTTCTTACTCCTTTTTCCTCTCTAAAGGCAATGCTAGCTTTGTGGCTCAAGGGGAGCCAAAAGGCTGGTCATCATTATTCAGTCACAGATGTCAATCTAACCTCCCTTTTTTCTCAGTTTCTAAAGCAGTGAGGCACAATAATTTGTGACAGATTCTTTTACTGTAAGGTACAAAGAACACACAGAATAAAACATCTAGCAGCAGCGAGGGTCTCTGATCAGATGTGCTGGTACATGGGAAATACAGTGTATGTAAAAACAAGCACTGATAGTTTAGATGAATAAAAAAAAAAAACTTGGTGTTTTCCCCCCTCCTTTTTTTTTTTTTCTTACTAATAAGTGCTTTACCCTGTGTTGATTTAACTGAAATATTCCTTCTGGATTAAACCATAAATGTTTGATTGCTAGAAACAATTTTTGCCTGCACTAACATACATATCGTCTCTCTCCTTTGCATACAGAATGCATGCAGAAAAATCAAGGATTTCCTAGCATTTAGCTTTATCTACAGTGACTTAGCACTTCTATATTTTTATTCAACTTTCTACATTTTTTTTTTCCTCTGGCTTACTTGAATATTCACAGGTAAGTGATATTTCAAATGTAAATCTGTCAGCTGTGGACATGTGTTCTTCTTAAAGAATATATAGCTATTATTAACACAGAATTCTTCTCTGCATCAAGAGGGTAAATGTTCTTAAGAAAATCTCTTCTGAGCTTGAGAAGTTTACCCTCCTTTCTTTTGCTTTCCCTTTAAGTTGTGTGTACAAAATACTTAATGATCTAAAAATCCATCTCACCCCCACAAACACACTATTGCATTTTTTGAGAGGTCTGACATCAGACTGGAAATTCTGCCTATAATGGGAGAACATCTTAAGAATTATATATGAGCCTGTGGCTCCTCTGAATTTGATTCAGTCTTGCATATTCATAACAAAATTAGACAAGTCTAATCATTTGCAGTAGAAGGAAGAGGACTGTTAAGGATTTTATAAAATCAATTTTATGTACAAGACTCTCCTGGAATACCTTGACTGTGGACACAATTGACTGTACCAGCTCTGAAGGACTAACCTGATATGCTGTAATGTACTGGAAAGCAGTCTAACACGCATACACAAACTCAGGGAACTACTCACAAATTACAGACTAACAGTGGCAATAAGTTTGTACTCCCTCAGAAAGTTTAGTTCCATACTATACTTCAAGTGAAAAGGAAGACCTAATAATAAACTACGGTGAAAAATAGTCAGGTAGTTCAATTGCTTTGAAAAAGAAAACATTTTTACTACTACTGCAAAAACACCCAGAAGCCCAGGTCAAGGTCCCATTGCATCAAGTGATTACAGTCAAATATGAAAGCATTTATTCTTGCCCTGATGAGCTAACAATTTGTTAAATGCTTTATTCTAGATGCCACGAAAGAGAAAGGATCTGAGTGCTGACCCTAACTCAGTATCAGAGACTCACTGAGGCAAAATTTATTGTTATATTAAATAGGTATACAATGCCATAACTTCAGCACTCCTCAGAACTAAAGGTGCAAGAAATCAGCTCACAACCCAGATGCAGCAGTTACCCCAAGCATGGACAAACAATAACAGCGCATTAACTCCAGTACTACTTAAAGACACCAGAGCAATAATCCCCTCTTTCTAACCCCTGACCCCTGCCCCTATCCACTTCTAATGAGCCACAGTAAAACACAAAGTAACTTGAAGTTGTTAATTTCAAAGTCAGCTAGAGATTCTGTGAAAAAATCCAGATTCCATCTGAGTATGAATGAAATGATAAATACTTGTGTGTTCTACCTGCACATTTGGATTTTTATGCTATCTTTTTGAAACAGCCTAGAGACTCCCTGATCAGGCAAGAATTTTAAAAATGTACTGTAGTGCCAGGTGCCCAGTTAAATATAGCTGTAAACCTTTCAGACAATGAAGTGGGGACTGCCAAATGAACTGCAGGCTGTGGCACCTAAAGGCAAAAAGTGAAATTTATTAATCAATTTTCCTTCCCGCTCTCATGTTTGCTTGTAAAAAAATAGATTGTAAAACAATCTTATGAGATCCAAAATTCTTCAGTTTTCTGCTTTAAATGTAAAACTGTTTTTATCCTTCTGCTCCTAATTACAATTTCTTTTTCTTTCTAAGAATGAATTTATCTCTTTCAATAAAAAGAGCAGCAATAATATGTTGAACAACCCTGAAATAAATTTTGTCATGTAAAAAATTAATTACGCATTCCAAACCTGGTCACTGTAGCCCTCTGGGAATTGCCTCCGCACCTCAGGATCTGTAAATAATTGACAGATAATATTAATTGGCTTTGGATTAGTGAGCAAGCAGAGAATCACACATTAATATTTGATCAGAAGATGATAGCAACCCTGGCAGGGGATCCAAGGAGGGCAGCTGAGGCTGCTATGTTGATAAGAGCAGGGAAGGACTTTTCAAGGCACTCCCTTTACCCTCCTCCAGAAAGACAAAAACTGCACATAAAACATACACACACCAAACACAGGCAATCTGAAATGTCTGGCTATACACACACATTTACATACACACATGTATGTAAACATATATTTATATGGAAATTATTCTAGAAGAGATGTGCTGATGTTACACTAAACTTTAGGCTGTTAACCTTCTGGCTGCAATTTCCCAACCAGGCTTGTCACCAGAGAAGGTTCCCAGATGCATTTGGATTTTGGTTTAAATTAGGTAACTAGTTTTGCCAGCTACAGACACTGTGTTGATTAAGTTCTACAGACAGTTTTCAGTGATAACAGATTACAAATCTCTCAAAATTATTTCACGTTAGTGGTATGGTATTCTCCCTAGAAAACAGAAACATTTCTCCACTATTTGAAAGAAGTAATAATTAACATAGCCCTGGAACCTCTCTCATCAGGCAAATATTAAATGCTTCACATTAGCGAGCATTCAAGACTGATGCAAAGTCCTTATTCCTGTGGCTGTCAAAATAAATAGTATAGTAGTATTGCCCAAGAAGTTATCTTAAATTTAATTAGAGATGTTCATAAAACAACAGAATATCATGATTGAAATTATTTATATGACAACCTATTTAAAACCAAACTCTTCAAAGCCATCCAGTTTTCAAAGGAACACATCTGAGAAGGCCAGATTCCATTCTACAAAGGATTCTTTGTAATTATGAACCCCAGAAAAACCCAAAAAATGCAACAATCAGACAGGAGTTCAGAATAAAGTGTAGCACATGGTAAAATCAACTAGTATCCTATGCAGTGCACTCAGCTGGTTTGCATGTGTGACACTTGCCTCCCTGGCTACATCACTTCCACAGATGCTGGTCATTCTGTGGGGAGTGACGTTGCACACAACTTTTACTGCTGAATTGCTGCTATGCTGCACTGTAGCTAAGGCTTGAAGGAAAGACAGCTGTTTTTACAGCTTGTGCATCATGCACTGTTACTTCAGAGTAGTCCCACCCTAGATTTCTCATTGGCAAAGTTTCCTTTAGTAATAGGTCAGTTGACTGATGCCTCAGTTGTTAACAGAGGCAAACTTTATTAAAGTATATTCTTTTTCATTAGAAACACAGCAAGACTGCATGGTAACAAATGTTCTAGATTAACTTTCTCCAGACAATCAGATGTTTGGCTTTAAGATTTCACCATTACACAGAATTACATACACATCAAATTTCACACAAGCTTATGAGCAAACCCTTCTACATTAACACAACAAAGCAGAAACAGAAAGCAAGTGTCCAAATCTGTAAACAAACACCAACAGCTGAACTGGCAAGAACAGCTCTTTATCATCTTAGAATTATAGAATTATTTGAGTTGGAAGGGACCTTGAAGATCACCTAGTTCAAACCTCTCTGCCATGAGCAGGGACACCTTCCACTGGACCAGGTTGATGAAGGTCTTTTCTAACCTGTCCTTGAACACTTCCAGGAAGGGGGCATCCACACTTCCCTAAGCAACCCGTTCCAGCATCTTACCACCCTCACTGTAAAGAATTTCTTACACAACAAGAGGACAATACAGTCTTGTATCCACCAAAGCAAGCACACCAGCTGTAGCAGGATAAAACTGCAACACCTCTAGTGCATATTCTTAAGTATTTTTAGAAGTAATTATTTGAGGTAAAACTGCTGTGCTTTGCATGCCATAGCAGACAAGTACACTCCATGTGAAGAACCCTTCCTATAGCTCATCCGGCCTAGTTACTCATAAACTGTGAGTAAATATTTAGAATAACACCTTTGCCAGCCACACGGACAGAGGCACCCTCACCAATTCTGCCCACGCCTAAAACTGTGTGGTGCAGCTGACATGTCTGAGGGACAGGATGCCATCCAGAGTGACCTAGAGGCTTGAGAGGCAGGCCCATGTCAACTTCACAAAGTTCAACACAGCCAAGTGAAAGGTTCTGCAGATGGGTCAGGGCAATTCCCAGCACAAGCAGGGGTTGGAGGCTGAGCAGACAGTGTGGTCTTATGGAAAAGGACTTGTGGGATAGTGAATGGTGTAAAGCTAGACACAAGTCATCAATGTGTGCATGCAGCCCAGAAGCCAAACATACTCTGGGCTGCATGAAAAGTGGCACAGTCAGCAGGCCGAGGCAGGGAATATGGAAGACATGGGCCTGCTTGAGCAGGTCCAGAGAAGAGCCACAAAGATGATTTGGGGACTGGACCACCTCCTTTATGAGGACAGGCTGAGAGAGTTGGTGTTGTTCAGCCTGGAGAATAGAAGGCTCCAGGGCGACCTCATGCTACTGCAGCCTTCCAGTACTTAAAGAAGGCCTACAGGAGAGATGGGAGGAGAATCTTCATCAGATCATGTAGCGATAGGAAAGGGGTAATGGTTTTAAACTGCAAGAGGGTAGATATATATTAGATGTAATGAAGAAGTTCTTCACTATGAGAGCAATATAAACATCTACAACACAAACATTACTATTACTCAGCATGGGCAGGCTCTCCATTGAAAGGACAATCACATGGCACCTAATAATTACAATGGACAGAATATCCAAATTATCCTGAGCAAATGGAAGAATACAGGAGGGTAGCTCAGCCAAGCATTCAGCTTTAATCAGCACCACCAGTATGAATAAAATTTGCTTCAGCACCCATGTGAAATACTTGGTAAAGACATGAACATCATTGACTGTCAGCTCTGACTATAAAACTGAAATAACTTGAAACATTCAAACACTTCTGCTAACAGTCATTTGTTTTGCACTCAGCATGCAAAAATAATTAGATGCAGCTCCATTGTATCTCTGGACAATAAGAAACTGCTCTGTAACTCAAAACACAGAGAATTCTGTTATTCTAGGTACTTAAGAGGCTCTCTAAAGAAATGATGCTCAAATATTTTTTTTCTTTTAACACTCCATAGGCAGAGTATACACACTGAAACACTTTTTTGCCAAGTTCAGGAGAGCAGAATCTGTTTGCCGGCATCAGAACAAGGGAAGAAACACAGTGAAATCTTAACTAACATAGTTAAAGCAAAGTACAGAGCTTAAAGATTTCCAGTGCACCAATCATCTATAAAGTCACAAAGCATTAAAAGCTCATCTGGAGTCAGCAAAAGTGGATACTGCAAAACAACAACCGACGTGAAAGGTGACAACAGAAAGAAAAAAAGTCACAGGTGTTATGGAGCTGCTCTACAAACTCAACTTCACACAAATCCCACAATCTGTGTGAACAGGAGCTCCTGTTGTGTTACAGGCTGAACTTGCATCTTGATAGGAATTTACTATCTCCTGTTTACCTTTCATTTCATCTGATTTTGTAGCTTTATCTCACATTAGATGTCAAGATCTGTGCAGTTTCTGCCTAAAGCAAGTGCTGACTAACTTCTCTGGAAACTATCAAAAGCATGTTGAAACACAGCCCAGGAAATTTTAAGTGTAAAGCAGAAAGTACAATTCCATTCCAAACTAAAGCTAAAATACACCATCTTATCTGCAATGTCCCTCTCTTGTATGGGCACAAGTGTAAAGGAACACACATACCTCACATTTAAACTCTTGGTACTAAGAAAAAAAGTCAAGTAACAAGTTTATTCCTACTGTTTTCACTCAGGTTTAAAAACCTTTTACACCAATGGCATGCCATAGGATTCATCAATAACTTTGCTCAATTCAGAGTGAGTTCACTTACCAACCTGATGCCCATCATTCCAAGGTCTCTTAACCTGTATTCCATAAAAAGCAGTTGCTGTCCATAAAATCTAGATTAGCTAAAGACTTGAGGATCCACTAGCCCTCATGGCTCACAATAGACACTGTTCTAGTAAGCACTCATTAGGAAAAAGGCATGAAACAAATCACAAGGTTACTTTTGAAGCGGTTTTCTTTACAATTATTTAAAGAGGTGCTTCTGAGGGAAACTACTGAATCAATTCTCATTTGAACAAAGTGTGATTTTTTTTTTAACTGAACATTTTTTATTTAAAGAAGGAAGAAAAGACAATGCTATTTCTCAGTGGCAGAATAGCAAAACTTTCTGCACTATCACAGCAGCATTTTGATTCCTTGCCATGCATTTGTAAAGCATCACCAACTGGATAGTACATACCATTGATTCCACACCAGGTGAATGCAGTTTTTCATTGATAAGACATTTAGTTTTCCCCTCTACTTAGCAGAGATTCCACTTCACATCTATGCACATTATGTAGAGCATTGTATTGATAGCTGGACCACATTTCATCTATCATTGTTAGTATTTAGCAAAATATCTGAATGTTTCCAAGTTCTAAAATCTATTACTGCCTCTCTTTACAAAATCCTGTTCAACAAAAAGCCAAATTCAGAAGTATATTGAAATTAGCTGTGAACTGTATAATCCCATTGTTCAATTTCATGGCATTTAAGACACTACCTTCCCCTCCTCACAAGTCTAGATGTTAATCCATGCTGTAACCTGATTTAATTTTCCAGATGACAGGATGGGAACATGCTACAATGGCATATTACTGTAACTATGCTGCTCTTTTACTCTCAACTTTTCTTACATCATAAAACAGTTTTGCTTGGAAAAAAAGAGACCTGGGTAATTACTTCTAAAAATAGCACAGCTCACACCAGTCTGTATTTTAAGTGTATGGAAATTATAAAACCAGGGAAGTTCCTCAAAAAATTATCAGAAAATACTTGCCAACGTTAGCCACACAAATACATAATAATCTGTTTCTTCTGAAAAAAAAAAAAAATCAGCCAATTTAACCTATAGAGGCTAAAAATCATTCAGCTATACAACTCCCAAACAGAAAAAAATGCAGTGAAAATTACTTCACTTTTACCCCCTAACTAAATGATTTAGCTCATTCACTTCATTAAGGTCTTTATCACTGCAATCCTTAGAAGATCAACAGAATTTCATTTAGAGCATCTTTAATTTCAACCCACTGCACATTGTAGCACTTATGCAGTACAACTAAAATTTAGGTAAACTTCTTCCAAACCTCTGCAAACTCCTTGATGTCCTTGTATTCAGTGCAGCCCAACACTTCTGCTAGCCTCTAAACTGCTGCACTTGGGATGAAGATAACAACTCAGTGTGGGGGAAGAGAGGTAGGAGAGGAAAAAAAGCCAGGGAATGGGGGCAAGTAAACGCGTGAGAGAAAAATAAAACGACACTACACACAGAGACAAGAAACCTCACAATGAGTATGGAATAAAAGGTACAATTTTCAGGACATGAAACTTTGAGATTTCAATCTTTCCTTCTTACAATATTCCTTATTCTGAAAGTGTGAAAATTATGAAACAACCAAGATGCAAAGGAAAATGCTGTAAGGATGGCTTACAAACTATGTGAAAAAAACAAAACATAAACCCCTGCCCGTACCACAACACATGCAATTGAGATTACCCCAAACCAGCACACACAACAGGTTCAATATTCAAAAATAAAACCCAAGTGAGAACCGCATGCAAGGAAACTATTCACCCAGCAGATCATCTTGCAAACAAATATTCCATTTCTAGGCTACAGTCCACATCTCTGTGACAAGTTCAGCATAAGTCAGTGGATGCTGCCCTGTGCTTCTCATGAACAACATACAATCACCACCGAGTAATCAGCAAATCCCAGGTACATCAGTTGCTGTTCCAACAAGTCCAATGACATTAGTGCCATAAAAACCAGACTTGCAAGTCTTTTTTAGAGAGAGAGGCTTTTAGAGAACATTTGGAAGTTTCCCCTACAAGTGCCAATAACTTTACTGGTAACATGAAAATGCTTTTGACAACAGTTTAATCTAGAAGCAGAATAAGGTTTGCAACTCACACACAAAATACTGTTCAGAGTTCAGTAAAATGATGCAAAAGTGGGAAAGATTGAAAGCAAAGGCAACATAAAATATACAACATAGGAAGGGAGAAAACCAGAACACATTAAGCAAATCACTAAGATTTCCCTGATTGTCTTTATATTATTAACACATCAAGGGCCAGATGGGCAGCAAGGAGCAAAACTTTGCTAGGCAGTATTCAGCACTATTTTGTTTTTTAATGCTTCAAAAATAAAGCAGGTTAATCTGCAAGTTTCTGGCTCATTTTTGCTTAAGGCTCTATACATCTCTCCAGAATAAAGAGATATGGAGAAGCAACAGCCCTAATGATACAAGAACTGTCAAAAGCTATCCAAGCTGCCCTTGTTTCAGTATGCCCAAGGTGGACAGGTTCCTGACTGATCTCCTGACATCTGTTTTCCAGTGCACGTTAGTCCATCAGCAACTTTATTACTCCATTCATTGTAAACTTTACACACCACTGAAGTTAGCTCTGATCTAAATGTTAATCCAAACATCACCAGAAAACCTGAGGAGTTGGTTCAGTTTGTATTTCACTTCAAATCTCCTCTATAGTATGAATTCAGGCATCTCTCCCTCAAGGAACAAGATGAGGTCTTCCCTTCCACAGCATTAAGTTGTAATAGGAGCAGATCAAGAAGCAATGGATTGGAGAAAACTCATGTGCCAGAGTCAAGACCTGATAAAGTATAACTAAAAAGATATTGGAAAAGTTATGCATCAGACTAGTTATATCCTTTTGTAAGGTAACACGTTGAATCTTCATCTTTCTCCTACTTACTCTCTGGGATTCCTATAAAGAATGATTCCAGGTTTGATAAAATTTTACCAATTCTTCTAATGGCAGTTGTCAAGCAGCTCTGTTGCAAGCGTAAAGTGTTTAATGTATGAAATATAGTTGGGGAACTACCTATTAAATCCTTAGCTCCTTCTATTTCATCCATACCAAGAAATCAGTTTGAAATCTCAGATGTACAACAGTACAAATGAATTTGTCTTCTAATAACATTATAAACTGTGAGAATAAGGAGACATTGGAAAGCCTAAGATGTTTTCAGTTGTCAGAAAATTCAGAATTATTTCTTTACAAAGAAGAGCAGAAAACTTTCAGTCCAGATTAATACAGATACGAGTTAGAACTATAACAAAGGGATGCACTGGATAAAGCTAAAGCTAAAATCAAAGAAAGAGGACAAAAAAAGTACTTATTTCAAGTCTTATTTGTTACATGTTTCTCCTGTCTTCATCTGAGGTCTTCAGATCTTTTATATGCAATTGTTAATTGCTTTGGTGATACCTAAGGTCCATCTTGATAAATATTTTGGTTTTGCTTTACTATGCACTTAAGGGGATATTTCTCTTCATAACCATCTGTTCTACAACCAACTCAGAAATTTATTATTACTGGAAATCTAAGGCAAACTCCAGGAGCTCTGTAAGGAGCAAATTTTGAATGGATTGTGGTTTTAATTCTTCCCCCTCCCCCGCCCTGTAAATACAGTCAGGAAATCATACACCAGCTAAAACTTGCAAAAAACTCTATTAGGTAACATCCTACTTCAGTGGTCAAGAAATCTACAAAGCTTGGCTTACAAAATTGAGTATGAAGTGTTTTGAAACATTTCACAGGCTGCCTGTAATAATTACACAGAAGAGTTTAAAAGCAGAAGCTGATAGGAACACCTACTTTAAGTAGGCTTTTTGGGGGGTTAATAATTTTTTAATTTATTTGGTTTTGATCAGTGTATTTTTTCTTGTAACCTTTTCACCACTCTATAAATTTAATAGAGAGACATTTCAAGTGCTCAGGCCATGAATACTGAATTTGTTTCTCTCCTGCCTCTTTGTATTTATATTCTCAGACAGCAGAGTTGCCTGGTGACAGCCTCTTCAACAGCAGCTGGCAAGCCTTCCTTGTGCTGAAAATATGAAAAAAGCTAATATTTTATGCTATGATTTAAACGTGACAGTCTGGAAGTGCCAATATCACACAAGGTAGGATTTACAAGATAATTTTTTTCTTATGTCTCATAAGCAATAAAGGAAAAAAATAAATAGACCTTCATCACATGTAGCTAGCATGCAGCCAAAATTAACCCAGAGTTAGTGCATCATCTAGAGCTTAACAATACCAGACACCACTGGTGACTGTGTACATCTGCCAATTTAACTTCCATTTCCAGAATGCAAATTCTCAGGTTACACAAGATAAGACCAAAGCAATTGGAATTTTGACATTTTTACAAGAAACAGTCACTCTCTTTAACGTTTACAAGACATATTTCAACTTGCTTATGTATGCCCATCTACTTTCTCAAGATTACTGCTTCTGTTGAAGGTTCAAGCATAGGTAGGCTAAAACATTTTAAGCTAGCTTTTACAGCAAAAATAAAAGTTTTTATAAAATTGGAGTTCATAATCAACTTATTTCATAACTATCATTGTCATATCATAGGAATCGTAACTCAAAACAACTCTGGTTCACTTAAGAGAAATTTCACAGAATGCCACATTTTCTACTTTCCTGTGTGAAACAGATAATTTTTAATTCTGTTTGTTGTTTTGAAGAAAGCCAGGAATAACATTTTAATGTCATACTGCTTTTTAGAAATGCTATATTACAAGGAATTCTTGTAAAACCACAACGTGGCCATGGCAATCAATCAACTACATTACAAAACCTAAAGGAATTGCTAATGAAAACAAATAGTATTTTCCAACATACTGCCAGGCTTTTCATTACTTTTGAGTTTTATAAACATTTCCCAAACTGCTTGATTTTCACCATTTTTGGGATTTAGTTTTAGTGATATTATGGCCATTTTCATTCGCTAATAACCTATATTTTGCATGTATTGCAGAACATGGGACAATCATCTAACTTTTTCTTTATTTGTTTCTAAAACCCAGCAACCATCATAAGGTCAGATACACATAGATTAGGCAAATACATACAGGTACTGCAGAAACACATTCACTGTTATATGGACTGTCTCATTTCAGGTTTAACCTGAAGTGACTCGAAAAGCACATAGAAAAGCAGTGTTCCAGTGAACCATAAGTTCTTGAAGTGATGTACTAAAAAGGAAAAAAACAGCAGCCTTGCTCTTCAGCAATTGTATAATTGCCTGAACTACACAGAGAATACCTTCTTTGTTAAACATGCAACAGTGAATACTGATTTCTAAGCCTCAAGCTATGTAACTTTATAATGTTTAAAACACTGACCTTACTTTCATACTTTCAATATTGATAGTCTCAAACTGTTTTCAGTTTCAAAGTTATCATCTGTTACTTTAGTAGAGTACCACCAGCTCCCAATGACACTGCTCTGTGTTACTGATCTGCACAAATACCATCTCTTAAGGGAATCCCCCTGTACAGCAACACAAGATTTTATATAAAACCAGCTCTTCAGAATAGTTTTGGGGCTTGCTTGCTACAAATTTTCTATTATTTCATCTCTCAAATTTCAGGATGCATTATTCAAATGGTACTGAAATAGACACAGTAGATTCTGTCAAAGATTGACTTGTGATACAGGAAACTGGTGTTCTCCATTCTTAAATTCCATTGCTTTCTTTAGTAGACACGTTCACAGATACTTTTGGAATGTAGAATAAAATATATCAAATCTATCACTCAATGAATCTGATTCAAAGGTTTCAACACCAGCAAAGAAAAGCCAACCTTGATATCATTCCTGAGAAGACATTACTACACAGATTCTACAGTCGTGGCTTCTACAGAATACACATGCTTAATGCATTTACAAGTCCAGAAATCTGTAGTTTTAAACCATCCTGCCTGGCCAGTAGTTTCAATGATCACCACCTTACTCCTAAATTTTAAGAAGCAACAGATCGTACACAAAATACAGTAATAATTATTTTTTTATACACATCAGAACTTAGCTTCTCTACTCAATTTAACCTTTTTATTTCAGCTTGAACTGTGTAACATGCCCATTTTGACTTATCAGTCTCATTAGTGCTGTCCATTCTATCAAAATAATCAAGACAATTTATACAGGCCCATAAGCCAGACGTACTGTGTCCAGTTCTGGGCCCCCCAGTTTAAGAGGGACATTGAGATGCTTGAACATCAGCAAGTTTGCAGATGACACTAAGCTGGGGGCAGATGTGACTGAGTTGGAGGGCAGAAGGGCTCTGCAGCGGGACCTTGACCGCCTGGACAGATGGGCAGAGTCCAATGGGATGGCATTCAATGGCTCCAAGTGCAGGGTGCTGCACTTTGGCCACAACAACCCCATGCAGAGATACAGGCTGGGGTC